>CM073121.1:55367322-55947322 GCA_037039145.1 Fundulus diaphanus | reverse complement strand
TTCAGTTCATTCAGACAGTGGAACAGATTGATGCTTCTCTCTGCAGACACATTCTCACTGATCTGCTCCTTGATGTACTGAACTGTTTTCTGACTGGCTAGCAGACTACATCCCATAGGTGTCAGCAGACCTTGTAGAAGATTCTGATTGTTCTGCAGTGAAAGTCCCAGGAGGAACCGGAGGAACAAGTCCAGGTGTCCATTTGGACTCTGTAAGGCCTGAGCAACAGCTGTCTGGTGAAGACGTTGCTGTTTAGATTTCTTCTTAAAAGTTAAGGATATCTTGAGAGTTTTTTGCTTTCCATCAATTAGTTTAGGTTTAAAAAATGAAAACCTCTGATATTTTTGTGATTCTTTCATCAGGTTGACACCAGACTTGGTGAAGGTCCGTTGAACATGAAGAGCAGCCAGAAACTCCTGAACACTCAGATGGATGAAGCAGAACACCTTGTCCTGGTACAGCCCTCTCTCCTCTCTAAAGATCTGTGTGAACACTCCTGAGTACACTGAGGCTGCTCTGATATCGATGCCACACTCTGTCAGGTCTGATTCATAGAAGATCAGGTTTCCTTTCTGCAGCTGATCAAAAGCCAGTTTTCCCAGAGACTCAATCATCTTCCTGCTCTTTGGACTCCAGTGTGGATCTGTTTCATCTCCTCCATCATACTTGACCTTCTTCACTTTGGTCTGAACCACCAGGAAATGGATGTACATCTCAGTCAGGGTGCTGGGCAGCTTTCCTCTCTGTCTGGTCTCCAACACGTCCTCCAGAACCGTAGCAGTGATCCAGCAGAAGACTGGGATGTGGCACATGATGTGGAGGCTTCTTGATGTCTTCATGTGGGAGATGATCCTCCTGGTCTGCTCCTCATCTCTGAATCTCTTCCTGAAGTACTCCTCCTTCTGTGGGTCAGTGAACCCTCTGACCTCTGTCACCATGCCAACACACTCAGGAGGGATCTGATTGGCTGCTGCAGGTCGTGTGGTTATCCAGAGGCGAGCAGAGGGAAGCAGTTTCCCCCTGATGAGGTTTGTCAGCAGAACATCCACTGAGGTGGACTCTGTAGCATCAGTCAGGATCTCCTGGTTCTGGAAGTCCAGAGGAAGTCGACTCTCATCCAGACCATCAAAGATGAACAGAACCTGGAAGTGTTCAAAGCTGCAGATTTCTCTGGTTTCAGTAAAGAAGTGATGAACAAGGTCCACCAAGCTGAACTTTTTCTCTTTCAGCACATTCAGCTCTCTGAAGGTGAATGGAAATATGAAGTGGATGTTCTGGTGGGCTTTGTCTTCAGCCCAGTCCAGAGTGAACTTCTGGCTTAAGACTGTTTTCCCAATGCCAGCCACTCCCTTTGTCATCACTGTTCTGATTGGCTGATCTCTTCCAGGTGGGACTTTAAAGATGTCTTCTTGTCTGATGGTTGTTTCTGGTCTGTGTGGTTTCCTGGATGCTGTTTCAATCTGTCTGACCTCATGTTCCTCATTGACCTCTCCAGTCCCTCCCTCTGTGATGTAGAGCTCTGTGTAGATCTGGTTCAGAAGGGTTGGACTTCCTGCTTTAGCGATCCCCTCAAACACACACTGGAACTTCTTCTTCAGACCAGATTTAAGTTGATGTTGACAAACTGCAGCAAGATGTTCTAAATTAACACAAAAGTTTAAATCAGGAAGGAAACCAAATGATCTTCTGAAGATGATGTGAATAAATGTGATTCCATCTCTTCAGACATCAGTAAATGTGTGATTTATCCATCAGGTTAAATCTTTGTAGAAATCCTCTTACTGCTCTGCAGACGGTCAGCCAGCTCCTCCTGCTTCATCCACCTCAGGAAGTTCAGAGTGATCTTCATCAGAGCCTCTCTGCTGCTCCTCCTCTGCTCTTCAGCCTCACCTTCCAACACCTCCTCATCATCTCTCTGACTCTCTGAGCAGTCTGGGTCATCTGGACTCAGAACCTTCTGGATCTTCTTCAGCTCCTTCTTCACAAAAGTGACAATGTTGTCCTCCAGCAGCTGGAACAGAATAATATATGAAGGACATGTCAGGTTGAGATAATGTGGGCCAGACTGAAAGTCCACTAGTCTTCATACATTCATGATCATAAATATAGCAGAGATGACTTTGACCAGAAGAGATAGAAATGTAGATTATGTGAATGTACAAACCATAAATATGGATTCTAGCTGTGTTTGATGCTGCTGGATGGAGTGTCTAATGGGAACCTCTGAGCTCTGGTAGTCCAATCTGTGGAGGATCCATGAAGAATGTGCTCACAGTCTGTCTTTCTACTCAGAGACAAACACATTATCTCTGACCAAAAAATACAAGCTATTGATGTCCATCCACACAGAGAAAATAAACATTCTTCCTGTCCATACACAGACAAACAGAAAGTTGGAGTCAGTTTATGTCTTACATCATGAAAGAGTTCTGTTTTTCCTCCCAACCAAATTCTTTCATTTAAATATCTGATTTTGAGCTGATGTGTTTCAAGTTGTCCATACACCAAAAACAATAAACAAATCTTCCCTCTTCAATGTCTTTTCTTCTTCCTGTAACAAACTATGTGTCATCTCTTTTTAATGTGACATGTGTTTCTAACACATGAGCACTTTTAAAACATTCTCTGTTCCTGCACATCACGTTTGGGAACTCCTTGTGTTTGACACGGTTTGCTTTTCTCGAAGAGATAAGAGATTGCTAGCCTAGCTTTAGCCTAGCCTAGCTTTAGCCTCACAATGGCTTCCTCCCCTCTCCGTCGATCAGCTTCTGCGTCTCTAAGTCTCCCCCTCTCTCCTGCTCTCTGTGTCAGATGTTTAGTTATTCCTCTGCTTCCTTTAGTGATAATGGTACATGTAATAAATGTAGTGTTTTTGTAGCTTTGGTGGCGAGGTTGTCAGAATTGGAGACCGTGCTGTTGAAAAACCAGCTGATAGCCGCCCCTTAGCTAGTGGGGAGCCACAGAGATTAACTTCACATAGCGGTCCTCCAGCAGCAGCACCCGAGCAGCCGGGTAACCAGGCCGGCTGACGGTTCGTAGGAAACATAGCTCTAGATTACAGCCCCCAGGTCACCACCAGCCCATCTGCGTTTCTAACAGATTTTCTCCACTCAGGACGGGTTACATGAAATCCTTCCTGAAACTGTTGGCTAAGGATAAGCGTAAATACAGTAAGATTGTTATTCATTACAACAATCAGAGGTCACTAAAGTTAGTGTTGCTTCGGTGTGTAAGTTTGCTAAAACAATGTCAGACTCTGTAATTTTCTCTGGTATCCTGCCTGATCTGACCAGTGATGGTCTGAGTAAAGAAAGGTGGTCTAACATGTTTAGCCGGATGTCATCATTCAACCACTGGCTGTCTAGGTGGTGTCCTGAAAACGACGTGGGCTGTATTCCCTTCTGGGGAAAACCTGGTGTGATCCAGAGAGACGGCATCCATCCCATTTTGGATGGTGCAGCTCTTCTTTTTAGGAATCTGGCCAGATTTATTAGTTCTCCTAAATGCTGACAACCCAGGGTCCAGACCAGAAAACAGCAGTAGTTTAACTCTCAGCTTCTGTACTGTTACTCACCCATTACCCTATTGAGACGGTGTCTAACAGATTTACTTTGACAAGTGGAGCATTACTAATTTCGCTATAGTGCTCCGCTTGATTTATATATGCAAAAAACTTTATTGGATATTATTTTGTGATTGTTTCAAGTTCAATGGACACAGAAACAGAGAGGGAAAAGAGACAGAAAGAAAGAGAAAAAGAGGGTGAAAAATGTTGAAAGGGAGAAAAGATAGAGCAGTGGAAAAATAGGGTACAAGATAACATCTTCGGAGTCAAGCCCCATAATCTTTGGCCCGGATCCAACGCACTGCTTCACATATGAACATAGAAATGTGGGGAAAAGAGCTGAGCTTACGTTAAACACATGTTGGAATAAAAAACATTTCAGCAGTTAGATACAGCTCACCTCTCTATTTCTGAAGGTCTGGACGGTTTGAATTTAAGAGGAAGATCTTTGGACCAGTCACTCTTAAAGGACACACAGCTGGGTTCAGTTTTAGGTTTGAGGCTCTCATGGATCCTGAGAGAAAAACTTAATTTACAAGCAAGAAGAACCATGAAATCATGATATTAGTACTGAGCTCTGGGAAGGAGACGAATCATGAGACCCTTTTCCTTCTGATCAGTAAACTAAGAAATAAAGGAGCTTCAATAAGTTCTGGTGTTGTGTTGCCAATGTGCCGAGGTGATATCAAAACTAATCCACTACTGAGTCCTTAATAGAGGGTGTAGACACCTGTTTTAATTCAGATCTCCTCAGTAAATGTGTTTAATAATAATAATAATACTAATACTGTCTTCTTTGCTACAGCAAAGGCAACATCCCTTTGTCCAGGAAGAGTTGGGATGTTTGAACAAAATCTTATATTTAAGATGTATCTGTAATCTTCTGAATATAGCAAAATTATCACAAAGAACATAAAGATGTGTGTTTGAAATGATGTGTGTTTGAAATGTTCGCTATGGCAATATTCACATTTGCAGTTACAGTGATGATGATTAGAATGCTATTAATGCTAGAGGGGAGTTGACAATACACAGAAAGTTTACAATACACAGAAAGTTATGTGTTAAAGCTTTTAGCAGTAGGAAAAAAATAAGCAAATATGTGACAATAGAAGAGAATTGAAACTCTTAAACTAAGAACTAAAGGAGCTTCATTAAGTGCTGGTGTTGTGTTGGCAATGTGCCGAGGTGATGTCAAAACTAATCCACGGCTGAGTCTTAAACAGAGAGTGTAGACACATGTTCCAATTCAGATTTCCTCAGTAAATGTGTTTATTAATAATAATAATAATAATAATAATACTGTCTTCTTTGCTACAGCAAAGGCAACATCCCTTTGTCCAGGAAGAGTTGGGATGTTTGATCAAAATCTTATCTTTAGGACTGTGATATTCTAAATAAACTCTGTTTAGACATAAAGAGGATGACGAGTGAGTTGACAATAAACAAAAAGGTTGTGTCAAAGCTTTTAGCGATAGTAAATAAATGAACAAATGGGTGAGAATAGAATAGAATAGAATAAATTAGAATAGAATAATCGTTTTTTATTTTTCCTTCACCTATAAATTTAATCAAAGTCACAGGCAGAAGGAAATAACACATATACACATACAAATGACAGTAACACTAATAATAATGAGACCTTGCACTAATGTCAAACATACAAAGTAATATATATATATATATATATATATATATATATATACACATACACACACACACACACTATAAATATATATATATATATATATATATACTACCCTTCAAAAGTTTGGGGTCACATTGAAATGTCCTTATTTTTGAAGGAAAAGCACTGTACTTTTCAATAAAGATAACTTTAAACTAGTTTCAACTTTAAAGAAATACACTCTATACATTGCTAATGTGGTAAATGACTATTCTAGCTGCAAATGTCTGGTTTTTGGTGCAATATCTACATAGGTATATAGAGGCCCATTTCCAGCAACTATCACTCCAGTGTTCTAATGGTACAATGTGTTTGCTCATTGGCTCAGAAGGCTAATTGATGATTAGAAAACCCTTGTGCAATCATGTTCACACATCTGAAAGCAGTTTAGCTCGTTACAGAAGCTACAAAACTGACCTTCCTTTGAGCAGATTGAATTTCTGGAGCATCACATTTGTGGGGTCAATTAAACGCTCAAAATGGCCAGAAAAAGAGAACTTTCATCTGAAACTCGACAGTCTATTCTTGTTCTTAGAAATGAAGGCTATTCCATGCGAGAAATTGCTAAGAAATTGAAGATTTCCTACAACGGTGTGTACTACTCCCTTCAGAGGACAGCACAAACAGGCTCTAACCAGAGTAGAAAAAGAAGTGGGAGGCCACGTTGCACAACTGAGCAAGAAGATAAGTACATTAGAGTCTCTAGTTTGAGAAACAGACGCCTCACAGGTCCCCAACGGGCATCTTCATTAGTACCCACAAAACACCAGTGTCAACATCTACAGTGAAGAGGCGGCTGTGGGATTCTGGGCTTCACGGCAGAGTGGCAAAGAAAAAGCCATATCTGAGACTGGCCAATAAAAGAAAAAGATTAAGATAGGCAAAAGAACACAGACATTGGACAGAGGAAGACTGGAAAAAAGTGTTGTGGATGGATGAATCCAAGTTTGAGGTGTTTGGATCACAAAGAAGAACGCTTGTGAGACGCAGAACGAATGAAAAGATGCTGGAAGAATGCCTGAACCATCTGTTAAGCATGGTGGAGGTAATGTGATGGTCTGGGGTTGCTTTGGTGCTGGTAAGGTGGGAGATTTGTACAGGGTAAAAGGGATTCTGAATAAGGAAGGCTATCACTCCATTTTGCAACGCCATGCCATACCCAGTGGACAGCGCTTGATTGGAGCCAATTTCATCCTACAACAGGACAATGACCCTAAACACACCTCCAAATTGTGCAAGAACTATTTAGAGCAGAAGCAGGCAGCTGGTATTCTATCGGTAATGGAGTGGCCAGCGCAGTCACCAGATCTGAACCCCATTGAGCTGTTGTGGGAGCAGCTTGACCGTATGGTACGCAAGAAGTGCCCATCCAACCAATCCAGATTCCAGGGTGCAATTTCTCCAGATTACCTCAACAAATTAACAGCTAGAATGCCAAAGGTCTGCAATGCTGTAATTGCTGCAAATGGAGGATTCTTTGACGGAAGCAAAGTTTGATGTAAAAAAAATCTTATTTCAAATACAAATCATTATTTCTAACCTTGTCAATGTCTTGACTCTATTTTCTATTCATTTCACAACGTATGGTGGTGAATAAGTGTGACTTTTCATGGAAAACACAAAATTGTTTGGGTGACCCCAAACTTTTGAACGGTAGTGTATATATATATATATATATATATATATATATATATATATATATATATATGTGTGTGTGTGTGTGTGTGTGTGTGTTTTATGAGATATAGCTCACCTCTTTTTTTCTGAAGGTCTGGACGGTTTGAATTTAATTGGAAGATCTTTGGACCAGTCGCTCTTAAAGGACACACAGCTGGGTTCAGCTTGAGGTTTGAAGCTCTCATGGATCCTGAAACTTAATTTAAAAGCATTCAGTGAAACTTGAGTGAAATTCTATGAAACTTTAGATCTTCAAACACTGCTTTAAAAGTTGAAATATGCCTCAAAACAAGATGTCAAATACAAACTTCATCAAATGTTGGTGTTGTGTTTGTAACATAGTGAGATTGAATCAAAGCTGATTCACTGCTCAGTCCAAGTTTGTTCGTCCAGTAATCAAAACTTACAATTTTCTTCATTTCAAAAGAATGTCTTAAAATTTATATTGGGATCTGACACCAAATATATTTACCATAGGTCTACTGACTACAAAGTACAACCAAATTAGGTTCCATATTGTCTAATCATCAATCTATCATATAATAAACATGTTTAATCGCTGATCTCCTGACTGATATAGTGAGAACGCTGTGTGAAAAGGGCTCTGGACACTTAGAGATGCTGATCTCACCTCTGAGCGTGGCTCTGGCTCTCAGCTTCCCCACACAGAGTGGTTTTAGAGGGAGGGACTCCCTCCTCTCTGTCCTCACACTGATCCATGCTGCTGAATTCACATCCACATCAGCTCACACACACTTTCTACCTTCACCTGCAGAGGAAACACAAATCATTCATCTGCACATCAACTCTGATCATCCTTTACATCATTAGTGCTGGAAAAAGATCAGCGGCTCCTCCTCTGATTGGCTCTTCTTCTCTGCTTCATATCAGTGTCAGTTGAAATCAGTCAGACAGCAGTGAGAGGCAGAGGAAGCTGCCATCAGCTGCTGTACTTCTACTATCAGTCCACTAGATGGAGCCATGGAGCAACATTTCATCCACTGATACTGATTCACTCTGACTGAACATCAACAACTGTTTTATTTTACAATCATCAAACTCTACAAGTGGATTTTCTGCTGCATCAAAGCTGAACTATTTAATAATCTGACTGAATCAAACACATTTTAACACTGATGCCATTTTATTTTGAAAGGACTCACAGGAAGCACCAGGAAGTTGTTGTGTCTGACTTTAATGGCAGACCAGAGTTTGATTCCTGCTTCAAATCTCTAGAAAGGCTCCATATCTGCTCCACTAAGATGTAGTAACATTCAGATCTCTGATAAAAATTAATGTTTTTTCTTGATCAGATTAAAATGACACATCTGACATGTTCATGCATTTTTATTTATTTATTTATTCTTATTTATTTAAATGTATTCAGTGGAATATTTGGTTCCTTTACTTGGCTAAAGTCTAAAAGACTCAGACCCACTTTTACTGGTTTTAATGTAACTATTAATAAACCGGACCTTTGACTGTTGGACCTCCTGAGTGATCTAAGGAGCTGTAATCTGTCGAGTCAGCAGCAAACTGATTGGTTGTTAGAACCAGATGGACTCTGACCCGGCACTTCTGAATATAAACTACATTAACACCGTAAACATCAGCTGCTTGTGCTGAAAAAGAAGATTTGCTCACATTTACCAAAATGGAGCCAGAGAAGTGGAGCCACAGTGAAGTCCGGGCTTTATTGGACCTGTGAGCAGCAGGAGAAAAACAACATGAGGTTGAAACAATGGAGGCAAAAAGTGAGACACCTGAAACAGGATCATAAAGGTCAAAGGTCACAATAATAGAACTTTATTGATCTCACAATGGAGAAATTCACCTCTGCATTTAACCCATCCCCTTTGGGGAGCAGTGGGCTGCAACTGTGCGATGCCCAGGGAGCAATAGGGGGTTTTCAGCTGACGTCACGCTCACGTGACTACTCTGCGCGTCCGCCGTATTGGGTGGCAGTCGTTTCGCACCGTTGACCCGCATTGTATTACGCCTTAGGCAGTATTGGAAGTGAACAATGGTGAAAACGTGTTTAATGGTTGGTTGCACGGCCCGTGGAGGTGGAGATCAACGCTCTTTCTTTCGCCTACCAGCCGTGATAGTGAATCAGTGTGAAAAAACGAAACAGCTCTCTGAACAACGCCGTCACCTATGGCTGACACGGATATCCAGGTCCGATTTGGACGGTGTTAAGCTGGAATACGCCAGAGTCTGCGGTGCTCACTTTGTCACAGGTAATTAACTGTTAAGTATTTAAAACATGTAAACCGTTGCTGTATTGTGGGCTGTAACAGCGCAACACATGATCGCCATGGGAAAAACATAGAAACGGGTTAATTTTCCACCGCTTTCATGCCTGGAGGCGCAACCACGGAGAACAACTGTTAGAGATAACAAAGAGTCGTCGGCTCGCTTGGATCGCGACTGTAAGACGACCTAACATAACTTTCCACAGTATCCCGATGTCAATGAGAGTGTGTTCTAAACGTTTGAAACACATAGCAGTTAGTTAAAAGTACATTACATGCGTGAGTGGTTGTTAGCACTAACGGTTAGCAGCTACTAACTTAGCATGTGCCAGAGCCCGTCTGAGCACAGCTTACCTTTGAACGAGTGGCTGTGTTCCCACTGTTTGCTGGCTTTATGATCTGCCGCTCCTGAACCCATCCATTCGTAAACTGCACATGAGACTCCAAGGACTTGTAGCTTCAGAACTGTTCTGAAGTATAGGCGCTCACACCACAAACAAGGTAGCCGAACACGTCCGATATGGAAAGTGACGTCCGCGCTACTTCCGGGTTACGCCGGTAGGCTTTTACCGGCGTAAATACGGTAAATACAACTTAATTTTGCACTGGTCATTGTTCTGATTAAATAATTAAAGCCGCGAGCGGTTTTAATTATTTAATTATCAGCCCTGCAGCCAAGCGCCTTCGCGCACCGCCGGCAGTCAGCCACCGCAGAAGCATGCGCCGCATTTGCGTCGGATTGTTTACATTTTTACCATCTTATTAAAACTCACCCGTCCACGTATGATGGCGATTTCCTTGATGTACATAACTTCGACATCTCGTACCCAACCAGATGTGAAGTGGTTGTGAGCCTCTAGACCCTTGTAAGCTCTCATTTCCTCAAGAGTGTGCAGAGGGTTTTCACTGAACACCAGGTAATGCACTATGTCGCCGTGCTCTACATTTGGCCAATCATCAGGATTACGGCTAAACAAGGCACCGTGGAGGGCATAGGGGTCCATATGGTCGATCACGGAACATTTCCTCAGATAGACGTCCTTATCTGGTCGCTCTAGCGTGCTGGCGTACTTATCCATTCTCGATACGAAAATACGTGTAGGACAACTAGAGATAAGGAAGTGTACCACCCAATATGGCGGACCGGAAGTTGGCCAGTGACGTCAGTGAAAACCCCCTATTGGGGGTTAAAGGTTTTACTCAGGGACCCAGAGTGCAGGCTGTTGGGATCAAACTGGGTACTTGCAACCTTCTCAGAGCACAAGCGCTCTGTTCAGCTGTTATTCAATCTGCTCTCTGAACAGCAGATATTTTATAGCCACCATAAACAACAGGCTGGAGAAATAGCTTATAAAACCTCAGAAGCCTGAGAAATTATATGAAATCACTGTAAATGTATCGAAAAGAAGATTATTTTTAAAGTGACAGAAACTTTTTAAAGAGTATCCAGAAGGTTTAAATTGCTGCCTGCTATAGAGATTGTTCAAGTATCAAGTTAACATTTGTAACTTGAAGATAGTAGATCTTCAGTTATATAGTAGATCTTTGTTATAGTAGATCACGTTATTCTAAGTGTCCAGAATTTCTGGTCGCAGGTAAAAATTTGGTATTTAGTGCCACATAAAGGACGTTCCTTCCATTATTTAGATTTTAGATGGATCATCTGAAGCCACGGAATTCTAATTTGGCTAAGATAGTTTTACTTATCTAAATATAACATCTAAACATCAGCTATTCATAAAGTAGTTTGATTCCAGTTAATCACTAATCTAATGCTAGATTAGTCGCCAGAGACATTAAACTTTGTGCTGAAATCAGAAGCGAACATGTTCTCTATATCAGAGAGCAGAAACAAAGAGGAAGGTTCCTCGAGACAAAGTTCTGGTAGGAAACAAAGCAAACTTACAGTTTGTTCAGACGGTCCAAAGTGCTGAAGAACAAGATGTGAACCACTGAGACACAGGTGAGCTGCTTCCTAGAAGGAGGTGGAGCTTCAGCTGTGATGGAGGTGGGACAGGTAGGAGGGCGGGGCAGCAGTGGATCCTGGAAACTTCAAGGTTCAAAGTTCCTTTGTTATCCAGCTTAATATTTTATTTTTATTTTTTACTGCTGCCAGGAAGACATCAGAACAGAAAAACACGCAAACTAAACACCTGGGCCTCATTTCACAAAGTAGGGTTAGTGGTAATCCAGAGTAAGGTCTGAGGTAATTTCTGTTTCCAAAAGCTAGGCGGCCATTACCCTGAGTCAAAATATGTCAACATATTGCTCCTTCAAACATTACTCTGTGTGTTCTGGTCAATAGCAGGGTTGCTTGGGCTAACTCTGTTTTTTTTCTTACTTTTCAGCTGAGATCTGCACGAGGGAGTGTCAGAAAAGGCGTGTCCTTGCCTGCAGTTGCTGCAGTGCATATACTGCTCAGTTGGGAGAGAGTGATCAGACCACGATTAAATGTTTTATAATTTCTTTCTTTCTTTCAGAGCCAACTATATGTCACGCTGTCAGTTGTTTTACAGTTTACTGGTGTTTTATAGTCACAGACCCACAAGACTAATAAAATAGCTACACAGAATTGCAGATATTTGTAAAAAAAAAAGAAAGAAGAAAAGTAACAATTTATTGGGCATCAAACTATGAGACTTTAAGCACTAATTTTATATGTATATATTTTAGGTTTTCCAGGAATACATGGCTGATTGACTGACAATTGCCCAAAACCAATGTAAAACCTGCCCTACTAAAAAAGCCCAAATCACAACCTGTCTTGAACTCATGGTAAAAGCTTTGAATTATTATATTACACACATAACTAGAACAATTAGACAAGTAATAAACACGCTATTAGTATAAAAAACAAACAACTCTTTACACACACAATGTCTCCACAAAATGTGTTATCTGGCAACCAAATAACCTAGACACACACACACAATTTCCCAATCATGTTATCATAGCAATGCAAAAAACATCAGTAGCCTTCCAACATGTGTTGTAAATCTAACTTAATATAAAAAGTCTTTTTCTCTCTCTTGTAAGTAAAGGTAAATGTAACATTTCTCTTTCATACATAGTGGCTGCCATAACACATGTTGATAAGTTTAAGTCTTAGTGGAGTGTTTACAACTGACATAGACTGACAACATTTTATAGTAAAACTTAATAAATCAATGACTATTAATGATTGATGATGTCAGGTTTAACACATTCTACACATGACAAATTATTTTCTTTTTGAGTTTCTTTTGAAAAATGTGTTAATGTGATTGCAGATAAAGTTGAATAACACAAGTTTTTGCAGAGTGGGAAAAGGGAATACACATTTTGGAAACCTGTCATTTGAACTCATAATTAGTGATCTGATTTGGAAAAAAGTCAAAAGCACATGACTGTTTGTCTGTCAAAGAGAAGAGGTTCATCCAACTAACTAGGTTCATCAGCAAAGGCAGCATATCTGATGGGGGTTAGGCATCCCCGAACCAAGCCATCTGCCTAATTTGCCCCAACTATAAAAAGTCAAATGAGAAAAGATTTGGAATTGTGTCATTGCAATTATTAAACCACAGCACCTCTCACATTAGTAGTAGATATTGGACTGAACAAGTTTTTCTGTCACCACTGGAGTCAAACTCAGCTAAATGTGTCCAAGCCATTGTCCAAGAAACACCTCAGTCTTTTTTGATGCAACTGACTCAGTAGTGAGAAAACTTGTTAGACCAAATGGTACATCTAGCCACTTATTACATCAAGGTATGCTGACAGGGGACAACGGCTCCAGTGTCCCAGGGTGCAAATACTGTCAGAGCAGCATGGCATTAATGTGATCTCACAATGGCTGACAGAATGGTGCAGAATAGTGTAGCCGTTTCTTTGAACAGCTACAGCAGCACATCCAAAGGACTTTTCTCTGGCTATTCCTGGTGCTCTGGTAAAGACCTCAATTCCTCATCAAGCTCTGAAGACCTACATTAACAAATGCTTCTATATGTTTCTTTAAATAAGCCTGCAAAAGTTGCCCCTGGTTTTATCGGGGTTGATGTGACACACCGCATCAAGATGGTCTGCCGGTAGGGTTGCCTAAAAATCAAAACACAGTGTGTCAAAAATGCCATTATCTTTACACATGTGACAATAAAGATTCTTCCTTCTTCCGTCACAATGCTTGGACCATGCAAAACCACTCTTACATGACATCACTACTGTGGCTCTGAAAGAAGCATGGGGTGACAATAGTTTTGGAGCCCCACTTGAATCAGAGAGGTGCAAAAAATATTTAAATATCAAAATTGCAAAAGACTCAATTTTCATTCCTGATGTAGACAAAGCAGAAGCAGATCCTTGTGTTGTTAGTTAATTACCTTAAGCAATGCCAGTTTTTCGCTGCTCATGTTTCATTAATTGAAGAAAATAAATAAAGAGGTTATGTCCTCCAAAGAAAAACACACCTAGGAAGCAGCATTGGGATCAGTTAAAGTTACAGAAGCCAATCCATCATCCATGACACAGTGTTAAAGTCAGGATAAAAATGTATGCTTACCCTTCTGTTGTGATACTCAGATCTGTAGAGTGCTTGTTGTTTGACCGGACACAACACACTGTACACACTATGTGTGTTTTCTCTCAGGTTTTGATATGCTATGCTAGCCTTTCAATTTAACGACACTAGTGTCTTACTTCCTCCATTACGAACAAATAAATGTACATCTTCCAGGGTCCGTGTATCTTTTGGTCATTGGATTTTCATTTTCAAATACAAAAAAGAAAATGGAAATACAACGTGTTTTTCTTTTTCATTGTCAATAGGGAAAAAGTAAAATTTGAAAAATTATTTGAATTTCATTTTCCATTTCGGGTAACAAAACACAAAAATGCTTTTAAACAGAAAGGAAAAGAGGCCCGTTTGTTCATATTGTGAGACCGAAAGTAGCGTTAAAGACCATCAGAAGGAGCATTAAGTTCCACTTCTGGGAGAACTTTGAACACTTTCAGAGGTAGGTGGGGGACATCGAGTCTGAGTGGACCATGTTCCATGCCTTTATCGTCGAGGCGGCTAGTTAGAGCCGTGGCCGCAAGGTTGTATGCATTTCGTGGTGGCAACCCTCGAACACGCTGGTGGACACCAGTGGTGAGGGAAGCTGTCAAGCTGAAGATGGAGTCCTATCAGACTTACATGGCCTGTGGGACTCCAGAAGCAGCTGATATGTCCCGGCAGTCCAAGCAGCAGGCGACTCGGCTGGTCGCTGAGGCAAAAACCCTGGGATGGGAAGAGTTTGGAGAGACCATGGAGAAAGACTTCTGTATGGCTTCAAGGAAATTCTGGTCTGCCATCCGGCATCTCAGGAGTGGGAAGCAGTGCAGTACCAACACTGTTTATAGTGGGGGTGGTGTGTTGCTGACCTCGACTCGGGACGTTGCGTGTAGGTGGGTGGAATACTTCGAAGACCTCCTCACCAACACGTCTTCCATTGAGGAAGCAGAGCCTGTGGACTTCAGGTCGGGTTCTCCCATCTCCGGTGCTAAGGTCACAGGTGGTTAAAAAGCTCCTTGGTGGCAAGGCCCCAGGGGTGGATGAGATTCACCCTGAGTACCTTAAGACTCTGGATGTTGTGGGGCTGTGTTTGTTTATGTGTTTGCGATATAACGTGGCCATCAGGGGCAATTCCCCTGGATTGGAAGGCTGGGGTGGTGGTCCACCTTTTTAAAAGTCGGACTGGAGGGTGTGTTCCATATATAGAGGAATTACTCTCTTAAGCCTTCCTGGTAAGTTCCATTACGGGGTTCTGGAGGGGAGGGTCCATCAGATAGTCAAACCTCGGGTCTGGTAGAGGCAGTAAGTCGGACTCGTTTCCGTTGAGAGTTGGATTCTGCCAAGGTTGCCCTTGGTCGCTGATTCTGTTCATAAATTTTATGGAGAAAATTACTAGGCACAGTCAATGTGTTGAAGGGATCCATTTTGGTGGCCTTAGGATCGCGTCTCTACTGTTTGCGGATGTAGACGTCCTGTTGGCTTTATATGGTCGTGATCTACAGCTCTCACTGGAACGGTCTGCAGTCGATAGTGTAGCGGCTGGCATGAGGAACAGTGCCTCAAATTCCGAGAGCACGGTCTTGCGCTGGGAAAAGGGTAGAGTGCCTTTTCCGGGTTTGGGAGGATGCCCTGCCCCTACTGAAGGAGTTTAAGTATCTTGGGGTTACTTGTTCACGAATGAGGGGAAGATGGAGCGGGAGATCGACAGACAGATTGGTGCTGCGTCTGCAGTGAAGCGGGCGCTGTACTGGTCCGTTGTGTTGAAGAGAGAGCTGAGCCAAAAGGTTTCTCTTCTCGAATTACAGGTCAAACTACGTTCCTACCCTCATCTATGGTCATGAGCTTTGGGTCATGACCGAAAGAACGAAATCCCTGACACAAGCGGCCGCAATGAGTTTTCTCCGTAGTGTGTCTGGGCTCTCCCTTAGAGATAGGGTGAGGAGCTCTGTCATCCAGGGAGGACTCAGAGTAGAACCGCTGCTTCTCCACGTAGAGAAGAGCCAGTTGAGGTGGCTCGGGCATCTGGCTAGGATGCCTCTTATTATTATTATTATTATTATTATTATTATTATTATTATTATTATTATTATCCATCCATCCATCCATCCATTTTCTGACCCGCTTAATCCCTCATGGGGTCGCGGGGGTTGCTATCTCCAGCGTTCACTGGGAGAGAGGCGGGGTACACCCTGGACAGGTCGCCAGTCTGTTGTTGTTATATTATTATTATTAACTATACAGACTTCATATTCCAGTTTTGTTTAGAAATAAGCAGGAAGCTGAGGTCAGAGACAAACATGAAGAAGGCAAGAGAAGGGTAGACAGTATAAATAATACATTAAAGACACTGCTCAAAAAAATGAAAGGAACGCTGAAGGCAAGTTTGATTTCAATTCAGAAAAAGCAGACTGATCCAATTTGTTGAATTGGCAATGAAGCAACTTAAAATGCTCGTCAGTAGTAGTAGGGCCCCCAGGTGCTTGTATCCCTGCCTGACAACTTCAGGGCTCCTTATGAGATGATGGATGGTGTCCTGGGGAATCTCCTCCCAGACCCTGATCAGGGCATCACTGAGGTGCAGCCTGGTGGTGTCAGATGGACCTAAACATGATGGTTCAGAGAAGTTCTGGTGGATTTAAATCAGGGGAGCATGGAGGCTCATTAATGGTATCAAGTCTATCATCCTCCAGGAACTGCCTGCATAATCTTTCCACATGAGACCGGGCTTCAACATGCAGCAGCACGAGGCAGACCTGTTTTTAATGTTCTTTCACAGTCTTAGGAAAAATGAGGATACTAAAGATGAACAGGTTACCTACCTGTTTACGAAGTGAAAGTCCCTCTAGTCTCTGTTCCTCTGAGGACCTTGCTGACTCTCATTAGAGTAAACCTCCACCTAATTTCTTGCTTTCAATGCTTGCTGAATATGAGAGTCAAGACTTTCCATTGTCATAATGCAGCCATAATTGTAATGATTCAGAACGAGGACCCAGTATTCAGCCAGACATTGAGAATGCTTCACAGAGTTTATTGCAGGGACGATGAAGGTGGGTAAGGCAGGCAGACAAAAAATTAGTGATGTTACGTTATGTGCCGAGGCTTCGAGGCGTGTGTCGAGTAATGGAGGGGGCGTTTCCGCAATGCGCGTATCGAGGCTTGCTTCATTTGGGGGAGGAGCCGAAAACGATGACGTCCGAAGCCTCGCTGCCCGGCTGTACCACATGACTGCTTCGGGAAGTGGCTCAGATTGTTGCGCGGGGTTTGACGGCTTTAAAAAGTCCACAAGCTCCATTCAAAATGTGGGTTGTTGTAGGAGAGTTGCGGTCAGTTGAGAGAGTGGATAGAGTTTGGATAGTAGAGTTTGGATAGTGGTTATTTAGTTTGAGAAAGTTAGTTTGGTGTTTGGAGAGTTTAGGAAAGAGATAGATAGGAGATTTAGGAGTGCGAGGACAGGATAGGAGTAGGATGGAGCAGGCGAGAAAGAGGAGGATGTCCCCTATGTGGGAACATTTTGATTTGATAAGCCCTAACAAGGTAAGGTGAACTGAACATTTGCAGATGCATTAGGTTTGCTTATGAGGAACTGTATTTTTCACTGTTTCTTATTTTGTGTAAAGGTGAGGTGTTTATTGTGCTCCAAGGAGTTGGGGTACAATAATAACACCTCATCCATGCTAAGGCACTACCGTGCCTTGCATGAGAATAGGGATGAAACTGGAGCTTCACCCAGCCAAGGTATTTCATTACTATATTAAAAACACACTTTCACAATTTTTGCATGCTGATGTGTGCTTGTTGTGCAAATAAAGATAGGTAACATACACTGTATTTATTCCCTTTTAACCAGCCACCAGAAAAGCAGAGCTGGATGAAGCTCTAGTCTCCATGATAGTGAAGGATACCCAGCCTTTCACTATTGTGGATGACGTAGGATTCAGGACATTTGTGTCTAAGCTGGATCCCAATTATGTTCTCCCTACAAGGCAGGTATGTGTGGGTCCATACATGAAACGAATGACTACATTATTGTATGTGTCACAATTCAGCAATATATATATATATATATATATATATATATATATATATATATATATATATATATATATATATATATATATATATATAATCTCTTCCTTTAGGCTCTGAAGGCCATGGTGGAGGCCAAATATGAGTCTGCTAAGGAGCACGCTAAGGCTAAAGTAGAGAAGGTGGCTGCTGTTAGCCTTACATCAGATATGTGGACATCCATCAACATGGATGCCTACCTGGCAGTGACATGCCACTTTGTGGAGGAGAACGAAAAGCTGAGCTCGGTGTTGTTGGGAGTGCAGGCATTCCCCCAGTCTCACACTGCTGAAAATATTGCTTGTGTGAAAGCCTCCCTGATGGAGGAATGGGGAATCTCAGGCAAGGTGACATGCATGGTCACCGATGGTGCTCCTAATATGGTGGCATGCGTGAGAGACCTGAAGCTTCGCCACCACATTTGTGTTGCTCACACCCTCAATCTTATTGTGAAGAGGGCGCTTGACCACCAACCTGCGCTCTCTGGCCTCCGGGCCAAAGCAAGGAAGCTGGTTGGCTACTTTAGAAGCAGCACCACTGCTAAGGTATCCTCTTTTATTTTATTCCAATATATAATGTTAATAGTTTGTCTGTACTCCTACTGCAGTGACTTAATGGCCTACTCTTCTGTATCTTTAAAGGAGAAGCTTACACAAGTGCAGCTTCAGCTGGGCATGCAAGCAACCAAGCTGATGCAGGAGGTGGAAACAAGATGGAACAGCACCTACTTGATGCTGCACAGTCTGGTGGAGTTGAGGGAGACAGTAGGAGCGGCATTGGCTGGATTGCACACTGACATTCCCTATTTAACTGCCAGTGAGTTTGATATTGTTGTAGCGTGCCTTTCGTTACTCTCTCCTTTCTATGACGCCACCATGGAGCTCTCGGCAGAACGACACGTGTCGGCATCAAAAGTTATCCCCCTCCTGAAGATGATAGAGAATGCCCTTCAGGAGGAGGACACCAAGTCGGCACCTGCAGAAGCAGTGCAAATAGGAGAGCAGCTCATCAGACATCTCAGGGAGAAGCTGCACATGCTCCAGTCAATGAGCATCTTGTCGCTGGCTACACTCCTGGATCCACGATTTAAAGTTATAGCATTTTTCAGCAACACAAAAGCTGCTGAAGCAGTGAAGCGCTTGACTTCAGAGTGTGCCACCGTAATCCGACGGAACCTAGAAGAGAACACTCACGAGATTCCCCAGGCTTCCACCTCTCAAGAATTCAGTGGAGGTAATCTTTTGTATTACATTTTGAGATTACTTATTCCTATTAAAACACTTACTAACCTGACCTGTGGTTTCCATTTAGGTAGCAGACTTTGGCAAAGATTGGACACTAGTGTCATGGAGGCAAAGAGGACTCCAAATGTCTCAGCAGATGCCACCGTAGAGGTCCAGCGCTACCTCTCAGAGGCGAACATAAGCAGGCTGGAGAACCCCCTGGAGTACTGGGCTAATCATCGGTCACTGTACCCCAATCTGTACAAACTTGCACTTATTTATTTATGCACCCCGGCATCATCTGTGCCATGTGAGCGTGTCTTTTCAAAGGCTGGAGAAGTAGTATCAAAAAAGAGAAATCGTTTGAAACCAAAAACTGTGGAGAAATTGTTGTTTCTTAATAAAAATGCATGAAATCATCCAAGTTACACAAGCATCAGCCTATTCATTACCCCTCCCTAGTTCCATAAGCACTTTCACTGTCCTCTGCCTGATTAAGGCTATGCCATTTTTGTAGAGTCACAGAAAAACATTATTACACACCATGCCATATCACATGACACTCCTATTTTGGGAATAATTACACACAGAGAATACATTCAAACAATATTTTATTGTACACATGTGTTTACAAAATTTATGTAGACAAATGATTTCGTCCTACACCTTCTGTGAAGTCATTCCCAAGAGCCATAATAGACAAAAATTAATGCATCACACGTGTTAAGATACAGCTGGCTGTGATTATACAACTTGCCAGTAGGTGGTGCTGTGTGCACATGAACCATCAAGAAATGAACCTTTTCTCGAACCAGTTGGCTGAGTGGTTCAATGCCTCATGAGGCTTCATCTCGCCATCACTACAAAAAATAATCCAAGGCAGAAAACAGCGCTGACAATCCAGGCAAAAAATAAACTGACAGGAACGGGGCAGACTCAAAAACAAGAGAACAGATCAAGGTCAGGTAACATACAAAAAATGCAGGAGAGCTCTTACTAGTGATGTTACGTTATGTGCCGAGGCTTCGAGGCGTGTGTCGAGTAATGGAGGGGGCGTTTCCGTAAAGCGCGTATCGAGGCTTGCTTCATTTAGGGGAGGAGCCGAAAACGGTGACGTCCGAAGCCTCGCTGCCCGGCTGTACCACGTGACTACTTTGGGAAGTGGCTCAGATTTTGCCAGATGACCGGTTCATTCAGAACCAGTTATGGCTGCACGCTGGATCATAAAACAGTTCTGCTAACCAGATGCAGTTTAAAACGCCACTTAGTCTGTTTATAAGTTTCGTTTTTATTTATTCTGCATTTTTTAACTACAAGCACCGTATTTCTGTGCCTCAGCGCTTGCTCCTCCCCCCCCCCCCTCCCCTCCCCTCCCCTCCTTTCCCTCGGAGCAGGTGCTTTTATCACCGTTCACCATTCAAAACGTGAATCACTACGTTTAATGTCCTCACATCGGTAGCAACGTGTGCCAGTTAAAGTCACTAGGAGAGTTAGTAGCTCTTTTGTTTTTAACAACATAGAATCAGTGGCGCTTCGGTGAGCTGCTGCCTCGCGCTTTAATTCAGGTGCGCACCTTTAAGGGTCATTTAAAGAACTTGTAACATCAGGGGCTTCATCTCAGACCTGTCAGTACCCCTGTTCCCTTTATAGGAGCCCTTTACAGTATTTAGTTATGCATTTTCCCCACTGTTTATCCGTCGCACGCAGCGCACCAACGGGGGTAAAATCCGCCCACCGCACCGCCGCACTGACAAGAGCAATAGAAATTTGTCTGGTCAGTGCGGCGACTGAGATGAGAAACCTGTCGCTGTGAAAGGTGATGAGAATGTTATAAACTGTAACAGTCTAGAAGTGCATTGAGCTGAAAGGAGGGAGACATCAGCAGCAGGATCGTGCGTAAAGACGCAGCGTGAACCTCTGTGTGCTTCAGTGTTGCTGCTGAGGGGAAATTGTTGACATTAATCCCCCCCACCCCCAAAATTAGCATAATCTCACTCTTAACTTTTGATCAAAGTTGAGAGGTCTGATTATTACACACCATGCCATATCACATGAAATTACTATTTTGGGAATAATTACACACAGAGAATACATTCAAACAATATTTTATTATACACATATGTGTATACATAATTTATTCAGACAAATGATTTTGTCCTACACCTTTTGTGAAGTCATTCCCAAGAGCCATAATAGACAAAAAATCAATGCATCACACGTGTTAAGATACAGCTGGCTGTGATTATACACCTGGCCAGTAGGTGGTGTCGTGTGCACATGAAGCGTCAAGAAATGAACCCTTTCTCGAACCAGTTGGCTCAAGTGGTTCAATGCCTCATGAGGCTTCATCTCGCCATCACTAGCTCTTACCCGAGGACTGGTGAATTAGGGGTGAGAAAAGAGACATGAGGCATGGGGACAAGAGATGTGACGTTCTGGCAGGGAAGCAGCAAAAGAGACGGACTTAAAAAGGCAGGAGAACAAAGGAGAGAGGGAGAGCCAATTAAAGAGACCAGGTGGAAGTAATCAGAAGGAGAAGGAGTGGCTGAAAGACTGACAGGAATAGTGGCAGGGAACAGGACAGAACTAAACTGAAAGCTTGCAGAACCCTGACAGAATAATTTAAAACAAAGACCAAAATCAAACCCAAACTATTCCATAATCCAAAAGTAAGACAGAACCTAAAATCATGACAATAATAACATTTTTGTATTTTAGTTATTAGCTGTAACTTACAATCAGTCCATTCTAGGTCAGCATTCAGGTTTTCCTACTGCAGTAACTTCAGCCTCAGTTATACCACCTCTTCGTGAGTGAAAACACACACCAGACTTCCCTCTTGGCTCTACGGTTGCTCTGAAATGAGTTATGTCCCTTTATTGTGAACAAGTGTGCATAAAAAGTTTCAAAATTACTATTGATTTCAACCTTTTTTTTGACTCATTATCAGGTTCTGGTGAAGCAGGTAGGTATAATAAAGCACTCCATTTTGTTCAGCCTTCCCATTGGCTTGTAGCTAATGTCTGGCCAGCAGGTGGAGTAACAAACACTCTGTAATCTGGCCAGTGAAATTGCACAATAAAGGAGCAGAAGGTCCATGGGAATGCTTTTTTTTTTACAACAAAACATGTGGCTCAGATCCAGGGCCAGATAGATAGACATGAGAGCACACAGAGCATCTCTGAAAGCTACGATTTTATCTGACTTTGGATCAGATAAACAACAAGCCAAATAACATGTGAATCTATGATCAGCAATGCTAGGCACAGGAGGGGGAGGAGCAGTGCCGTTTTCAGGGGGATCTTACGACACCGCATGCACACCCCTCCACCGACGTTGATTAACGATATGGAAAAGGTCAAAAACACTGAACAGTTTGTGTGCATTAATCCCACTCATCAGATAGTTTACACTCTACATAGTTTATAAGTCTACAAAGAGGAGGTTTAAGACCTAACTATAACCCCATTTTAGCTAGTTTTAGTCAGATTTGCCTGATCAGTCATTTAAAGTGACAGCTAAGTTTATGTTGTCTTTGACACTGCCAGATTGTTCCTCTTTGCTGTAAAACCTTCAGAAAAGGTGGTATGGGTCTTAGGTTCTAACATTGCCTCAGTGCATGTGTGTGTGTGTGTGTGTGTGTGTGTGTGTGCGTGCGTGTGTGTGTTCGCACGCACATGTTTAGTGGGATGGAGGTTCATCACTATCTCCTCACTGATCACTTCATTGCAAGACGAGCATCTGTCAGGCTGGTAAAAACTGCGTTTGCTACATTGGAAAACTTCCTGAAACAACACAGTTGTAAGTAAAAAAGTTCATAATTATGGAGTTTCTCTCCGTCAATACTTGCATATTATTCTAGAGCTAAAATCTGTCAAAACAAAAAGAAATGAAGAATGAAACCAGATGTAAAACATTTTCCGCTGCAACGTTAAATTAGCTATAAATTATACTGATCATCAGCAATGACAAACTTTTGATTACAATGGAAATGTTTGAAATTTCTGATCACAAACATGAAGTAAGTTGAAAAACGTCGTGTTAAATGAATGACTATTAATTTAATGGTTCTTCAATTGGTTAGTTAGATTTAATCAGATTAGGTTAATTAGATTTTACATCAGCTGATGAAATACAAAGATTCAATTCTTCTCAAACAATTTGTGCTCAATTGTAGACATGAAATATCGTTTTAGGCTATATGCTTTCAATGTACTTCTAACGCCTCCATTTTCCAATAAGGTTATTTCATGTATACTAATCTTCTTTTATCAGCCACTTTGAGATGAAAAAAATAACTTAATTGATTTTTCAAATGTCCCATTTTACCCAGTAATAATTTTATATCCAGAAACAAAACTATAATTACCATCAATATCATGTAACTTAAACTTTCCTTTCCCTTCAGGAAGCTACAGGATGGAGTTTAATGAGTCGAGAAGCATAAGGGTGTTTTCAGATTCTGCTGCTGTAATGACTGAGATCAACATCCGCATCTTCCTCCCCTTTACTGTGCTGCTCATCGCTTTGTGCTGCATGGTACGTAAAATAAGCACTTTGTTTCTGCACTATCAATTAGTAGTACAATCATGTGACAATGTTTCATATGTGGAATAACTTTCCTTAAACCTTTCTGCAGGTGAGACTGGATCATGGTCCTGTCGCCTACTACATCAACCTGCTCTTCTTTAATCTGATTCAGCTCATCTATCTGGTTGCTGAAACTGTGGTTCCTGATCATTACAGGAGACCTTATGTCCCTTTTTATATTTATGCCTGTTGTGCAGTGGCCAGTCTTTGCTTCAGGATGAACATTGCTCTAGAAAGGTACAAATTAATGAATTTGTACTGATGTGATTCTTGTTGAACACCCACACAGTCAGGGGGTTTATTCATGATTTTTACAATCCTTCCTGTGTTGCAGGTGTTTCCTCATCTCCTGCCAGCTGCCACGCTGTGTTACACAGACCAGGGGTTTTGTGATCGTCTGTGTTTTGGTCTGGGTTTTCAGTCTTGGTTGTGTCCCTCTGTTTGTGACATTTGTGCATGAATTGTTCTTCCCAATTTTTGCCCTCCTTCCTGGGCCTGTGTTCTTAACGTGTCTACTTTGGACCCTCAAATCCAGAAAGGCAAACATCTCAGTGTCAGCCGAAGAAAAACAGGGAACAATGGGAATCTTGTTAGTTTTGCTGGTTAATTACACAGTCTCGATCTTTCCTGGAGCTATTTATCTTATTCACTTTGGAGTACGTCTTAATCTCTATATGTTTAGGATTCCAGTCATATTTTTGACTTTGTTTCTCTTCAGTCCATGTATGGATTTGATCTTGTTTGTTTTCATGCGTAAAGGACTCATTGCCAACCTGCTGGCGTGTTTGTGCTGCAGGAAGGAAGGCAGTGCAGGTCTGACCTCAACGGTTTGACAGCAGCTCAGACAGATGGACTAGCTGAAAAGAAACAGTGACGGCAAAAAGGAGAGAAAAATATAAAACAAGTAAATTCAGTGACAATGGTGTTTTAACAGGCAAACAGCTCTGGCTTATATGAAGAAACACACAGTGAATTATTAGTCATTCAGTCACACTGAAAGAGTTGATCTGATGTGATTATTTCTAAAACATCGGTTCGTTTTAAGGATGGTGGGTAAAGAGGAAGTAGAGGTGGATTGGTCCGGGGACCAGAGTGATTTATCTGACTAGTTGAGATGTACTGTGTGTGGATAACATTTGCTTTAATTCAAAACTTTTCATACCATTTTACATGTTTTCTCTCTACATTCTGAAAGAGTTACATTTAGAGTTTGATTGTTTTAACCACCTTTGCTGTAAAGCTTTCTGCACTGGTTGTGTTTATCTGATTTGGTTTTAATAATATTGCAAAAATGTCTGTAATCATGAGCAGCTTGATTATGTGGAAAAACAGAACATAAAAGTTTTTTGTTTTGTATATTGTATTCATCTGAAACATTAACATATTCATAATACAGAATACTATTACTGTTACTCATTATATTGTAAAATATATGAACTAAGATGTGTATTTAGTGTAAATAGTATTATTTGGCTTTTACCATCAGCAAGACTCAGTTTTTCCTTGTTTATTTTAAAATGCTTTATTTATTTTTTTTCTTTATAAGTCTTAATTACATAGGTATTGTTCATGTAATGCATGCTTATTGTTTACTGTTCTGTGCAGCACTTTGTTTCAGCTGTGTCCTTTCATGAAAATGTTATTAAAATCTATAAATGTTATGTTGCCTTAACACAAAAGAAGGAACCGCGATAAATTAAAACCTGCGTCTAATGCAAGTTTCTTCAATAGAAAAACAGTTCTCTTTGGTAATTATTTTTGTTTCAAAGCATTTAACGAAATTTTACGAAAGAAAAAGAAAAGGTTTGGTTTTCCAAGCAGTTTTGTGTAACACAACAAATTTGCTGGTGAAGATCCTCAGCCATCCAAGTCATGGTCATTCCAAAAAAGTTAAAAAACAAAACAACTGGACATTCTTCCGAAGTTCGAAGACGTTTCCTCCGATTTAAACTTGTATGCTGTTACCTAAAATAAAGTTTTAATTAATTAAAATTTGCTATTTAAAATTTGATTTTAAATCTAAAATATAATTTTTAATCTAAATGTAAATGTTTCAGTTCTACTTAAAAATGGCAACATCATTAGCCTCAAAAACCCTGTTTCCACCAGAAATGGTATAAAAACTGTCTGTTGGAAAATATTAATGAGAGCGAAGACAAAAATACCAGAGATTTATTGATGTTTTCAACAAATTAATTTGGGATCACAAGGTCTGACTTCTGTCAGGATTTGTTTACTGATGAACTCAGAACCACACACACGGGACTAAAAGTTGAGAGTTTTTATTGAAAGGATGATGGATGATGTAACCAGCGAGGCAGGACTGCACAGAAACAGGGGTGCAGGTGATGGCAGGAGCTGACAGCCCGGAGTGAGAGTACGTGGAGCCAGAGACAGGCAGCAGTGTCCACAGCTTCACAGAGACGGGGAGCTGTGTTCAAAGCTTATCAGAGGCAGGTAGCAGGATTAACCTTAAACGAGAACAGAAGGCAGGGTTCCAAAGGCACACAGATGACTGGCATGGAGAGGGTGTGCATGATGACAGACCCGCACTGGAGTGAAACAGAGGGAGGCTTAAATAGGGAGGCTAACAGGTGAAATGCGTCTGACTGATTAATTACCAACAGGTGTGACTGACTGCAAAGGGAGTGAAAAGGAAAGCTTAAGTGAGGGGAAAGGAGGAGCTGAAACTAACAGAAATAAAAATCAAATCATAACTGAAACCCAAACAAAGAGGAAAACTGAAAACTAATATCAAACACAAAGCTAAGTCAAAACTCAACCCTGACAGCTTCATGTTTGAACTTTGTTGTATTCAAGGTCTTCTCTCTACCTTTAGATCAGGACAGAATGTTGTCAGAATTTTGTCAATAAAAATGCTGACGATAAAATAGTGCGTGAAAACTTTCCACCTTTCCCTGCAAAGGGAAGTGGAGTTTTGCTTAAAAATGTTAATTTCTTTATTAGTCATAAAGCATTACCATATGAAATAAAATGAAAATATTGTAAAATCAATGGTATGCCTTATCATATGATTATGCAAATTATTTGTTTATTTCTTATTTAATTATTTATACATTTATTTGTATTATTTATTACTTAATTTACTCACAAAGTGAGTTTGATAATCTAAATGATCCAGAAAACAATACAATTCATATAAAAGATGTTTGGGGTGGCGAACATTACAGTTGACTGGAAAATCCCAACAATTACAGAGACACAGAGATTTATCAGCTAAAGTTCAATTTGTTTAACATCCATGAAATCTTGTCCTCCAGGTAACACTCAATATTTTTTATATTTTCCACCAATTCCGTGAAGTATTACACAAACATGTCATTTGCATGACAACTTTTCAACAAGGATGACTGGCTAACACCAAAAACTATTTTAATGCCAAAAGCACTTGTCCTATAGGCTTTACACACACAGAGACAGTTTAATGGTAATAAATATAAATTATCCCAAAGTCCCTAACTAAACCGTTTGATATTTACGTATATAAACTTTCTTAAAATGTCTCCAGCTGCATTTTGATCACTATCAGAGCTTCCTGCTACTGAACCTCACCACAGTGACGCTCTGAAGGCAGTGAAGAAAACCACCTCACAGTGCAGAAAAAAAACTGGTCGATTACTGTGATTACTGTCGATTACTTTTAGTACAGATATCATTTGACTGCAGGAAATCTCAGAGTCGTTTGTTATTAACATTTCTAATAGTATTAATAAAACCTGCCTTTATGTTACAATTGTAAGGCTGCTGACTTTAGAAGCTGGACTGTTGAGCAGAGACATCCTGAATAACACAATCGTAAGTAAACTAGTCATTAATTAATATAAAACTATGATGACATTTATGTTTCAAAGTAATGTGTGCCTGAATGGTTGTTTGACCTGTTTGTCTCTGTGTTGCCCTGCGATAGACTGGCGACCTGTTCAGGGTGAACCGCACCTCTCACCCATTGACAGCAGGAGTTAGACACCAGCACCCCTAAAGACCTCAACAGGGATAGGACTGTTAGAAGATGAAGGAATGGATGGATGATTCAAAGGTTAGTTTTGTCTTAGCAAATTACAGAAAAGCCTTATTTTTGTTTTAATGAAAATTGTAAGACAGATTAAATGATAAACGTTCTAAAACCCGCTTCATTTTCTTGCTTTTAATGTCAGCAAGATTTAGCTTAATCATAATTGTTTTACTTTTTTTAATCATGTTTTTCTCTTTTTATGTCATATTTGTTATTTTCTTTGGTCAGAGCATGCGGTATATGCAGCACTTTGCTTCCACTGTGGCTGTTGTAAATCTCTTTATGAATAAAGTTGGTATGGTATTTGCTAGATGATTTCACTACAAATGTTTGTATTATGTATTATTACTGAATAATGTTATGGAAACATTAGTAAAACCTGTAAATGTTTTGTCAGATTTTGCTTTACCACAAAACAAGGAGCCTTAATTAAAGGAAATCTAATGCAAATAGTTTTGACTGTAACATATTTCCATTGTTTTATTTTCTCTTTTCCTTAGAAGCATTTATTGAAATTTGACAAAAAAGTCTAGTTTTCCAACGGTTTCATGGAACAAAACTGAAATAGCAAACACTTTTATGGATTTGACCTAAAGATATCTTCTATCATTTCAACAGTTCTAGTGTTGTAATATTTGAATAATATTCTATTATTGATATTAATTAAAAAAATTAACAAAATGCTCCAATAACATGTTTATATTTTGTATTACAGGATTTTCTCTTTAGAAAAACAAGTCACCAAGAAATGCCATCTGAATATCTATTTTGGATGGACATCCGTGTCTGTTTTCCCTTCACTTTACTGGCCATCAGTTTGTGCTACATGGTGGGTAGTTTATAAATTAACCTAATGTTTTCTTTCTATTGATGTTAGAATTATTTACAATGTGTTTCACTCCACCTAATCACTTTTAAAAAAAAAGGGATAAAAAAACTTGACCGAGTGTTTGTTTCATTAATATGAAGAAAAGGTAAAATTACATTTTCTTCATGAATGATCAGAAGGAAATGTATCTAAAATACAAGTTTCAACATACATTCTATTGTTAAAAAATGGCAATATCCTTAGCCTAAAAAGCCTGTTTCAGTCAAAAAACACATAGTAAAAACCGTCTTTTGGGAAATATTAATGACAGTGACGTTTCAAATGTATTGATGTCATAAAAATTTCAGTTGGGATCACAAGGTCTGACTTCATGTTTGAACTTAGTGGTGTTCAAGTTCTTCTCTCTACCTTTTAGATGCCTTTTGCATATAATAATAGTTTGCTTTTTATTACTTATTTCATTATTTATATATTTATTATACATTGTAATTAATTATTTAATTTCCCAAATTGTTATTAAATTTGTACTAATAAAGTACTTTTCATCATGTTACTGACCAACAAAAAATATGATTTATTTATTTATTTCAGAATTAATTTATTTCTGAAAGCAATATCAATTCATATAAAATATATTTGAGGTGGGGGAAAGTTACAGTTTGAAAAATCCTAACAATTACAGTGAAACATTTTTTTATCAGTTAACTTTTTAATTTTGTTTGATTTCAATGAAAACCCTAATTTTTTTTATACTTAAAGTCCAAATAATACAATAATACAATACAATAATATTTGCCTGATTGCTGGATTGTTGCTTAGTAACCAGTTATTTAACTTATCCCACAGCTGATGAAGATGTGAATTTAATAATGTGGCTTCTGTTCACTGTTTCCTGCAGGTACGTTTTCACCCCCTTGTCGTCTACTACCTGAATCTTCGCACTGCCAGTCTAATCCTCCTCATCACTAGGATGGTTTTGGTTCAAACAAGAGGCAGAGATAGTTTAGAAAGGGTGTGTACCAATATCTTTATGAGTGTTGGACTGGTCAGTGTCTACATCACAATGATCATTGCTCTGGAAAGGTATGAACACACATTTTACCATACATGCAAATTAAAATCATAACCAGAGGTTCCCTGCCAGTCAGGGTCAGACAGTTCTGGGCAGAGAAATGAACGGGTCGCTCTGTTTTGTGTTGCAGGTGTTTTTTCATCTTCAGGCCACAGCAGCACTGCATCAGTCAAGCTAAAGGTTCTGTGATAATATGTGCTTTGGTCTGGGTGCTCTGCATGCTGATTTCTCCTGTATTGATGTTTTTTGACTTGATGATAGTCCTCCTTGTTTTTGGTGCCATCCCTTCCCTCGTCGTCATCATATGTCCAATTGTGACCTGCATCTGTCTGCCTGGAGCCTCCTCAGTGTCTGCTGAGGAAAAACGTAGAAGTGTGGCAACTCTTGTTCTGTTCATGGTTATTTACGGTGTAACAATTGCAAGAGTTCTTTTGCTTTTTAATCGTCCTTATTATCTACTCTATGAGATATGCATCTGGACTGTCCTTGGCCATTTCATGGATATGTTTCTGTTTGTTTTCATGCGTAAAGGACCGATTGACAAGCTGCTGACGTGTCTCTGCTGCTGCAGGATGGAAACCTCTGCAGTAGATGATGGCAGCAGATTATCTGCTGGATTGTAGCTCAGACAGATGAGTTCATAGGCAGATAAAAAGAGACACAGAGCAATGTATGAGATATAATATATCATATGTAATATTATTATAAATGAAAAAAGTTTTATTAGAAGCATCTAATCAGTCTAATCCATGTCTAACAAAATATATAAATCCGTTTTAGTTTTTTGACTAAAATCTGCTGGTGTGTGTTGAGCTTCTCGTTTTACCGGACACAACACACTTTACAAGCAAACCTCTAATAGCTACAATTTTCTGTCCTTATGTGTGTTTTCTCTCAGGTTTTCAGAAAAATCGGCTGAAATTGTTAATATCTTGCTGTGCATAAGTCAAGTCGCTGTGAGCCACTCAGTAAAGGCAGACAACCCTCATGTGGCATGAAAACCACGTGTTCACCACCACTGAGTTGATCTAAAATGATACGCTGGATTTTAGGTTTGAAGAACCTGCAACATGAGTTTTAAAAGAAAAAATATGAGTGCGTGAAAAACAATAAAGAAAAAAACCTTAAAGTAGATGTTTTATCCAAAATCCTTATGGTCATCTAACTTGTAGGGGTGAAAATCCAAAGGTTCAAGCTGTCATTTCTCTGCCAAAGGCAGTTAAGACCGGTTCAGAGAACGGGTCAAGAATCAAATTAAGAGCTAATAGTCTGTGCATTAACCTGTATTTATAGAAGAAATGTGTTTGCTGTTTCAGTTGCATAGTGAGCATGACATAAGCTATGAGGTTTTATATGTAGGAGTTAATCTCACCATCAGCCATGATAAAACTAAGTACACCCTGCCGTTAAACAGCTTTTAATCTGCATTGACCAGAAATTCTTCCTACTGATCATTAGACTTAATTGGTGTCTAACGTCGCTGTGGGGAAAGTTTTTACCTTTTCTTTGTGGCAATAATCGAGCTTTGCAGATGTTTATTTTTGCACGGCGCTATTTAGGTAAAGCAAAGCATTTCAGTCAGGTTGGGGTCTAGACTTTAACTAGACCATTCTTCCAACCCCTGGATTCTTTTCTTTTCAGCTATTTTGTTTAAGATTTTTGGCTAAGTTGTAGCCAAGCTTCAGCTGTCAGACAGAAAATCTCACATCTGACTCACTTCAGTTAATTTTCAGCTGCATGACTTCAACTAACCACATCCTGTGGCTGCAAAGGAAGCCCAAACCATCAGCCCTCCACCATATTTAAGATGTAATCAGATGTCTGTGTTAATATGCTGTGTTTGGTTTTCTTCTTGTTCATTTAGATGAAATTGTGCAAACCTGAGTTTTGTTGCCATATTTATTGAGAGGTCTTCTTTAACACAACAAGCCTTTATTATTCAGTTTTGCTATTAATTGGACTTAAACTTTGTAAACTGAGTAAACTTTCTTAGAGGCTGATGAAGTTTTGCAGCTGTTTCTACTTAATATTTTTACTTATGGACTTCAGGTGGTTTAAAATGGCTTTATAGATCTTCCCAGACTGATGGGCAGCAACCATAGTTCCTCTGATTGGATTTCTAATGTCTTTTAGCTTTACCACTGTTTTAGTACATATCTGTTGGTTCCAGATCAGCAAACTGCCACAGATCCTGCTTTTACAGAAGCACTCACATACATGATGATCATTAATTACTAGATTAGTTTCAGTTATCAAGAACTTGTAGACATTATTTCATTGGCAGCAGGAAGTGACTTATTTAGGTTTTTAATTACTGAATGTACATTGCTGGTATTTTTACGTCTACTTACATTTGAGACCCAATGCTCTTCAGGGGTGTTTCACTATTATGTTCTGTGCATGCAGTTGTGTGAGTGACCTTTGTAATCTTTGTACATTGTTGCAGAATAAATCTTACCCTCGCAATGTGTTGTGCAATGAAGAAAGCTTGGATTGTTTTCCTGGTGACCCGGTTCTGTTTATTTGGCTGAATGTTTTGGCTCATTCTGCTAAAAGACCCGGTGACAACCTGCTATTGGTTTACTCGTGGAAGCCACCAGGTTATTAGTTTGTTTAAAATGATTTAGTTTTTCGAAGATGTCTAAAAAAACAGCTCTATATAAGTGGGACAAGTTTTCCTTCTCTCAGACTTATATTAGTTTTGGGCTGCCAGGCTTTTCTCTGCACCTTGTAGGAATTCTAAACAATAACTGACTTCCTAGAGTTAATGAATAAGGAAACGGTGGAGTGATGAAGTTCCAGCACTTTTATTGCGAAACAGAGCAGAGATCACATAGATTTTTTAACAGATTTTTGAGCACATTGTACCACATAAAATCAGTCAAAGCCAAAGCTAAGCTCAGTTTATACTTAGACTTAGACAACTTTATTTGTCATTTTGTATGCACAGAGTGCGTACAGAACGAAATTTCATTGCATACAGCTTGTAAATTGCAGTAAAATGAAAATACAGTAGGTGCAGCAGTGATTTAAAAGTGGGAGCAAAACAATCTATGAACCCTAAAAAGTTTGAATTAAGCTGCATTATTACATTATTTCCCCACTGTGCAGTTCTCTCAGCCAATGTTGAGTATTAATTTAATGTGGTGTGGCCTGTGCAGATGGATATTTCGTCACTGGAACAGCTCACAAAAGGACTATTTCTCGTATCTCAAGAACATGCTTTAAAGCTTCATATCTATGAAATACTCAAAGTTTTAAACAAACTTTAATTTCCAAATACCAGGGATTTCCCTGAAGTCAGCAAGGATTACATCAGAAGTAGTGATTATTTTTCAAACCAAATATTTTACATAAATTTATTGATCAACATATATGTCTGATTTCCTCTCACCTTCTTGTTTATCTTTCTGTGTTGTGTATTATGTATGAATCAAACTTGGCTAAACTGTTTTTGAAGATTATTATTATTATTATTAACTATACAGACTTCTTCCAGTTTTATGTTTAGAAATGAGCAGGCAGCTTTGCTCAGAGACAGGTACCAAAAGGGGACACAGTATAAATAATTAATAATTAATTAAATAATAAATAAATTAAAGACACTCCTCAAAAAAATTTAAGGAATAGTTTGAAAACAATTCACATTTCAATTCATAGTCTAAGAAAAAACGAGGATGCATAAGATGAGCAAGTTAAAGAAATCCCAGGAAATCCTTTATAATAGCTTGGAAAACTTCCAGGGCATTGGTTTGAGCAAGGAGGATACCAAAGGGGTCTCAAAAGCAGTTTTCCATTCATCCTCCTGATGGATCCGGATTAAATGATAAGTGTTTCAGAGGTAGAGTTTAGAAAATATGGAGGCTCGCTGGATTGACTCAAAAGCAGACCAGGGGAAGAGGATATTTTTGATGGTTATTTGATTTAGGCCCTGATAGTCTATAAAGGAACAAGGTAATCCATCTTTCTTAGGAAAAAAGAAAAATTGTGCCCCTAAACGTAAAGAGGGTCGAATAAGTCCAGCAGTGAGAGATTGTTTCATATATTTCTCTATAGTTTTCCGGTCTGATCCAGAGAGGTTAACCAATTCTTCTCTCAGGCTGTCGCTCTGATGAACACTTGACAGAGTACCCAGATCAATACCAGGATTGTTTGCACCACATCTTCGTCTATGGTTGTAAATGTGAAAAAATATTTAATTTTTGTCATTATTTAGGTTTTCGTTTGTTCGTATGTTTTGGTCTGGATTTGATCTGGATCAGCCTCTCAACTCTCAGCCACCAGCCACTATCTAATTAGTTCAGTCACCAGTCAATTAGCCCACATCAACTCCACCTGCTGCCAATAATTAATTCGCAGCAGGTGGATTAATTGTGCTCAGCCAACTGGACTCTTCAGTTAAAAATTGCCTTTGTCTGCATGCTGCATTCACATCTCCTCCAACCTCTCCTGGACTGTAAACACCTCCCACCTGGTAAAGAAGGCCCAACAACGGCTCTTCTTCCTCAGGAAACTGAAAAGCAGTGGTCAGTCCACTAAGCTGCTAAAGATTTTTTATAGAGCTACTGTAAAGAATGTGTTATGTCTCAGTGTAAAGCACTGCAACCTGCCCAACTATAAAGCTGTGTGCCCCACCCGCCAATCAGTGGTGTGCACCTGGTGCTTACAGAGGTGGGCCGTGGAGCATCATCTCACCAGAGTTGCAAAATGGTACAAAATAACTTGGTTTATTATCATTATTTTGTTTACAGTTCAGCTTGGATTTTATTTAATGTGCTACTACGTACTACTACTATTCGAGTCATGACATACATATGAGGTGATACTGGACATGCTCCAGGAGTATCTTCCAAGAGTACTTTTCCACAGTTTTGGCAATACATGGAGACGTGACCGTATTTCCCATTCCCTATGGGGAATACGGCTTTGCTCTGCTTTTTCACTTCTAACTGCTGGAGCACTTCTTCACTAAGATTTTTGCAGTCAATGATGTCTGAGACTTTAGACTGAAAGTTATCTACTAGCTCATCTACTAAGTTGCAGCCCAAGGTTGAAGTAGCAGAGTAAGCTTGAATAAAAGTTTCTGTGGCATTGTCCTTAAATGTGCGTTTTCCTATGATGTCCCTCTGGCTAAATGAGTCACTGGAAATTATACATTCAAAGGTAACAGAAAAGTGATCAGATAGGGCAACATCAGTTACATTGACCTTGGAAATTTTTAGACCTTGATCAAGTCTAAAATTTGTTCCTGTTTGTGTGTTGGCTGTTTAACATGCTGAATTCATCCAAAGTTTTTAAGTGTGTCACACAGTTTTTAAGGTTGACCTCTCCCACAATAATTATTTTCTGCATTAAAAAAGATTAATTACACACATACTGATGTTTCTAGGATTTATTTCTAGTAATCATGACTATTTTCTGCTTACAGGCATTGGAAACATTACATTTAAGATTAGAATATTACATCAGACCAATAGAAACATGTTTTATCATAAGTTGATGAAAATTCAGTTTATTACCTCCTCAAGTTTTAATGTTAAAGTGGTACTTTAATCAGACAAATGAGTCTCATCGAGGACACATATTCTAATTTACTTTACATTACTGTACATGACTTAAAAATAAAACAAATTAATATTTTAAGTGTCAAACATGTCTTTTAATATTCAACCAGTTTTCTGTTGCTTTTTTTTCTTTTTTGCCGGAATGCCTGAGTTGACCCCCGTCAAATATTATTCTAGCTTTAAAAATAAAAGTCAGGAGCCTTAAAATACTTTTTCTACAAAGGTTTGCTGAAGTAATGCTCTATTACAGATCTTAGAGGGTTCTGTGGTGCCACATGGCCTCATGGAAAACCTCAGCAGGATACTGAAATGGATAAAGTGAAAATTTTTTCATATTATGTAAAAAAAAAAATGTAAATCATGGAAAGGTAAAAAATTGAAATAGTTTTACAGTGCAGAAACTGTAAGTATAGATGCATGTTGTCATAAACAAAACATAATGCCATCTGGGTGATGAAACCATTCAAATGAAACCCTAAATAGGGGTAGAAAACACATCCACATTGATCTTTGCTATTTTACATGTAGATAGAAGTACTGTCTGGATATGCAAAGAATATATGCAAAATATAGAAACGTATACAAATTAGAGGAGCCATGACATTGCTATACAACTATTTAATGCTGTTGATAATGCTGCGATCGTTAATTCCCCAAAGAATTTTATTGGAACTTTTTGTAGGATTTTTTTGGCAGGCTAGATCTCCCTTCTCAATAAAATGATTGGGTACGTTAATGATATGTGGCTGCACCTCGTTGACTTCTCTCTGATTGGCTATAACCATATTTGGAAAACTGGTCAAAAGCAGCAGCCCCAGATCAACCTCTCTGTATCGGTTCAAACAGGAGGTCATCACCGCTGAAGCCACAGAACACAGGTATAGTTGTGTGGTGCTTCCCCTTAAGTGAACTTCGCTAGATAGTGAGTAGAGGCACTACAGCCCTTGGGTTGTAACAGCCACTCTGATTCTGTCATCCTTGGTGAATACCTTCCATCCATTTTTGAGCACCATTGGAAATGATAACTCCCTTTTTAGTAGCCATCCTCTGCTCGAGTGGAGCAGTCAGACATGCTACTGCAAATCATTTATGAACCTCAAAAACATCTACATATGAAAAATTAAACGGATCCAATGAAGTTGAATGATAAAGGATGAGACAGAATAGTTTGCATTCCGTGAAGGACAAAGATATTGAAAAATAGAACCCGATTAAGTAAGATGCCTATTATAGCAATTCAGCATCTCATGCCTATCAGAAATAACGTAAAAGTCCTTTTTAATAGATGTGGGAATTTGGAGTGATTTATCTTGCCATTAAGAGATTGCATCTGGTCATCAATGCAGGGTTACAGGCAGGCTGGTGCGTGTCTTCATAGAGGTACACGGCACAGATTTATAAATGCTATGTTTAAAAAAAATATTATCATTATTATCTCCAATGACCAGAGGTTTTCAGTGGATGGACACTGGAGAAGCTCTGCTCTGCTGTTGTATTTGACAAGTGAATCATCACTGATACACAAATAGGTAGAATAATAATAAACAAAGTTTTCATTACCTATATAAATTTGATTTGTCCGCTGTAATATGTCCTTATTGAACTCAAAGAAATAAAAAATAGGATAAACATTTTATCTTTTTTTGTTATGTAATTGAATGGTTTTTGCAGAACTTCTTTCGAGAAAATTATATGTTTTCCATTATTATTAATAATAATAACAAAGCAGAAAGAGAAGGAGTGCTGGCACTGTTCCTTTTCATTATTTACAGTACAGACATCTTCATCAGCTGCCTAGGTTGCCACCTTCAGGAGTTCTCTGAATGACTCTACTATAATCGTTCTATTTACAGATGAGAACGACTCAAAGTATAGACAGTGGGTCCAGAGCTTTATAGACTGGTGCCAGAGGAACCTTCCCAGCTTAAATGCAGGGAAAACAAAAGAGTTGGCGGTGGCCTTTGGCAGGTCCAGACCCACCTCACTGACACTGGTTAACATCCAGGGGACTGATGCTGAAATAATGGACTCTTAATAAACTCATTATGAGAGACAGCTCTGTCCTGGAATGTTCCTGGACCCAGTGCAGCTGGTGGGAGACAGAAGGACTGTAAGAAAAATAACATCACTGATGGACTCTGTCTCCTACTCCATGCATGGAGCTGCTGCAGAGCTACAGAGCTCTTCTTTTCCTGACAGACTTCTGCATCCTCTCATTCACACAGACTCTGTCATCCACACGTAATTGATTCCATCGGGAATAAAAGTCCAACGGTAATATTTCCCACAAATTTCCATAGCATAATAGAGAACCCTCTGCCTTCATCCATCAGAAATATGGATTGAGCTTGTTTTCCATGGATGATGGAGCAAAATGCCTCAAATTCTAAAAACCATATGTAAGTATGTTACTCTGGTGTAGCTCTGGTGCAATTTTTCTGAGCTGTATGAAAACAAAATTTCGTTCTGTATGCACTCTGTGCATACAGAATGACAATAAAGAAAGTCTAAGTCTAAGTCTAAGTCTACTCTCCAAACCCAAATAATTGTACTTTATTGTTCAATCCCAACATAATGTGATGTATAGTTACTTGCAGCTGACAGCAGTAGAGGAGGAAATAACAGAACAAAAGGTCATCTGACATGAGCAGGGTGATCTTTAAACAAATCACATTCTAAAACAGGTCTGTCCACGTAACTTGCTTGTCATCAGCAACCAAATAAATCTTGATGCCAGTAACTGTTATTACTGCAGAGTGAGTGGATGCAGAAGACCGTCTAATACTAACAAGGTAAGTTTCTTGAGCTGCTTTCTGTTTGTGCAAAGATTGGACAAAATGATGTAAAAGAAGTCAGCTGTGGAGTTTATTTTAATGCATCTGTTAGCTTTGAGAGGCAAATGTAGAAACACTGGTTGACTACAAGTCTAGAGCTTATTTAAGTATCAACATCAAGGCATATGCTGATTTCAACACCTGAAAGAAAAGCCTTTAAAATGCTTAATTTCCTGAGAATTCAAAAGGACAACATTATAAGGATGCTTAAAAAAGATTTAGGTCTCTAGAGTTCTTCATGAACACTGAGTTACACTAAGAACACTAAATTTAGAACAAAAAATATTCCAGTTACAAGATCAGCAAAACTTCATATAGGTAAATGAAAAAAATCTAAGTGACCTTACAGCCAGCTCTGGGAAAAAAAAAAAAAAAAAAAAAAATAATATATATATATATATATATATATATATATATATATATATATATATATATATATATATATATATATATATATATATATATATATATATATATATATATATATATATATATGTATGTATGTATGTATGTATGTATGTATGTATGTATGGATGTATGGATGGATAGATTTTACAATTGTTAGAACATTTCAATGTAACACCATTAATGGATTTCCCAAAATATTTTTGGGATTATTTTGTTGGGAAAACAACACAACACTTTAGCCTTGCAGATACATTTTTAAAAACCTATTTACCCTTTACCCTGAGGAAAAGCACATTATCTTATTGTGTTGCAAAACTGGCTATATTATGAATCATTAAAGTCAAAGGTGAAAAACGATGCACAAATTAGTTAATTTTTAAAAGTGCTGCAAACTTTAACACTAACCACATTTTTGAAACAGTCAAAAATCACATTTCTCAGATCTTGTCATCACTTAGAGCTGTCACACAAAAACACTTAATTGTGCTTCAAACCAACAATTGGCCTGATATCATTCACTTAGGAGTCAAAACAAAATTACTTCAAAGCATTGAATGAACATTCTCGAAATAACAGAAAACACAGTGCTCTGGTCAGTGGACTATGCATGTATAATCAAGGGCATATGTTTGATTTCAACTTTTGTAGGGACACTATTGGTCCTAAGTTTCATTGGTCCTATGCAGTATACATGCTCCTATTTTTTTATGCTGGACTTAAGCATCAGGGCGCATTTCATCTGTCTAAAGAGAAAAGCAGCATTTCTTGCAACATTTATACACATTTTATAAGTATTACACACACTATATGCGGGGAGTGGTGGCCTAGTGGTTAGAGCAGCTTGCACTCAGAGAAGGATGCAAGTACCCGGTTTGATCCCCAGCGCCTGCATTCTTGCTCCCTGAGCAAGACCCTAAACCCCAGAACGCTCCCCGAGTGCCGCACATGGCAGCCCACTGCTCCTCAAGGGTGATGGGTTAAAAGCAGACAAGAAATTCCGTTGTAATGTATGTTTCAATGACAATAAAGTTGATATTACTATTACTATGCTCTGATGAATGTCGAATTGGGACTTTTTTCCACTTTGAAAAGGTTTGCATTTGAACTTACTTGCAACAGAGACAGATGGTATGCCTATTTAACCAAATATTGTCCAAATATGTTTGTTGTCTGTATATTTATCCTGTATTTTCTTTTGAAGATATAGAAATGCGCAGAGGTAAACCCCACCCTTATTTTTTAATCTTACATACTCTTGTAGAAGTATGTAAGATTAAAACAGCAAAATAATACATTAATGGGACAACAATTAAATGTATTATATACATGTGCACTGGAAGTAGAAGTGTAACTGACACTGTCAGCATTTAAAATATTAACTTCAATATTACAACAAATGTACAGCTAAGCTGTAATAACTCTGTAGCCCATGTCATGTAATTTATCCTAACATTCCAAACACATTTCTTACATCATATATCTGAAGTGTAGACAACAGCTTCTCCTTACCTGCATCCTCTCAGACAACTAATTATTTCCCTAACAATAGTGAGTCATCAATGTTTAAATGTGCAGTAAATCTTAATGCATAAGGAGCATGGAGGACCCAATACTGTACTTTGAGTAAGTTTAGTGACACCAAAACTGAATTATTACATGAGTGGTTGTCCATTTCATCATTGAAATGAGAACATATTAATATACTATTGGCATATACTAGTACGACTGTTAAAGAACAAATGATTAAACTTTAAGATATGTAAAGGCCTATATTAAGTTCAGTTTGTGACCACATCAACAGATTAAATAATTTCTTACTTTGTGGTGTACCAAATTACCCTCGTAATGATGAAATATTTTATGGGCTAAGCCCCTGATGATGAGAGTGTCTAGCTCTGGTTTGTACTAATTTACTAATGGACAGTATGGAAATCTATGTACAATAAAACCAATGTAAATAGTGTTCCTCTGTTTTATTTGTCTTTACCATAATTCTAGAAGTAGAAATAGTCAAATAAATACCACTATTATTATGTGGAATCCTAATTATGCCATTATAACTATGCGAAAGTCTAAACAAAAATAGCAGTTGTTTAGGTGCCATCTAGTGTTGTTGTGCTGTTTATCATGTAAAACAAATTACACCTGCTATTTATGTCTGAACGGCCTCAAAAGGTCGACAAAAAATGAAAACAATAATAGCAACGAAATATTGGTAAAAGGGAAACCCTCAGCTTTTCTTTTTCAGACGGCTGTGGCTAAGAATCTGAATTTTTATGACCTACAGTCTTTGCTTTTCCATCTTTCCAGCGGTCTTCAGAACTCCTGCCTGATACAGAATATTGAGTTTTATAAAATAAATTAGGTTTTTGTCTATATAATGTATTATACTTCAGAATGAAATGCTATTTTGAGATGCTAACATTGGTTACTTACATTTCTCAAGTCCCACAAATCAAAACACTCTCTCTTGCTTGGACTGCACTCAGCAGCTTTTACCTATTTTAGTGCAGTTAATATTTAGTTTTTTAGTTTCGTAGCCTAGGATTAATCGTAGTGAATGCAGTATCCCAGTATGAATGAAATTTAAATACCGCGCTCCAAGTATGTATGCACGCACGTATGCACGCACTAGAAAACCGCCAATCAGGAAGAAGAAAGGCGGAACTTAAGGCAGAACAACCAATGAGAGTGGAGTTAAACAACACACAGACGGTCACCTGCGCTGCTGATTGAAAGTGACGGGAAAGACCGGGCAGGCAGTCAGACGGAGTGGCAGCAGCAGCTGTCAGGAAGCGGAGTTGCAAGAGGAGAAGAAGTGAATGCTGCAACAAATTTGTATTGTAAATTAGAAACATGTTATTCTCATTGTAATATTGGTTGGGACCAAGTTTCTTGAGAAACTTGGTTGGGACCAAGTAGGTCGATCCAAAGCTTTGGTAGGGACATGCCCCTATGGTCCCTATGCAAACCTACGCCCATGTTAATAAAGTCCTGAGTTCAAATCCCAACTGTATCCATCCATTTTCTCAAGCATGCAAGCACAGGTTCTTCCTTCTCCAGGTACTTCACCCTTCTTCCAGACTCCAAAAGCCTGTATGTTAGAGTGATTGTGTTCACCTAGTATTCCTCAGGTATGTCTGTGGATGGGTTGTTTGATTGTGTGTGGCTCTATGTTTCCCTTTAATCGACTGATGACACGGCTGGAGATACCCCTAACAAAATGTTAGTGGCTATTACATTCTTTAAAATATTTTTAGATTGGAAAGTCAATGATGAAATAATAATTTAATATTACACTAAGACCAGTTCCAGATAGCTTCTTTTAATAATTTTCTTTCCCTCTTTCAAGATTCACACAGAGATATAAAGTATTTTCTGGTGTTATATTTAGGAGTAATGTCTGACAGTTTTCACTTTTAATCTTTATTAACAGCTGTTTCACCTTAAATGATGCAACACTCCAATACAAGCAGTTGCGACGAAACCTTCCTTGAGATTGATGATCATCTCCTGCAAGTTGTGTATTTCACCATTATTGGCATTGGAATATTTGTGACAATAGCAGCCCTGTCTGCTGTCTTTTCAATGGTGAGTACATTAAAGATCGAGTTTCCTTACCTTCATTTGGTAAATTCCAATTTTTTTAGGATTTGATGGATAACAAGATCATTGGAATATTGGGTTCATACATTTCAAACCCAATTTTCAGCTGTTTTTCTCATGCAAAGTTCTTTTCTGCAGATGAAAAAAGACAGTGATCCTCCAGTGTTCATCATCAACCTGCTCATTTCGGACCTAATTCAGCTCAGCACCATGATCGCTCTTTTACTACCCACGGCCAATTCTAAAACCATGTACACCTATTTTTTAGGTTTGATGATCAGTGTTGGATTCATGATCTCTATCTCCATAGAAAGGTTACTTACTGTGTCCAAGTGTTTGTGTCTTCATTTTCATAGCATTAAGCAGTCATTTCGACTTTCTAAAGACTGTTTTTTTTTTTCCAGGTACTTGATCATTGCCAAGCCGTTGTGGTACAAATTCAAGCGAGACATCAAGATGACTGTAATGGTCTGTGTCTTGATTTGGATCTTTCCTCTTATTTTGATTCCCAATGTCTATTTGTTTCTCAATTGTAAGATCAAATTTATCATTGGCATCATTCTCCTCCTTCCTTTCCCCTTCTTCGTTTTCTTCCTGTTTGGGACCCTTAAAGCCCTCTCTGCATGCCTCAGTGTCCCTGCAGTTGAAAAATTAAGAATCGTGATAATTCTGGTACTAGTTTTGTTGATGTACTCACTTCTCTTCCTGCCTATTATCACTTTGTTCATATTCGATGAAACTAATTCAAATTCTGACCTTAAACGTGCAGCCCCAATTTGTGCTTTTCTTAGTCCTCTTGCAGACTCAGTTATGTATATTTTAATGAGAAAAGGTGCCCTGGAAAAGGTCTTGTACTTATTTTGCTGCTGCAAAAAGTGCCTTAGTCAGCAGACAAACAATGACAACAGCAACACGGCTGTTAATGAGACCGTTTAACAGACGGCTGAAGGAGTGTGGACATTTGCATGTGCCCTTATTGATTTATCACATAAACTATATTGCCAAACTTTAGTTCTTCCAAATCAAATTCATGTGATCCAGTTACTTAAAAAAACAACAATGTAGCAAATGAAACACTTAAAAGTGTGAACTTCTTCAAAATTTATGACAGAATTAGAGGCTCTCAGAAGCTCAAAGAATCCCAGAGGAAATCCTTGTTAAATCACACAAAGACCTTTATCCTCTGTTATTATGTTGCTGTTACTGTTGTTGAAAGGGAATGTTTTTCAGTTCTTATTTTTTAAATTTGACCAATCACAAACTTAAACTGTAGCTCACCCTGATGTAAAGGCATAACCCCGCCCACAGACACATTGTGAGAAACAAGACACATGGCTGAGTGTGGGATGAGCGGTGGGGATTAATCTGGGCCCTGGGCTTCGGTCAGGATGAGGGAAATTGACATGTTGAAAGTTGGAGTGACAAGGGTGACATCCAGTGGCTTTAGTGGCTATAGACACTGACTCGGTGATGCCGAGTCAGTGGAGGACAGAAAAGGTACAGTTTCTGAGAGGTAAAGTGATATCAGCAGCATTATTTGTAACATGAGCTGATGTTTAAAGCAGTAACAAAAGCTAAACACCATCAATTAATGCTGTCAATGCCCACGATTCAAACTCCTGAGTCTGATTCACTGCAGGATGGGGTTCAAATGCAATAGCCATCGTTCAACCCTTAAAGAGCAGCACTAAGACAGTTTTAAAATAAATATTTAAGAACTAAACAGGTTCACATAAAAATACAACTGACAATAAAGTAGCACTCTTATACTCAGTTTATACAGTTCATCTGCAAAAAAATAGATTTTGTGGTGAGTTACAGAGTTCCTTACCATAAAAACGGAGTGCAATGCAATATGCTGCTTAAAGTGATTTAAAGCTCCCAGTGCCAGAGTACATCCTGGCAGTTATCAAAACAGTAGCAGATGTCTGACTGCATTTGGTCTAAACTGGGTCTAAACTTTGGTGACAGAGAGGATTATGATGTGGGGCTGCTTTTAAGAAAATTGGCCTCAGGCCCATATTTCCAGTACACAAGAACTTTTTCGGGATGGCACTTTATTGTTCTGTCAAAGGAGCAATTCAGGTTGATGATTATGAAATGGATTAAAGCAGAATTCATGGGTATGATACATATAATTGTAGATATAATTTAACCTTTGTCAAACCAGTTCTGTTAATGAAAATATGAAAATCTATTTATATATAAAGCAGATTTAAAACCACCCTAGTTGGTGCAATGAGTTGTACAACAATGTGAAACAATTAAAGAAATATATCACAAAAACAATATAAGAGCGGAAATTTAATTGCAAAAAACAGAAACAAGAAAAAACCCAAATAAAATAACTATTCCAATATTTTTTTTTCAAACAAGTACAACAAGAACATCAGGATGAAAAAAAAACTAGAACTAAAAATCACTAAAACTGAAAGCAAACATGTTAATTGACAGGAAAAAATTAATTTAAAGTACGCTGATGGTAGTAGATGTTAGTAGTTTATCCAAAGACTTTGTCAGGAATGTGAAACAGCATATAGCCAAGCTTGTAAATAGTTTAGCTATCACAGCGGCAGACTATTAACTGTGACTTGGTGGATAGAGTGGTCATTTTCAGTTGTGAAGAAACTGTTGATTGCATTTTTTCCTTTGTCATGTCAGGCTACATGGCAAGCAGAAGAGTTCTCTGGCTGCTCTAGTTGTGCCTAACATACTTGCTTTTCCAGCGGAAGCTCTGTACGTATAAATCTTCCCTTGCCAGCAAACACTTGATAATTTATTTTAGTACTATTAAAGTATTAGGTAACAATTATGCCAAACATGACAGAGAGAGAGAGAGAGAGAGAGAGAGAGGGAGAGAGAGGGAGAGGGAAAGAGGAATAAAAAGGACAGAGTAAGAGAAAGGGAGAGTGGATAGAGACACAGGAAACTATAGACAAAAGTTTGGAAACCCAACAACCAGCTGCCACAAATAATCCTTCTACAGCCTCCATGGGGAGACTGGGGAAAGGCAACCACAAACACCTGAAAAGAGACAATACAGACAACAATATACACACCAGCTGTGAAAAAAATGGGACAAAACTGTTAATACTGATGGAGAAAACTTCACGGCAACACAGCCACTGTATTATGTTCACAAAGATGTGTGTGGACATGCAAATTATGTGGTGTAGGTGATGAGTGTAGAGGTGTAGCACCATCCTCACTTCCTGTTGGATCCTTTAAATCAGGAGAGAAAAGCTTTTTATCAACAAACATTACTAATTAACTGTTTCAAACACTTGTTTAATTTTCACCTTTAATATCTGTATTTAAACTTATTTTTATTTTATGCTATAGTTTCATGCTGTTCTCTCTCTGTCTTTCTGATGTCCTTAGTAAAGTACTTGGGATTGCCTTGTGTATAAATGTCATTGTAGAAATAAACTTTGCTGTGACTTATCCCTGGGACAGAGAAAATCCTTGTCCTGATTCTTTGTCAATTTCATAATATTTGTGTAATGTGTTTACCTGAATTAACTGCATATTTTCATTGTATGCACATTTGTTTTATCGAAGCTTGCCTCAAACTTCACAGGGTATTTTTTTGTTAACTGTGTGAGAGCATGCTTCAAAATGGGAAAGGCCATGTGGCTGATGATGTTCAAACATCTTCACTGCTTCATTCAGACTGAATCAGCTTAAAGGTTTGGTTCGCCAGGTAGAACTTTTAAAAATAAAACAGTGATAAAAAATGCTTTTGGGCTCTCTTTTTTACCGCCACACAGTAGTTTTCAGAGGATACTTTGTGTTTTAACTTGATGAAAAAAAGAATAAGAAAACGTGACATTGTGTGTAAAGGTGTGTGTGGACTCTAATAAACTCCATGTATGTCTGCAGACAGTGAAAGAGATGCTCTGTCAAACTAGATGAAGCAAGTTACTCTCTATTTTTATCCTTCTTTGCCTTTCAAATTTCCATGTAAAGCTAGATTATTTTTAGTATTATTCTGACTATGCTGATTCTGATCTGTAGTAGTTGCCTCGAAACGAGCTGGATGAGGTACTGATGCATTTAACTCTAGTGTCTGATCTAGGTTTTCAGCATTGATGGCTAAACTGGAACCTACATATGATCTAATATTATAATATTGACAAAACCTCATTTAACATTAAGCATGTTTGTTCTGATCCTTGTTTAGTATATCCATCCATCCATCCATCCATTTTCCGAACCGGAAAATTTTTAAATTGAAATGTCTGATACAGCGGACCTAAAAATTCAGCCAGACATCAGAAACAGTAAAACAAAGTTGTAGTGTGAGACAGTAAAAAGCCAGGCGGACACTCTGGAACCACTAAAAGGGAGACTGAGAGGTTAATGGCTGTGAAAGACTCAGTGAAAAAAAGTGAACAATGAAATAAAGGCAGTAACATTGTCAGAGTCCGGCAGGGTGCACTGGATCCAATAAGTAGGTCCTGGGGCTCCGTCTTGGTCCTCGGAGTGACAAGGATGAAGTCACAGCCTGGAAGTGCGGCTGCAGGTTTGCTTCACAAAGATAGTGAACTGGACTGGAGCAAAGAGGGAATCTGAAATCCAGGCGGGTGTCATACACAAGTTCAGAGAAAGGCGGAGATATCCGGCAGGCTAGACAAAGGGCTTGGTCAAGAAACAGATCCACTGGTCAGTGTTCAGAACTCAGAGTCTGCCAAGGGCAAGACAACCCCTGATGCACAGAAATAAAAGTAGTGAAAACATGCTTCAAAACGTTTCATAGCGTATCATTTTACACCCATTCCATACCCACAATTTTAGACAAAGTGGCTGAACAAGAAAATCAGGTAAAAAAACAACAAACAGGCTTATACATTTAAATATTACAATGGAATCTCAGTCCCAAACTATAAAAACAATGTTGAAGTTTTGGAATTTCTACAAAGAAGTGTTGTATGGAGTTTAACTTGAATTTCAGAGTAAAATGGATCAAGAGATTCTGATTAAATCAAAAGTCAACATGGCGTTATATTGCAACAGAGATTTAACCCTTTAGGAGGCTTTGATTTGATCTGAAGATGGATCTAGAAATTAAAAAAGCTTCCTCTTCCTCTTCAACTTTCTAACTTTCACAACCAGAAGCTCCTGGATTGTAAACTGGAGTTCAACCAGAACTTCTCTCCTCACAGATGTTACATCTGGAAGAATCTGGATGTCTGTGTCACACAGTGGAAATTAGTTTTATTCTGAAAGTGTGATTATGTAAATATTTGTGCATGATTTCTCTTGTTTTACTGCATGTTTTTACTGTTGCATTGTTTTGATCCACTGTGGACTCTGAGAGGACTAATAATTTTATGATGGCCACCTGTGGAGTTGTGGGTGTCTTTGGAAGCAACCTATCAGCTGTTTGACAGACTTGCCAGAGAAGCTGGCAGAGCACCTAAAGATGTAGAGCCCACCACAGCAGGGACAGGGGAAGCAGCACTCAGCAGCCAGGCATGGACAGACTAAGTGATCGCCAGGTATAAGCAGACTGATCGGCACGACATGGACCATCTCTGCAGCAGGAACAGAATCCAGTGGAAAATAACGCGTTTCATTGGCAGCGGGGCAGAGCTCAAACTCTGCCCGCATCTGTGAGTAAACGTTTTCCACAACGTCTGTAGGGTTTCAATTCAATTCAATTCAATTTTATTTATATAGCGCCAATTCATGAAACATGTCATCTCAAGGCACTTTACAAAGTTAAGTTCAATCATATTATACAGATTGGGTCAGATTATACAGATTGGTCAAAAATGTCCTATATAAGAAAACCAGTTGATTGCATCAAAGTCCCGACAAGCAGCATTCACTCCTGGAGAAGCGTAGAGCTACAGGGAGAGTCGTCTGCATTGTACATGGCTTTGCTGCAATCCCTCATACTGAGCAAGCATAAAGCGACAGTGGAAAGAAAAAACACTCGTTAGCAGGAAGGAAAAACCTCTAGCAGAACCGGGCTCAGTATGAACGGTCATCTGCCTCGACCGACTGGGGGTTACAGAAGACAGAGCAGAGACACAACAAGACAGACAAAAAGCACAGAAGCACACATTGATCCAGTAATCTGTTCTACATTAGATGGTAATAGTGGTGATCTGTCCTCCCTGGATGATTTCACAGTCAACAGAACGTCAGACCAGGTGTACCTACTATGAAGATAAAAGAGAGAGAACAGAAAGTTAAAAGCTGAAATGACAACAGTCATTTCAATGTAATGCAATGCAAATCTGGAGAACAGTAGACTGGAGAACAGTAAAAATCAGTAGAGTGAGAAAAATAGGCCCTGATGTCCTCCAGTAGCCTAAGCCTATAGCAGCAAAACTATAAAGGTAGCTCAGAGTAACATGAGCCACTCTAGTTATAAGCTTTGTCAAAAAGGAAGGTTTTAAGATTAGTCTTAAAAGTAGACAGGGTGTCTGCTTCACGGACCAAAACTGGAAGTTGGTTCCACAGGAGAGGAGCCTGATAGCTAAAGGATCTGCCTCCCATTCTACTTTTAGAGACTCTAGGAACCACCAGCAGACCTGCAGTCTGAGAGCGAAGTGCTCTGTTAGGAACATACGGGGTAATCAGAGCTCTGATATATGATGGAGCTTGATTATTAAGGGCTTTATACGTTAGAAGAAGAATTTTAAATTCTATTCTTGATTTAACAGGAAGCCAATGAAGGGAAGCTAAAATTGGAGAAATATGATCCTGCTTGTTGATTTTCATCAGAACTCTTGCTGCAGCATTTTGGATCAGCTGAAGGCTTTGAACTGCATTTTGTGGACTTCCTGATAGTAAAGAATTACAATAGTCCAGCCTTGAAGTAACAAATGCATGGACTAGTTTTTCAGCATCACTCCTGGACAGAATGTTTCTAATTTTGGCAATATTCCGGAGGTGAAAAAAGGAAACTCTGGAAACCTGTTTAATATGGGATTTAAATGTCTTGGTCAAAAATAACACCAAGGTTTTTTACTTTATTACCAGAGGCCAAGTTAATGCCATCCAGATTAAGTGATTGGTTAAGAAGTTTATTTTTTGAGGACTCTGGCCCAAAGATTACAACTTCGGTCTTGTCAGAATTTAGATGCAGGAAATTTAAAGTAGTCCAGCTTTTGATGTCATCAAGACATGACTGCAGTCGAAGTAATTGATTGGATTCATCAGGATTTATGGATAAATATAGCTGAGTGTCATCATCATAACAGTGGAAATTAATCCCATGCTGTCTGATAATTTTTCCGATCGGAAGCATATATATAGTAAAGAGAATTGGTCCAAGGACTGAACCCTGTGGTACTCCACAGGTGACCCTAGAGTTTGAGGAAGATTTATTATTAACATGAACAAACTGGAATCTGTCCGACAGGTAAGATTTAAACCAGCCTAATGCTTTCCCCTTAATCCCTACAGTATGCTCAAGTTTTTGTAAGAGAATATTGTGATCAACTGTATCAAATGCAGCACTAAGATCTAACAGGACAAGTACAGACACAAGTCCATTATCTGAGGCCATGAGAATATCATTAGTGACCTTCACCCGAGCCGTTTCAGTGCTATGATGAGCTCTTAAGCCTGACTGAAACTCCTCAAGTAGGTCATTGCTTTGTAAATGTTTACAAAGTTGATTAGCAACTACTTTCTCAAGAATTTTAGATAAGAAAAGAAGATTAGATATAGGTCTGTAGTTTACTAGCTCATCTTGATCAAGAGAAGGTTTCTTAAGTAAAGGTTTAATAACAGCTACTTTAAAAACCTGTGGTACATATCCATTTACTAAGGATAGATTAATCATGTCTAAAATAGGACCACTGATCAAAGGGAATACCTCCTTAAACAACTTGGTTTGGATTGGGTCTAACATACAGGTAGAAGGTTTAGATGAAGCTAAGATTTTAGATAGCTCAGAAAGCTCTACTGCTTCTAAACAGTTCAGACACAGCGCAGGTTCTAAAGATTCCTCCAATGCTGTCTTACTTACTGGTTTCACCATGTCAGGAGGGTTGTAGCAAAGATCGGCCACAAACAACGCTTCTGGCCAGTGTGTGTATTCACAGGAACCCAGTGGCGAATGAAAGGCACTTGGTACGGACACAGCAGAGACGTAGTGCGACTGAGCCAATCACGAGACGGCTGCGGGGTGGAACTAAGGAATTCACATTCTTTGTGGATTCCAGCCTTTTAGTGTCTTTTTGTTCAAAATGAAGGACACAATTATCCTGGACTGGAAGCATCCCCGTTTTTAGTTTTAGTGATTTATTTCAAAAGACGTAAGTTTTCTATGATGTCTTTTGTGTTTTCTACTTTTCTGACACAGTTCTGAACTTAAGTGTCTTCTCACCTCCAGCCCTCACAATGTTCCAGTTTGTTCATGTAAAAAGTTTAGTAGAAATAAAGTTCTGTTCAAAGGATCCTAACTGTGTGCATAGCTGCTGATAGGGTTAAGTTTAATAACCCTTTTATCCTGGAAAGAAAACCAACACAAACACAAGTTTAGACTCTTCCATCAGAAAGAGGGCACAGGAGCCAGAAACGTGAGGCTGTTAAAAAACAAAAGAAGGGACAAGGGGGGGGGGGGGGGTTACAACATGGGGTTGGTACACACAGAGGTGTAGGAGCAACATACACGGCAAGACATTTCTCGTCTGGGAGGAAGATCTGTTCTTCCTGTGTGAAGCTAAAACAGTAGAACATACCTGCAAGCTAGCTCTTTAAAACAGACTAAATGCCTGTAAAGAAAATGATTACATTCACATTTCTCTAACATATCCCTCCGTTTAATCATTTTTACTTACAATTGGAACTTAACTTAACCTACTTTGAGTACTCATTTCTTTCAATTTGCATTTTTACTCATTTTGTTAAGCATTTAACATGGGAAAATTTAAAATACGGGGTGTATTTCTTCAAGAGGGATTTGTGAAAGCATTTGATATTGAAACATGATATTTCCCATAGTTTTAGCGATCAAAGATTTTAGGCATGGGATTACACAAGCAGTAAAAACACACGCACAAAAAAATAATAATAATGGGTGTCATTATTTTCAGCAAGAGGTGACACCAGGATCCTGAAAAGAACCAGGAGAAGAAGTCCATACTTAGAGGAACAGCATCCTGGGACATTGCTTGTTGCAGATTATTTAAAGCAGACATAGCTTCAGTAATATGAGTTTCATTTGCATTAGAACTATATGTACAGCAGGAAATTCCAATCATTACACATACGCCACCTTGGCTAGCAGTTAACATGTCCAAAACCATTCTGTTTTGCAGTACCATTAAACACATTTTACTTAATTGTATGTTTCGTCCTTTATTGATGTCCATTGTCATGTTCATCAGGGTTTTTATTCTGTAGTTCAGTGTCTCAATCATCAGCATAGATTTACCAACTCCAAACCACGGGAAAAGTGAAAGTCCTATTTTATTCGCTGAGTTCCAGTGCTTATGTTCAGAGGGAACGTTAGAACCCCATATGGGATCATGGGGTTGGAAACCTGAGCTGGAGATGATCTCTCTTCTCCTCCTATTAGCGGAGTGATGGTCCTTCACAGCCTGAACTGAGATGATAGTGTGGTCAGAAACAAACAGGTGCACATGTACCTGACCAGCTGAGGGGCAGTGATGGGTAAATGTTGTTTCCACCACACAGGAACCATCCGCCTTCTGTAGGTGTACATGCCCACGCTACGTAGTCCCGGGTTAACCTGGAGTTTGGAAACTGATCAGTGAGGTTAGCCTGGCACCCCTGTACCTGGCCCAGTTTCTTGCAGCCAGGTTTGAAGGGTGACTGTATGCACACATGATGTTTATCACCGTGATGCACCTGGGCCTTCAGGCTTCCTACGTAGTTTCTGACTTTCTTGGTGAAAGGGAAAATTCGGGTGGTGTTGTTGCAGGTAGAAAATACTGTAACTTCACATCACAATATGATACATTCAATGAGCGTATGCACGCCGTGTGATTTTTTTATGTTGCCAGGTGCAAATACAGGTGCGAGGGCAGTTCTCAGGAAACACGTTCTGTCTCCTGTCGGCATGCTCTTAGCATACAGGGTGGGTTGTCTGGTGGATTTGGTGAGCATACATAGCAGTTACTCATGTTCCTCTCTTCAGTCAACATCGTCACATACATCTGCCACAAGTTGTCTGGGTGACGGTCTGGGAGATTTCCCAGCCATATCTTCATGGCAGTGGAGTGGATGAACCTCTTTCCTCTCTCATTCAGCAGGTCTGCACTTAAACAGATAATGCACGCAACAGCCACAATGCAAAGGAAGCCCCATATCCATGGGAACCCCATTTTTTGCTAGGTTAACAGAGATGTTAAATTTACCCAGGGCTCTAAAGAACAGGGATCAGTTGATTTCTTCACCGACGTTGAGACGAGTGGCCCTAAAAAACCAAACCCCTTTGTAGTCGGACTTCCCCACTGTTCCAACCTTAGGCGTTTAACACTCTCTGTAACTTACAGGGGCTGAGGTGAATCCAGGAAGGTCTTTCAGCGATCTTCATAGCTGTTGGCATGGTCAGGAGCACTTGGGATGGTCCTTCCCACCTTGGGGTTGCCCAGTTCTTCCTTCTGATGACTTTGATGAAAACCCAGTCCCCTGATCTCACTGATTGTGGATCCTGTGGAGAAAAAGGTTCTTCTGGCGGTGAATTTGCATTGGACACTTCTTTAGACTGCAACATTTCTCTCATGTAGTCTGCTAGAGTTTTTCACTCTTCCTGTATATTTTTACCTTCTTCTGAGATAACATGGCCTGTAACTGTACGTGTTTCTGCACCCACTGGGCATGGTCTAATTATTCCTGCATCCTCCATCTATTTTTACTGATTTGGGCTGAAAGCCCCCTCGGTCGCTAGGACTGCCCCTGCCTCCTCTGAAACCTCCTCGACGCCGTCGAGGGGTCTGGTGCCTTGTAAAGCAAATATTTCTTCTGGCTCACATGTAGGATCTGCCCAGAAAATGTGTCCCCCCACTCCAGACGCACCACCTCCCTGTTTTGCGTGTTTTCGGCGTGACTCGTACATTTCATAACTGTGGTTACATTAGACGTTGCCAGTGTAAGTAAGTGTTTTTTAACCCATGCGGAGATATGCGGCTGGAAATCTCCCATTAACATATTTTCTAGCTGTTGCTGATATGGTGTTTCATCTCCGTCAGCGGGAGGGATGCCGCTGTGAAACCTATATTCGGTTTCAAAACGTATTTTGAACTTTTTTTTTGAATGTCCATAATCCGCCCTCCTGCGGAAAACTGTACGTGCTGCTTTGGCTACAGTTGTCCATTGTTGCCTTTGTTCGGTCCCCATTTGCTCTTGATATTCAAATATTCTGCCTTGTGGGGTTCTGCCTGTATTATTCGTTCTTATGTTTTCCCACTGATGACTGTAAGGCTTGTCCGAACTCATGTCCATTTAAACCATATGACTTATAAATTCCCTCCATGTCTTGGATCCATAATTCTGGATCTTCCTGTGAAGAAATTACACCTTCTACAGCCTTTCTGGTTTCCTCTACTGACCACCGACGGAAAACTGGGATTGTTTGAGGCTGCTGAGCTCCTACATTAGGATTTGCGACCTGCACCATAGGGTACAAGCCTTTGGACTGGTCTGTAGATAACGAGTGATCTGATTTACTCAGTCTATCCATGTCTGGGTACAGATTTGAAACATCCTTGGGGTTTTTTTTCTGTTTTTTTCTTCCTGTTTTTGCACCAGCGCTTGTTTCTAGCCGACACACAACACAACGTTTGCTCTCATTTATTCACTTCCAACACACCATCTATATTATACTTTTTCTTCCACTTCTCCAAGTATTTTAAATTACCTGGATCAAACTGATACATAAACTTTTCATCCCCTTTGGGATTTCCCTTTCTACTTTGTCCTGAACCCACCCTATTTTACTTTTGCATTGTGTTTATATAATTCCCAGGACCTTAATCCTGTTTTTTTGTTTATATATATATATATATATATATATATATATATATATATATATATATATATATATATATATATATATATATAAGGGGTTCTAAGCGCGCAGGAACCCCTTAGAACATAGGGACTCGAAAACGAGACAGAAAATAAAAAAACAAAGCCAGGAACTAGAGAATGAGACAGAAACTAAAGAACAGAGCATGAACTTGAGTGCGAAGGCAGGAACTTTAGAACAAAGGCAGGAATTTGAGAACGAAGGCAGGAAGGGTCCTGTCTGAGGGTCCTGTTTGGTTTGAAATGTATTGGGATTACTGGGATTTTGTGTACATAACCCTAACCCTAACCCATCATCACCTCAATTCTCATCCTCATACAAGTGATCAAAACATCGCTCCTTTAAGCCAAGCCAATAACAACCCTAGCAACTCCTCGTTACAGAGGAGTGGACCAGTTTCGGTCCAATCTCCTGGCTTAATGGCTTTAACGACCGCCCATTACTAAGGGGTGGACCTGTTTCGGTTGAATTTGCATGTTATCTAAGCCATTACAAGCCCTTTATTTGGCAGTAGTATAAAGCTGGTTACTCCACTTTACTCCAGACTTTTTGAATTGTGAAAGCTTCCTGGAGAGGAAGCGAAACGTCTTCAACTACGAAAAACAAGCCCAGTTGCTTTGTTTTTTACTTTTTTTTTGGAATGACCATGACCTGGATGACTGAGAATCTTCACCAGCAATGAAGCCATTTAAACAGAATGTTTGTGTTCACACTGGGAGTCATGAGAAGGGGTCATCAGTGTTGTATAAAGTACTGAAATCTCGGAGTCAAGTAAAAGTATAGGTACCTCTCCAAAATATGACTTTGGTAAGTCCAAGTCACTGACTGAAATGTTACTTGAGTAAAAGTCTTAAAGTATCTGAAATGTCTTGTACCTAAGTATGAAAATTACTGTAAAAATACATGTACTCAAGTAATGTAATAAAAAGTATAAGTGAAAAGTAAAACAAAGCAAATGCAGTTTGAATGACATTTTTTAGATTTTGGTAAACTTTGTAAGTCAAATTCACTTAAAATAATATAAACAATCAAGTGCAGGAGAACTTTAGACCAGGTTTAGACTGAAAATACAACCTTTTTGTAAGCTTTCAGTTTTCCTTCTTCAAGGTCAGTGCTATGCATTTTAAAATTGTACACAACCAAGTGCAGGCACAATTTAGACCAGGGGGTGTATACTAAGAACATAGCTAAGTGATAAACCAGGCTTAGTTAACATACAGGAAGTGGTAAACCTGCTAATAGATACACCTGCAGGCAGGCCAGCTGACAGCTTTGCTAGGGCAACACAGTCTTTTTGGGCCCCCCTCTACACCTGCCACGCCACACACACACACACACACACACACACACACACACACACACACACACACACACACACACACACACACACACACACACACACACACACACACACCAAAAAAAGAGTTAACTTAACTGTATGATTCATGCCCTGGAAATCTCTGTATTTTATATTGGATATTTCCAACCCATCTATTGAATTTAGTGAATTAGTTGATCTTTTCTTCATAAGAGAACAGCAGTACTGCAGCCAAAATATGGGCTTTTTTGAACTGCTGTATATTAGCCAGTCTCTAACAATTTTTTTCCCTTCCATTGCAGGATGTAGAATATGTCAGATACTTTGGGAATTCTCTTCCCTCTGAATCTCTGAGAAAGGCTTCCTTTTTGCCATTAAACGCACAACATTCATTCAATCAGAATCATTTTTGTTGGCCATAACGCGGGATCATTGAAATTAATGCTGTGTTCTGTCTCTGAGCGACTGTTATGCCAGAAGCTGATTGAATATGATTATTAGTATTAATTATAATTTGGGATTATAATTTAAATAATAAATCATTAAAACTAAAAAATTAGCTATAACAAATATGATTCAAATGGTGGTAATGCTAGGCTATAAGCTTGTAATGATTTATACTACTAATGCATTCATTAATTAGCTGTTATAAACTCAGTTTTGCTGAAACAAATGATCTGATCGGATTCTGACCGATCAGATTTATCCAGCAACGGATTAACTCAACTTATAACTGCAATTAGAGTTTAAACCGTTACTCTTTTATCACTAATCCAATGAAAATGTCTCTGTGTTAATATCAGATGTTAAGTCCCAAAAGGAGGATAGCTCTGAATTCTGAATAACCACGCAACTGTGAATTGGAATGAACACAAACAATTACTATTACACAGTTGTTGTTTTATTGAACCAAAGGCAATTCCCTGTTACAGTAATTCTCTGATTCAACAACCTTGGAATTCTACTCGCTACTAAACTAAACATGCAAAATATATGTGGAAATAAAAGTAAAAAAAAATGGATTAAAATGAGAGGTAGCAAATCTTAGTTCAACTCACAGTTGTTTAAACATCACATTCAAGACGTCGGCATTTAACGTAGCAGCATTGACAGACAGAACAGCTTTGAGAGTCCCACTGGACGCTTGAATGTTTTCCACAAGCTAGTTCAGCTGAGCTAACTACACTTCAGTTACATGACACCCTCCCAAGATGGTGACTATGATGACGTAGGGCCTACAACCTTGCGTGATGCGTGAGGGGAAGTCCTAATGATGCAGTCAGCGCGTACGCTAAAGTGGGACGGTGCCTCGGCCAGAGAGGGAGCGGCTGACTGAGGAATTTAAAGAAGACCGCAAACTTAGTCTTAACAAAGAGATTGAACTAATAAGGACAGGGGGCGAAGATAGAAACGAGGAAAGAGGAAGAAAAAGGGGGGAAAAGAGTTGAAGAAGCGACCCGCGGCAGAGTCCTTATGAACCACAAATCAACACAGCCAAAAATCACCTTCAAAAATGCATGCACATACAAACAGAAAAATATTTAATAGTTAAAAAACACTCCGTCCTGGAGTAAGCAGCAATTAACTAAATTCCTAACACCTGCCCAGGCACTTCTAAACCACCCTGTGGGTGAAAAAGAAAAAAAAGAAATAAAAAGGGGAAAACCCGTTACTTGTGGTGCCTCGGGCTGTCCCGGAGCACTCCTGAAGGCGTTTTGACGAGCGCAGGTGTTTGCAGCAGCGGGGACGGGATGAGCAAGTTCCTTCTCTTTTCCAGGCTTCCAGACGCTTTGTTCGGCCAAACAAAAGCGTGGTCCTCTTTCGATCACCGGGAGATAACGCTCTCAGTCTTTGAACAGAGGGAATTCTAAAGTACTTTTCAAGTCGACCTCCTGTCTCAGCAAATACAGGGAATAGAGTTTGCTTCAGTAATCTTCGGTCCAGCAAAGAGTTATCAAGCACGTGGCGTGGGGGGGAGAGGGGGGTAATTCCATGGAGTGTAACAGCTGTGTGCCTTCTCGGACTGGCAGAACGCCAAGAAGAAGGAAGATTGCGGTCTGTGACCGGAATAAATACCTTTCCCCTAGTAACGTTATCTCTCCGCTTTCGTTGTTAGGGGCGGTGGCCATTTTTGGGCCGTGTTGCATGATGGGCGTTGGTGGCCATTTTGACCACATTGCCTCATGGGAAATGCAGTTTGTCACGTCTGACTGGCGTAACAGCAACTATGCTCAGACTCTCCGATCAGGCAGTAAGCCCCTCCCCGTGCACTGCCCTGTTATCGCTAGGGATCGCTCTCTCTATCTCCTCCTCAAACACATGCTGCGTCCCCCCTGCTCCCCGCCTCATCTTGCTCTCCTGCTCCACTCGGTCTTTCAGACTGTACCTGGACCTCTGCCCCCTCTCTGTTTTATGCTCTTTTGGCGCTAAGCTCAAGTTTCTGCAAAAGAAAAGGTGTTTTCCCCCTTACACTAGCTAGCGGATGCTATACTTTAAAATCTGATTGATGAACGCATTGCATCTTACCTGGCTCTGGATGGGCATCATTCCTTTGCATATCCATTCCTAGACCTGTTCCTGACTCATCCTCAGTTTTTAAAAAATATTTACTAATAAAATCTCTCAAGCCTTTCATGTCATCTTCTTATTTTATCTTTTCTGTGCACCTGTGATTCTTAGTTTGCAGCGGAACGAACTTTCAAAGTTGCAGCCAGCCGTTTTCCTAATGGTCAAACCATTTTATGTTTGGGTGGGGGGAGTTCTAATGGCCCCTTATTAAAAGTAAACATACTACATATACCTATACCACAAGGTTAACTTAACCTGCTTTACTACTGAACCAGCTTCTTATCCTGTTGGTGGTGATGAACAAACCCAGGCAAGTCCCGACTTTGTCTCAGTCAATCAGTAGGTGGGGTCAAAACACTTGCATGCGTGAGTGTCTCTCTCTCTCTCTCTCTCTCTCTCTCTCTCTCTCTCTCTCTCTCTCTCTCTCTCTCTCTCTCTCTCTCTCTCTCGCTCTCTCTCGCTTTTTTGTAACGAGTAACTAAACCAAACATTGAAAATGTATCTGAGTAAAAGTATGCAATTAAGTTCAGAAATATAGTGAAGTAAAAGTAAAAGTTATCAAAAAACTTTACACTCGAGAAAAGTATAAAGTACTCCAAAGTATACTTAAGTACAGTAATGAAGTATTTTACTTCGTTACTGTACAACACTGGGCGTCATGTCTTCAGACGTCAGTAGGTGAACTTTCCTCTGACTCCCACTCAGCCAGACCAGTCTGAGCAGTTCCTGCAGCAGGAAGCAACCAGCAGCTCTGTTCTCTGGGCTCATTTCTCCTCAGGACGCCATCAGGAAACATTTTCAGCAGAACTTCTCTCCTTTCTCATCAAGACTTTATCAACCTCCCTCTGATATCACTGCAGACGCTCTACTGACTGTTTTAGTCTGAAAGAAAAAAACTACAAACCAGGTGACATGTGATGTCATCAGTTATGCAACATTCCTCACAGTTATATTAATTTTGACCTCACCTGTTCAGGTGTGGCACAGTCTGGTTCTACGGTGGTTCTGTTTGGTGTCAGTCTGTTGTTCAGATCTTGTTCTTCAGCACTTTGGACCGTCTGAACAAACTGTAAGTTTGCTTTGTTTCCTACCAGAACTTTGTCTTGAGGAACTTTCCTCTTTGTTTCTGCTCTCTGATGTTTGGGGAACATGTTCACTTCTGATTTCAGCACAAAGTTTCATCTCTGCTGTTTCAAGACTAATCTACAGGATTATTAGATTATTGATGAACTGGAACCAAACAACATAATGAACAGCTGATGTTTCTTTATTTTCTTAACTCAACAAACTAATTCATGTTTTTATTTCATGGAATCAAACTCTGGTCTCCCATTAAAGTAAGACAAAACAGCTTCCTGCTGCTTCCTGTGAGTCCTTTCAAAATAAAATGACATCAATGTTAAAATGTGTTTGATTCAGTTAGATTATTAAATAGTTCAGCTTTGATGCAGCAGATAATCCACTTGTAGAGTTTGATGATTGTGAAATAAAATAGTTGATTTTCAGTCAGAGTGAATCAGTGTCAGTGGATGAAATGTTGCTCCATGGCTCCATCTAGTGGACTGATAATAGAAGTACAGCAGCTGATGGCAGCTTCCTCTGCCTCTCACTGCTGTCTGACTGCATTCAACTGACACTGATATGAAGCAGAGAAGAAGAGCCAATCAGAGGAGGAGCATCTGATCTTTTTCCAGCACTAATGATGTAAAGGATGATCAGAGTTGATGTGCAGATGAATGATTTGTGTTTCCTCTGCAGGTGAAGGTAGAAAGTGTGTGTGAGCTGATGTGGATGTGAATTCAGCAGCATGGATCAGTGTGAGGACAGAGAGGAGGGAGTCCCTCCCTCTAAAACCACTCTGTGTGGGGAAGCTGAGAGCCAGAGCCACGCTCAGAGGTGAGATCAGCATCTCTAAGTGTCCAGAGCCCTTTTCACACAGCATTCTCACTATATCAGGCCAGAAGAGACCAAGTGGTCCTGAAGCTGCTGCTGTTCCTCTTTGCTGCTTCATCCAGACTGAACAGAGCAGCTCAGCATGGTACCAGTGGGTTCTGACAAACAGCAAGTCAGTGTTGCAGAACCAGCTGAGTGACACCAGCCTGTTGCTTAGAGCTCTGGGTTCCAGCAGGACACATCTGGAAAAACTCACCAACTTCCAGAACATTTCCTGGATCTTGATGACCAACATGTGTTCAACATTATTCATCCTAGAAAGAAGGACGGCTGATCAGACATTTATGGAAGAATCTTTACATTTATTTTCTGTCTTAAAATGACCCGGATCAACAGAACCAGCTGGACCCTCTATGTCAAGGATTAAAGCAAAAATAATTAATTTGCCTGAAAATCTTTCTAGTCAGCCTGTATATCGCCGGGGCCATGAACGTCATGCCACATTAGTCACTCCACTTGCTTAATGTGCAAAGTAAACTTTAACCAAATCTGGTAGTTTTATAATATGTATTCCTGTATTTCTCTAACCTTTCAGCTTAGGAGCCTTGGTGTCATCCTGGACAGTCCTCTAAATCCTCTCCTTCACTTTCCACATCCACAACATAACCTGGTTACCTTACGTTCATCTTTGCAGCATCAAACAAGTTATTCCTTTACACTTTATAAATAAATAAATGTGTTGCTGTTTCCACTTGATTCTGCTTCCATCATCATTATTCTCACTGAAACTACAGACACAAAAGGCCATCAAAGTGACAGGGTCCATGATGTAAATGTGGACTGATATGTAAAATGAACCTCACAGGATGTGTTTTGATAATAATGTTATATTTTAGAAAGTATTTAAACAAAACTCTACAAAATATGTTAAAATAATCTTGATTCTGAGAGGATACAAACATAACCACATGAAACAATGCCAGAATCCAGCTGTGTGTCAATGGGCCACTTAATTGAATTAAAATCTCCTGGACCTGCATCCTCAGAGAGGTGAGCTGTATCTAACTGCTGTAACTGTGGAAACTAAGTCAGTCTGAAATGTTTTTATTCCAACATGTGTTTAACGTGAGCTCAGCTCTTTTTCCCACATTTCTATGTTCATATGTGAAGCGGTGTGTGTTGGATGTTCTCCAGAACCACAGCAGTGAAAGTGGAAAGAATGGATGTTGTTGGAGGCGTCCTGGATGCTGCTACATCATGTTTAACAGCTCTGATCTGTTTGCTTTTGGGCCTCATTGATTAGTCGCCATCATTAAACACTTTTCTCTGCTTAAAGTCAAAGATTTAGTTTGGACTGGAGCTCACTCTGATTGGTTCTGTTCCGTGTTAATGAGCTAACTGGACTGTTTAGTCCCTCTCCCATATTCATAGTGATTGAATCAAATCCAACATGGAACCAACTGGACTTTCTTTCTTTGTTCCTGAACCGTTTTGTCATCGTATCTGAAAGTCTTCCTCAGTTTTAGTGACTGAAGAGTTTCAGTTCTTCTCAGCTGGAGCTGGAACCATCACTGGGATCAGAACCAGAGACTTGGTGTTGTTCCCTCACAGGAGTTTAGAGCTGCAGCTGTTCTTCAGTTCTTAAATATCTGAATGATGAATTTTTGCTTCCTTCCTAATTGTTCTGGTTCCTCCACAGAGTGGACCAGCAGAACTCAGAGGTTCCCAGAGGTCCGTCGGCCCGGCAGCATCAAACCCAGCTGGACTCCATATTTATGGTCTGTATATTTAAAACAACTACTTTTCCGTCGGTTCTGTTCAGCCGTCTCCATGCTGGTCTTTGTGTACCATCAGTCTGTCCAACATGGTTCTGATGTTTGGATCCATGATCTCAGTCTGATGTGTCCTTCATACATTATTCTGTTCCAGCTGCTGGAGGACAACATTGTCACTTTTGTGAAGAACGAGCTGAAGAAGATCCAGAAGGTTCTGAGTCCAGATGACCCAGACTGCTCAGAGAGTCAGAGAGATGATGAGGAGGTGTTGGAAGGTGAGGATGTAGAGCAGAGGAGGAGGAGCAGAGAGGCACTGATGAAGATCACTGTGAACTTCCTGAGGAGGATGAAGCAGAAGGAGCTGGCTGACCGTCTGCAGAGCAGTAAGAGGATTTCTACAAAGATTTAACCTGATGGATAAATCACACATTTACTGATGTCTGAAGAGATGGAATCACATTTATTCACATCATCTTCAGAAGATCATTTGGTTTCCTTCCTGATTTCACTTTCTCTGTTAATTTAGAACAACTTGCTGCAGTTTGTCAACATAAACTTAAATCTGGTCTGAAGGAGAAGTTCCAGTGTGTGTTTGAGGGGATCGCTAAAGCAGGAAGTCCAACCCTTCTGAACCAGATCTACACAGAGCTCTACATCACAGAGGGAGGGACTGGAGAGGTCAATGATGAACATGAGGTCAGACAGATTGAAACAGCATCCAGGAAACCACACAGACCAGAAACAACCATCAGACAAGAAGACATCTTTAAAGTCCCACCTGGAAGAGATCAACCAATCAGAATAGTGATGACAAAGGGAGTGGCTGGCATTGGGAAAACAGTCTTAACCCAGAAGTTCACTCTGGACTGGGCTGAAGACAAAGCCCACCAGAACATCCACTTCATATTTCCATTCACCTTCAGAGAGCTGAATGTGCTGAAAGAGAAAAAGTTCAGCTTGGTGGACCTTGTTCATCACTTCTTTACTGAAACCAAAGAAATCTGCAGCTTTGAACACTTCCAAGTTCTGTTCATCTTTGATGGTCTGGATGAGAGTCGACTTCCTCTGGACTTCCAGAACCAGGAGATCCTGACTGATGCTACAGAGTCCACCTCAGTGGATGTTCTGCTGACAAACCTCATCAGGGGGAAACTGCTTCCCTCTGCTCGCCTCTGGATAACCACACGACCTGCAGCAGCCAATCAGATCCCTCCCCAGTGTGTTGGCATGGTAACAGAGGTCAGAGGGTTCACTGACCCACAGAAGGAGGAGTTCTTCAGGAAGAGGTTCAGAGATGAGGAGCAGGCCAGGAGGATCATCTCCCACGTGAAGACATCAAGAAGCCTCCACATCATGTGCCACATCCCAGTCTTCTGCTGGATCACTGCTACGGTTCTGGAGGACGTGTTGGAGACCAGAGAGGGAGGAGAGCTGCCCAACACCCTGACTGAGATGTACATCCACTTCCTGGTGGTTCAGACCAAAGTCAAGAAGGTCAAGTATGATGGAGGAGCTGAAACAGATCCACACTGGAGTCCAGAGAGCAGGAAGATGATTGAGTCTCTGGGAAAACTGGCTTTTGATCAGCTGCAGAAAGGAAACCTGATCTTCTATGAATCAGACCTGACAGAGTGTGGCATCGACATCAGAGCAGCCTCAGTGTACTCAGGAGTGTTCACACAGATATTTAGAGAGGAGAGAGGGTTGTACCAGGACAAGGTGTTCTGCTTCGTCCATCTGAGTATTCAGGAGTTTCTGGCTGCTCTTCATGTTCATCGGACCTTCATAAATCGTGGTCTCAAACTGATGGAAAAAACACAAACATCTAAGAAGTCTTTATTGTCTAAGAAACCTAAACCAAAATCTTTTCACCAGACAGCTGTTGATCAGGCCTTACAGAGTCCAAATGGACACATGGACTTGTTCCTCCGGTTCCTCCTGGGACTTTCACTGCAGACCAATCAGAGACTTCTACAAGGTCTGGTGACACAAACAGGAAGTAGCTCACAGACCAATCAGGAAACAGTTCAGTACATCAAGGAGCAGATCAGTGAGAATGTGTCTGCAGAGAAAAGCATCAATCTGTTCCACTGTCTGAATGAACTGAAGGATCGTTCTCTAGTGGAGGAGATCCAACAGTCTCTGAGTTCAGGAAGTCTCTCCACAGATAAACTGTCTCCTGCTCAGTGGTCAGCTCTGATCTTCATCTTAGTGTCATCAGCAGAAGATCTGGATGTGTTTGACCTGAAGAAATACTCTGCTTCAGAGGAGGTTCTTCTGAGGCTGCTGCCAGTGGTTAAAGCCTCCAACAAAGCTCTGTAAGGACACAGATTGTTGCTGCTTTTATTTCTGATAGTGAGAAATATGCTAATGTGGTAAATATTGATCCATATTGCTTCAGTTTATTTATAATGATGCAGTTAATGAGAAAAGGAAACATTAAGATGTATAAAATCAGACAGATCCATCAATCCTTCCAAGGAGAGCATTGGTGACTGTGAAGAAATAAACAATATTTCTGTCTGTCCGTCCGTCCGTTTTCTTCCGCTTATCCGGGGTCGGGTTGCGGGGGTAGCAGCTTCAGTAGGGAGGCCCAGACGTCCCTCTCCCCGGCCACCTGGGACAGCTCCTCCGGGGGAATCCCAAGGCGTTTCCAGCAGAGAGACATAGTCCCTCCAGCGTGTCCTGGGTCTTCCCCTGGGCCTCCTCCCGGTGGGACGTGCCTGGAACACCTCACCAGGGAGGCATCCGGGAGGCATCCTAACCAGATGCCCGTGCCACCTCAACTGGCTCCTCTCGACGTGGAGGAGCAGCGGCTCTACTCTGAGTCCTCCCCGGATGACTGAGCTCCTCACCCTATCTCTAAGGGAGAGCCCAGACACACTACGGAGAAAACTCATTTCGGCCGCTTGTATCCGGGATCTCGTTCTTTCGGTCACGACCCAAAGCTCGTGACCATAGATGAGGGTAGGAACGTAGATCGACCAGTAAATCGAAAGCTTTGCCTTTTAGCTCAGCTCTCTCTTCACCACAATGGACCGGTACAGCGCCCGCTTCACAGCAGATGCTGCACCAATCCGCCTGTCAATCTCCCGCTTCATCTTCCCCTCATTCGTGATCAAGACCCCAAGATACTTGAACTCCTCCGCTAGGGGCAGTACATCCTCCCCAACCTGGAGAAGGCACTCTACCCTTTTCTGGTTCAAGACCATGGTCTCGGATTTGGAGGCACTGATTTTCATCCCGGCCGCTTGGCACTCGGCTGCGAACCGCTCCAGTGAAAGCTGTAGATCACGCCCTGATGAAGCCAATAGGACCACGTCATCCGCAAATAGCAGAGACGCAATCCTAAGTCCACCAAAACGGATCCCCTCAACACCTTGGCTGCGCCTAGAAATTCTGTCCATAAAAGTTATGAACAGAATCGGTGACCAAGGGCAACCTTGGCGGAGTCCAAATCTCACCGGAAACGAGTCCGACTTACTGCCGGCAACCCGGACCAGACTCTGACACCGTTCCTACAGAACCCTGACAGCCCTTATTACAGGGGCCCGGTACTCCATACACCCGGAGTACCCCACACAGGATCCCTCGGGGGACACGGTCGAATGCCTTCCAGATCCACAAAACACATGTAGACTGGTTGGGCAAACTCCCATGCCCCCTCCAGGATCCTGCTGAGGGTGTAGAGCTGATCCAGTGTTCCACGTACAGGACGAAAACCACACTGCTCTTCCTGAATCCGAGATTTGACTATCCAACGGATCCTCCTTTACAAAACCCCTGAATAGACCTTACCAGGGAGGCTCAAGGCTTAAGAACAATATTTCTGATGAATTGTTTAATAGCAGATTTTTCTCCCTGTCTCCTCAGACTGAGTGGCTGTAACCTCTCAGCGAGAAGCTGTGAAGCTCTGTCCTCAGTTCTCAGCTCCCAGTCCTCCAGTCTCAGAGAACTGGACCTGAGTAACAACAACCTGCAGGATTCAGGAGTGAAGCTTCTCTCTGCTGGACTGGAGAGTCCAAACTGCAAACTGGAAACTCTCAGGTACAAAGTTCTCCATCCTGTTGAAACCAGATTTATGTCCATTCCCTGCTAAAACATGATGGAAATGTTAGTTCAGTGATAGATTTGTTAACTTTTGTCTGACCTTCATTCCCTACGGATACAAACTGTAATTATTATTACATCTCACCTTCGTCAGAGTTGTACGTGAATTACGTGACATAGTAAGTCCTCTTACCTTAAAACGATCTTTGATGTATTTTCTCCAGGAAAATCTACTTTTCTAAGACAACTTTTTTTGTCATTTTGTATGTACAGAGTGCATACACAACGAAATTTTGTTGCATTGTTTGTGATGAATTTAGGAGGACCCAAGAAATACCCGAAAGCAAGTGAGTACAAAAATGATATCAGTCTTTATTTTGACGCTGGCGGCTCGGTCCCTGGTTCGGCTCGCACTCTGCGACTGGCCGCTCCTGGACGTGCTGAGGGCAGAACTCTGACTCCTTGTTATGAAGGCGTCCGAGAGGGGGTTATCCAGGGCTCCTTGTCCAGGTCCGGTCCAGGTCTTTGTCAGGGGGAAATCCATTTAACTCAGGCAGCGGTCTCCAAGGGGGAATCCAATAGAGCGTCCAGGTCCAGGTCAATCCAGAAGGCACAGACAGAACAGGGGGCAGGCAAACTCGTTTACTCACGGACAGGCTGGGGTCGGAATCACGGTGAGGCAGTCCAATACTCTGAGGCTGACAGGCAGGACCCAGGCAGGCAGACAAATCCAAAGGGGCAGGCAGGTATCCAAAAAACAGAGGCAGAACAGGTCGAGAGGCAGACAGGCAGACAGGAATTCAAAAATGCTGGAAGCGCTCACCGAATGGCTAGAGACGTTCTGGCACTGGAGGCTGCGAGGAGCAGAGCTTTTAAGCAGCCAGGGCGGAGACGGGCACAGGTGTGCTGATTGCAATCAGCAGCTCCAGTGCCAGAAACGTCACAGAGCCCCCCTCTCAAGGGCGGATTCCAGACGCCCCAGGTTGGTCAGGATGGGCTCTGTGGAAATCCCTAATGAGGGATTTGTCCAGGACGTGGCGAGCCGGGACCCACTGCCGCTCCTCAGGACCATAACCCTCCCAGTCGATGAGGTACTGGGTGCCTCGACCCCATTTACGGGACTTAAGGATCCTCTTCACGGTGTAAACCGGAGAGCCATCAACCAGGCGGGGGGGAGGTGGGGGCGTGGTGGTGGGAGACAGACTGGAGGTGTTGACAGGCTTGATACGGGATACGTGGAAGGTGGGGTGAACCTTCATAGTTGAAGGCAGACGGAGACGGACCGCCACTGGATTGATGATTCTAGAGATGGGAAATGGTCCAATAAAGCGTGGCGCCAGCTTCTTGCTGTCCACCCTCAGAGGGAGGTCCCTGGTGGACAGCCAAACCCTATCTCCCACTCGATAGGTTGGGGCAGGAACCCGCCGACGGTTGGCCGCACGGGACTGATTCTGAGATGCGGCGAGTATGGCCTTCCTGGCCCTTCTCCAGGCTCGCCGACACCTCAGAGCAGAAAGACGGGCGGACGGGACTCTGGACTCGACCTCTTCTGTGGTAAAAACTGGCGGTTGGAAGCCGTAAACCACATAGAAGGGAGAGAGGCCAGTAGAGGAGGAGGGTGTAGCGTTTATCGCATGTTCCACCCAAGGTAAGTTCTGCGCCCATTTAGAGGGGTCCGCCTGGCAGAAAAGGCGGATCTTCGTCTCGACCTCCTGGTTCATCCGTTCAGTTTGTCCATCTGACTGGGGGTGGAAACCGGAGGAGAGATTTACAGAAATCCCCAGCATCGCACAGAACTCTTTCCAATAGCGAGCCACAAACTGGGGACCCCGATCTGACACAATGTCAGAGGGCAGACCGTGCAGCCTGAAAACCTCCCTGGCAAGGATGAACCCCATCTCCTTGGCAGAGGGAAGCTTGTTTAAGGGGACCAGATGGACCATCTTAGAAAAACGGTCAACGACCGTGAGGATGACCGAGTGACCGTCAGAGGAGGGGAGACCCGTGATAAAGTCCATTGAGAGGCTGGACCACGGTCGAGGAGGGACTGGGAGAGGATGAAGCAAGCCAGAAGGGGGACGACGAGACACCTTAGCCTGGCTGCAGGAGGAACAGGCTGCAACAAACTCCCCGACATCTCTGACCAGAGACGGCCACCAGAACTGAGACCTGATGAGGCGAATGGTCTTGCTCACGCCTGGATGGCCGTATAACCGGGAGCTGTGACAGAACTCTAGCACCTTTGATCTGAGTTCAGGAGAGACAAAGAGCCTGTCCTTGGGGCAGGCTTCGGGCATCTGGACAGAGGCGAGGGATTCCCTTACCTCCCTCTCAAGTTCCAGGCGGGAGACAGCACACCTCACTGAATCCGGCAAGATGAACCCCCGTTCCACCTCCGGATCCCCCTCGTTAGCCTCGAAGACCCTTGACAAGGCATCCGGCTTGGTGTTTTTAGACCCCGGTCTGTAAGAGAGGGTGAAACTAAACCGACTGAAAAATAGTGCCCACCTGGCCTGCCTGGGGTTGAGTCTTTTAGCTGTCTTGAGGTACTCCAGGTTGCGATGATCAGTCCAGACTAGAAATGGTATCTTGGAGCCCTCGAGCCAATGCCGCCACTCTTCAAGGGCCAGTTTAACTGCCAGAAGTTCTCGGTTGCCCACATCGTAGTTCTGCTCAGAACTGGATAACCTCCTGGAAAAAAAAGCACAGGGGTGCACACGACCATCCTCCCCCTGCTGGCTGAGGATGGCTCCGACTCCAGAGCTAGAAGCATCCACTTCTACTATGAACTGCTTCTCAGGGTCAGGAGAAACGAGGACCGGGGCTGAAGTGAACAGCTCTTTAAGGCGCCTGAAAGCCTTGTCTGCCTGTTCATTCCACATATACTTAGTTTTACAAGAGGTGAGGGCGTGGAGAGGAGAGGCTACCTGGCTGTAGTTTTTGATAAACCTCCTATAAAAATTAGCAAATCCCAGAAATCTCTGGAGTTGCTTACGGTCCACCGGAGTAGGCCACTCCGTTACGGCCCGAACCTTGGCTGGGTCCATGGCAATCTGCCCAGGCGACAGAATAAACCCAAGGAAGGAGGTAGAAGTAGTATGAAACTCGCATTTTTCTGCCTTAACGTAAAGTTGATTTTGAAGGAGGCGGAGGAGGACAGAGCGGACGTGTTGCTGATGAGAAGCCAGGTCCTTGGAATAAACGAGAATATCATCAAGATAAACGAAGACGAACCGGCCGATCATGTCCCCAAGAACCTCATTAACCAGGTTCTGAAAGACTGCTGGGGCATTAGTTAGGCCAAAAGGCATCACCAGGTATTCGTAATGGCCGGTGGGGGTGTTAAAAGCGGTCTTCCACTCGTCTCCCTCCCTAATCCGGACTAAGTGGTAGGCGTTGCGGAGGTCCAACTTGGTAAAAACTTTAGCCCCTTGGACCTGGTCAAAAGCAGAGTTCATCAAGGGAATAGGATATCGGTTTTTAACCGATATGTCATTTAGGCCCCTATAATCAATGCAAGGGCGGAGGGAGCCGTCCTTCTTTTCAACAAAGAAAAATCCTGCCCCAGCTGGAGAGGACGACGGGCGGATGATGCCTGCTCTTAGGGACCCACTAATGTAGTCCTGCATGGCCTGGGATTCTGGAGGGGATAATGAGTAAAGGCGGCCTCTGGGTGGGGCGGTGCCTGGCAACAGGTCGATCGCACAATCGTATGGGCGATGAGGAGGTAAACTCGTGGCCTTGGCCTTATTAAAGACCTCCTTTAAATCATGGTATACGGAAGGAACTCTGGACAGGTCCGGGTAAAACTCGTCTGCTTTACCTTCGGGAGAGCGGGGAGGGTGAGCAGAGGACAGACAGGACTCGGAGCACGAAGAGGCCCAACCCGTAATCTCGTTACGCCTCCAATCAATCTGGGGGTTGTGTTTGCGGAGCCAGGTAGCGCCCAGGATCACTGGAACCTGCGGGGAGTCAATAACCATAAAGGTGAGTCTCTCTTTATGATTACCTCCCAAGGTCATTTCCACCGGCTCAGAGACGAGGCGTGATTGGTTGAGCTCGTGCCCATCCAGGGCGAGAACACTACGGGCTGAAGAGGCGTTCTGTAGTGGGATGTTAAGCTTCCTGGCCAGACCCTCATCCAGAAACTCAGTGTCGGCTCCTGAATCAATGAAAACCGAGAGCCTGTGGGACTGTGAGGAGAAAGACAAGGTAGCAGGAATTAAACGGTTAGGTGGGACAGCAAGCTTGGTGTAGCTCAGTAGGGATGCCCCACCCCCTACTGAGCTTGGTCTTTTAACGGGCAGTTCCGGACTTGGTGGCCCACCCCTCCACAGTAAAGGCAAAGTCTCTGCTGTTGCCTGCGCTGGTACTCATCCTTGGTTAGACCCACCTTACCCAATTGCATGGGCTCTGGCTCTGAAAGCTTAGGCGAAACCGGTGAAGAAACAGGGGAAGGGGTCGACACTCGAGGGGGGATAGATGACGTCGAACGACGTTCCCTTCGCCGTTCCATGAGGCGGAGGTCCACTCTGTTAGCCAGCTCCTCGAGCTGCTTCAGGGAATTAGGGTACTCTCGAGTGGCAAGCTCATCCTTAATCTTATCGTTGAGCCCAAAAATAAAAACGTCCATAAGGGCAAACTCGTTCCAGAGACTGTCGGCAGACAACAAATGAAAATCAATAACATAATCTGCCACAGACCTATCTCCCTGTCTCAGGGTCAGAAGCCCCCTAGAGGACTCCCGGCAGGGCAGCAAGGGACTGAAAACTCTTACAAGCTCCGTGGAGAAGTCATGATATGAGTGGCAGATGCGTGAGTTATTTTGCCACTCGGAAGTTCCCCACAACCTGGCTTTGCCGGCTAGCAGTGAGATAACGTACGCTACTTTGGACCGGTCTGAAGGGAATGAGGAAGGTTGCAATTCAAAATGTATCTCACACTGTGTGAGAAAAGCCCTGCAATGTTCTGGATCACCGGAGAACATTGCCGGCGGGGAGAGACGGGGCTCTGACGAGGACGACGTCACCGGAAGTGACGGAGGGCCAGAGGAAGCGGCTTGCGGAAGTGAAGGCTGCGTACTTCCCTGAGTACGAAGATGGCCTAAAATCTCCGAGACGCCGGCTTCTAACTCAGAAATGGATTTCTCTACCCCCGCGCGCCACTGGGCTTCGGGTACAGGGTCCATGTTTGGCCAGAACGTACTGTGATGAATTTAGGAGGACCCAAGAAATACCCGAAAGCAAGTGAGTACAAAAATGATATCAGTCTTTATTTTGACGCTGGCGGCTCGGTCCCTGGTTCGGCTCGCACTCTGCGACTGGCCGCTCCTGGACGTGCTGAGGGCAGAACTCTGACTCCTTGTTATGAAGGCGTCCGAGAGGGGGTTATCCAGGGCTCCTTGTCCAGGTCCGGTCCAGGTCTTTGTCAGGGGGAAATCCGTTTAACTCAGGCAGCGGTCTCCAAGGGGGAATCCAATAGAGCGTCCAGGTCCAGGTCCAGGTCAATCCAGAAGGCACAGACAGAACAGGGGGCAGGCGAACTCGTTTACTCACGGACAGGCTGGGGTCGGAATCACGGTGAGGCAGTCCAATACTCTGAGGCTGACAGGCAGGACCCAGGCAGGCAGACAAATCCAAAGGGGCAGGCAGGTATCCAAAAAACAGAGGCAGAACAGGTCGAGAGGCAGACAGGCAGACAGGAATTCAAAAATGCTGGAAGCGCTCACCGAATGGCTAGAGACGTTCTGGCACTGGAGGCTGCGAGGAGCAGAGCTTTTAAGCAGCCAGGGCGGAGACGGGCACAGGTGTGCTGATTGCAATCAGCAGCTCCAGTGCCAGAAACGTCACATTGTTATTGGAGAATTATTCTGAAGTCACTATGGCCTCACGCCACTCGGACATGTGAGCAAGGGCCAGTTGATTGCCAAGGCCAAATGCTGCGTAGCTGCTGTGCGGGATGTTGATTGTCTAGGATAGACCGTCTTTGTTTTGTCTTATGCCAAGGCCACTGTCGAGTATTAGGGAGAGCCGAAAGCGAGGAGGGGCGGAGACAGGGCAGATGCAGACTGCAGCGGGACCGTTGGGTGCGATTACTTTCCATCTATGTTATCTCTGCTCCTTATTCAGTAACTCTGGGAAGTCAGTCATTATTGTTTAGAATTCTATCTATATGCATACAGCTTACCACAGTGTAATGGGATTGCATGTGGAATAAGGCAACATTACAATATAAAGTGCAGCGGTGATCTGATGTAACAATGCAGGAGAAAAACACTGTGCAAGAGCAGTGTGCAGAAGAATGTTCAATAATTGTTTATGTGCAAAAATAATGGTGCAAAAAGGCATTTGTGTGGAAAAGTATGGTGCAATGCAAATAATATGTGCAAAAATGCAGTAAACGTTGAGTTGTGTACTATTTACATGGATGATAAAAGTTGGGCAACGTTGGTAGTGCCAAATAAAGATGCAATGTGAGGCAGAGTCCAGTTTAGAATTCAACAGTTCAACAGTCTGATGCCAACAGGGAAAAAGCTGTTGCAGAACTTGTTGGACCTGCAGCAGATAATGCGGAACCTCTTCCCAGAGGGCAGCAAGGAGAACAGACCATGGTGGGGGAGTGGAGAGTCTCTGATGTTACGGGCTCGGGACACGCAGCGCTGGGATGAAATGTCCTTAATGGAGGGGAGAGGAGCCCCGATGATCCTCTCTGCTGTCCTCACCACTCTCCTCACGTTCTTCCAGTCGGAGGCGCTGCAGCCTCCACACCATACAGAGAGACTGCTGATCAGAATGCTCTCTATGGTGCTTCTGTAGAAGGTCGTGAGGATGGACGAGGGCAGGTGGGCTCTCCTCATCCTCTGCAGGAAGTACAAGCGCTTCTGTGCCCTCTTGACCAGTGCGTGGTGTTCACAGACCATGTGAGGTCGTCTGTGATGTGCACCCCCAGGAATTTGGTGCTGATGACCACCTCCACAGTTGAGCTGTTGATGAGCCGTGGAGTGTGGCGAGGCCGGTTCTTCCTGAAGTCGACGATGATCTCCTTCGTCTTCTCCACGTTCAGGATCAGGCTGCTGTCTCTGCACCAGCCCACCAGCTGCTCCACCTCCTCTCTGTAGTCCTGGGGTCCGTTCTTCATACGTTGCTTAAAACATCCAAGATCAAATGACACATCCAAGATGATTTCATCCGGCTAATCATGATCCGGCTAATTGGGTTCTTCGAACACACCTGTTGTTTATGATTAGTATGGCTGGATTGAGTTATCTCAGACAACTGCGCGTTCATGCGTTTGTTTAAAAGGGGAAATGTGTCGATAGTAGAAACAATGATCAGCAACGCTGCTATTGGCTGTTCAGCATGGCCAAAGAACGCCCACAGTTTTTCTCCCAAGCAGAACAAGAGCTTGGAAGGTTATGACGAATTTGAGTCATTAATTAAAACACCTCAAAATCTGTTAAAGCCAGGAGAGAGGGCTGGCAAAAAGCAGCGGACAAATTAATGCGTAAATACTGTCCATGGTAGATGTTTCTATCACTTTCTACAGTGTGAATTTTTGCATTTTAATAATCTCATATTCACTTTGTTCTTTTATGTCAGAGCCTCCACAGGACCCACTAGAACATGGGGACAAGTAAAAGTGAAATACAAGAATATTCTACAAAATGGTAGCCTTTAATTATTATACTTTATTTTAAAAAGGCACTTGTTATGTCAAGAGATCCAAATTTCAGTGTCATTCCTTAGACACGGGAAGTAAAGGACAAGTGCAAACTGGGAATTTTAACAAAAAAAAATCTTCATATCCATAAAAAATGAAAATTTTCCTTTTCCAAGTCATCCACAGTTTACACGGCAAAACTGTATTGCTCCGTGGCTAGATGATCCATCCATAGTTTTTTCTTTTTTTTTTTTTTTTTTTCCCATCCATAGTTTTTTCTAATAGAATATACGGCTCGACAGGAAGCAAGCCTTTCAAAGTAAACTAAACTTCACAATAAAATGGCCCGGACAAATCTTCTTACTGAATAGGATAAAAATAAAAAGCAAACCATCATACAAATAACTTAAATATTTTAGATTTATGGCTCCAACACCACTTTTTCGTCTTTAAAAGCCACTGTTAAATGATGTGTTTGTCTGTTTATAACAGCCACCAAGAAAATCTCTCTACAATTACACTGTCGCGCTGCGCTCAAGGATCCTGTCTATTGCGCAATTGAATACGCGATTAATTAGAAAAACTCTGCAAATTATTATTGCACCTTCCGGAACAGGTTGCAGTCGTAAAAATGGACATGGCTACGGCAGACTTCCCTATCTCCTCCGCTTATACAGCCGTGATCTAATCTTGTTTACATGAAATAAGCCTGCTCTCGGGCAGGCTTAAGCTGGCGCACATGTTGCTATGACAACAAGTGCAGGATGTCTTTCGAAGAACCAAACGATCCAAGATCATGCCAAATCGTCAACAATGAAATCCTGCTAACTGAGTTAGCGACGTACGAAGAACGGACCCCAGGTCATTGTCGTCTCTGATCAGGCCCACCACCGTTGTGTCGTCAGAAACTTTACGATGTGATTGGTGGTGAACCTGGGGACGCAGTCGTGAGCATCAGGGTGAACAGCAGGGGGCTCAATACGACCAGGTGAAACAACAACTCCGTAATCTGAATATAAACTTTGGTCTGATATTCCAAGCAAAGATGAGGATTTTTCACCGCGGTAATCGCTTCCTCTTCCACACGCCAACGGAGGTCAAGGAATTTATACAGAAAGCAAGACAACAAACTGACGGGTAACCACACTTACACGCTAGATGGCGTCAGCAAGGTTTAATAAGGATCAATATTACATTTGATCGGTGATCCTGGACAATACGCATTTCGACTAAGTCTCCCCCTCATAGCGGTGGGGAATAATTCTTTGATATTATGGTCGGGGTTCGCAGTTTAATGTTGTGGTGCGGGTTGTTTAGGCAGACGTTTTTTCTGCTCCTGTTTTTCTAGGATCAGTACCATAGCCAAGTCACAGAATAGAGGGGAAAGGGAGAGAGAGATTCCCACTGGTGGGAAATCTCAGGAAAGTCTTTTGTGTTTATAAATGTTCAATGTTTTCAAGGTGCAATGTTCTTCAGGTTGTAAAGTGCAAGTTCCTACAGTTGAGACAAAAAACAGAAAGAGATGATATATTGACATTAAGCAAATGAGTACTGAGTCCGTTGTTGATGTGATCTCCTGGAATGTAAGAGGCCTTAGAAAATTGATCAAACTCAAAAAAGTAATGAATAGACTTAAACAATACCATCCAAAAGTGTTTTTTATCCAAGAAACACACTTGCTTACAAGCGAAGTTGCACGACTAAGAAGAAGATGGCCTGGTCAAATATTTTCTAGTTCATTTTCTCCACACTCTAGGGGCGTGGCAATTCTTATTCATAAATCTTTACCTATTTGTATAAAAAAGACTATCATAGACCCTGCTGGGAGATTCATAATAATCCAAGCCTCACTGATGAACCAAAACTTGATTTTGGTTAACCTGTATGGTCCTAATATAGATGACCCTGATTTCTACAATAATTTGTTTCTCTCTATTACAGCTTTTCACGGTGATGTGATCTTTAGTGGAGATTTTAATTGTACTTTAGATCCGAATCTCGACCGATCATCAGGTTTAGATTTGTCCCACCCTAAAAGTAGACGGGTTATTCAACATTTTATGTCTGAACTAAACTTAAGAGATATCTGGAGAGTACAGAATCCAACAAAGAAAGAATTTTCTTGCCATTCAACCATCCATAATAGCTATAGCCGTATAGATTACTTCCTAATTTCAAATTCCTTGCTTACCAGAACTAAGAGTTGTGTCTACAAAAGCATTTTGATCTCCGACCACTCACTATGCATGCTTAAATTTTCACCCATAATTGCGTTTAATCGTAATCCTATTTGGCGATTAAAACCCCACTGGTTGCAAATGCCCAAATTTCTGAAATTTATTGAGATAAATATTGATGATTATTTCAGCCTTAATAAATCTGAGACTACAGCATCTATTAGATGGGAAGCCTTTAAGGCTTTTATACGGGGTCAGATGATAAGCTACACAAAAAATAAAACCAACAAAACTGTCATGGAAATGCTTAAACTTGAAGAACAAATAAAAGAGACTGAGCTTGAGTTAAATCTAAAGGGCTCTAAAGAAAAGCAACAAGAACTGCTAATACTGAGAGCAAAATATGACAAACTATCCACTAACAAAGCTTCATCAGAGATATTCAGATTGAAGCAATCCTACTACGATCAGGAAGAGAAGGCAGGAAAACTTCTAGCGTGGCGCATTAAAGCTTTGCAGAATGAGAGGGCAATAAATGAAATTATATCTGAAAATGAAAATACTACTGATCCTCAAAAAATAAATGATTTCTTTAAAGATTATTACTCAAAATTATATACTTCTAAAAGGAACATTCCACAAGCATCACTTGACTCCTTTCTGAATTCTGTAAACTTCCCCACACTTAGTGAAATAGCTAAATCGGATCTGGATATGCCACTATCTATAGGTGAACTCTCAAATGCAATAGACAAACTAAAATCAGGAAAATCCCCTGGTCCAGATGGGATTCCTTTGGACCTATATAAAATATTTAAAAACAAATTACTGCAACCCCTCTATAATATGCTATTGGAAAGTTATACCATTACAGAATTGCCTCCTTCCCTACGTAATGCAATCATAACAGTTCTACCTAAACCGGGGAAATCTCCCACTAGATGCGAATCCTTCCGACCAATCTCACTTATAAACTCAGATGCCAAAATAATATCTAAAGTTCTAGCAATCAGGCTTGAGAAATTTTTACCATCCCTTTCTGACCCTGATCAGAACGGATTTATAAAAGGGCGGCAAGCGCACCACGGCATCCGTCGTGTGCTGAATATAATTCATGCTAAATATGAACACTCGGATACAGCTTTGCTTTCACTTGATGCAGAAAAAGCATTCGATAGAGTGGAACATAATTATCTCTACAAAGTTCTCTCTCAATTTGGTTTTGGTAGTTATTTCATAAACTGGATTAAAATACTTTATAATAAACCCTCTGCCTCAGTTATAACTAATAACATTGTATCTAAATCATTTAATCTCGGTAGGGGCACGCGTCAAGGTTGTCCCCTCTCGCCCCTCCTCTTTGTGCTGGGAATTGAGCCTTTGGCTATTGCCATAAGGAATAATCAAAACATACATGGCGTCAGGATAAAAAATATTGAATCTAAAATTGGACTATTTGCCGATGATATTATTTTAATGTTGTCCAATCTTAATTGCTCAATCCCCCAACTTCTTAAAACTATCAATGAGTTTAGTTATATTTCCGGTTATAAACTTAACGAATCTAAATCCGCCATCCTATTTTTAAAACAGGCTGAAAGAAATAACCCTCCAATTCATACAACATTTCAGGTGGCAAAAGAGAGCCTTACTTACTTAGGCATAAAGATTACTCCAAACATAGATGACCTGGTTCGGGCAAATTACACGCCGGTGGTTAATTCAATAATGGAATCGCTTGATAGATGGTCGACCTTACCTATATCTATGATTGGCCATATAAATATTCTCAAAATGAACGTTCTTCCTAAATTCTTATATCTTTTCCAGGCTATCCCCCTTAATCCTCCTGACGTTTTTTTTGCAAAAATTCAAACAATCCTAAATAACTTCATTTGGAACAACAGATGAGCCAGATTACGGTTATCCTTACTATATCTTCCATATGACAGAGGAGGGCTGGGTGTGCCAAATTTCAAGTGGTATTATTGGGCTGCTCAGCTCTCTAGTGCTTCTTGCTGGTTTTCAGCAACTGATATGTCGTGGGTAAAAATAGAAAATATAAATGCCACTCCTTTATCCCTAAATTCATATCTATACTCAAGGAAATGCAAAGACTTATTAAAAAATACTTCCAACCCATTTGTTAAAAATACTATCCGAGTATGGTATGATGTACATAAATTCAAAAATGAAACACCAACACTATCCCAATTCTCCCCGATCTGGGGCAATATGTCATTTGAACCAGGTAGGAAAGACATGGGCTTCAAAACATGGTTTGCTAAAGGTTTATGCAAAATCTCAGATTTATTTGATAATGGGATTATGATGAGGTTTGAAGATTTGAAACAAAAATTTGACATTCCAACTAAACATTTTTTTAAGTTTCTGCAAATCAGAAGTTTCGTCTTCGGTACTCAAAAGTCTCTAACATTGCCTACTCTTACTTCTATAGAAGAACTGGCAACAAATGACCATTTGAAGAAGGGCCTAATTTCCTGCTTTTATAACACCATCAAAGACAGCTCCCAGACATCCTCAGAGCACAAACGATTGGCATGGTGTGAAGACTTGAAATGTAACATATCAGTAGAGGAATGGCAGAGGGCCTGTCTAAAGGCACAGACACAATCTATTAACACTCAGTTTAAGTTAATCCAATACAAATGGTTGATGAGAACATATGTTACTCCAACATTACTAAATAAATGTAATTCCAACATCCCGGATACATGTGCTAAGTGTGGAGATAAAGGGAATTTGATTCACTGCCTTTGGGAATGTCCTGAGATTCAGAAATTTTGGAAGGAGGTTTTGGATAAACTTTCACTTATCATTGGTATTGATCTCAATCTGTGTCCTAGGTTGTGTGTCCTAGGAATTTTCCCCACTCAAATTCAAATAAGCAAGGTCGATCAAAAGTCCATAATTTATTGTTTGGTGCAGGCCAAATATAGTATAGCCAGGTCCTGGAAATCTGTAACCAGACCCCAGCTAAAAACTTGGATGTCTACATTATCAAGCTCTCTTGCCTTGGAGAAACTCACCTTTATGATTAAAGGTAAATACTATGTGTTCCAAAAGATATGGAAAAAGTTTTTGCTATTCTTGGTAAATTTAAATACTCATAATGAGGATTGACTGAATGTTCTCTAGCTAATTTTGATTATGTATTCATTCTTATAGTGGTTGTAAGTATGTTATATTCATGTTAATACCAAATGTACCCACTTGATCAAAAATGTATGAAACTTAAACACTGACGTTGGGATGCATAGAACCAGGGAGGATGGTGCCTTCACCTCATACCTAACCTGTGGACTGTGATTAAATCTCTTGGACTAAGTCTCAACATACTCCCCTGAGATATCAATCTTAAAATATTTTGTCTCACTGTAATCATCTAATGCTGGTCACCTTGAAGGTTTAAATTGTTAATGTGTTTTCCTTTTTTTTCTTTTTATTTTGTTAGGTGTTCTGTGCACTTGTGAGTTATTTGTCTGTATGTCTCTTTGAATTGTAAAAGACAATAAACAGATTTTTGAAAAAAAAAAAAAGTACACAACTGAACGTTTACTGTATTTTTGCACCATTATTATTTTGCACTGCCAACATTTAACTTTTCAAATTAATGGCTTTTTTGCACCAATATCTTTGGTTGAACATTCCTCTGCACACAAAAAAACCTGCTTTTCTCCTGCACAGTACATTTTTTATCACTGCTGCACACTATATTTTAATGTTATTTTATTTCAATTGCAATCTCATTACATTGTCGTAAGCTATAGGCAACAACATTTGGTTGCATACAAAATGACAATAAAGTTTGTATTAGTCTAAGTGTATGTGGGTGGAATTTTAAACAATAATAACTGACTTCCCAGAGCTACTGAATAAGGAGATGGCGGTGATGAAGTTCCAGCACTTTTATTGAGAAATAGAGCAGAGATCACATAGATGGAAAATAATCACACCCTACGGTCCGGCTGCAGCCTGTGTCTGCCCTGTCTCTGCATATCTTCATTCTAGCTTCCCTTCTAAATACCCCACAGCAGGCCCACTGTTAGACAAAACAGAGCCAGTCTATCCTAGACAATCAGTATTCCGCATAGTAACACACAAGCATTGATCTTGAAATCAGAAAACAGTGGATTTCATACACAGACATCATGTCTCCTGAAACTCTGTGTCCGAGAGGCAGCCGGTCATAGTGACTTCAGAATAATTCTCCACTTCACCCTTTTGATCACAGAGAGAACGTTTTCTCTGTGTGATCACACACAAAACAAGATGACCCATCACATGAATATGTGAACAAAACACAAAGGACCCATTTCTGTAAACTCGTAATGTGGGACCTCAAAAGGTTCCCGTGTTGGAACCGGGCAGTGCTGGAACTTTTAGTACAGATCAACTTGAATGCTTCATAGAGTTTGAACACACAAGATCAAAGGTTTGGCTTTTATCTACAATTTGGGTTTTCACTAATAGAGTTATGTAATGTATTAGGATGGACCCAAAGACAACCCGAAAACAGGTCAGTGACACTTGAATTGTTTTTATTTAAGGGGAGGGGTTGCACGGGTTCTCGGTACGTGCGGCTCACGCTCACCGGCTGGCAGCTCCTGGCAAAGTGGCAGGTTAGCGACCAGCGGAGGCAGCAGAATTGTGAACTAGAAGCTAGGTCACTAACCTGGCCGTGAGCTGGCTTGTCTGGGTGCTGTTTTGGTTCCAGAGTACGGCAGAGTCCGTGCAGGGGTTTTCCAAGGTCGTTAATCCAGGTACTGTCCGGGTCTGAAAAATGGGGAGGTCAGTTAATCCGGCGGAGGTTTCCAAGGGAGAATCCAAAGAGGGTTCCAGGTCCAGGTCCAAAATCCAAAAGCACAGACAGTTAAAGGGGGCAGGCAATCTCCGGTACTCACGGGCAGGCTGGGTCAGAAACACGGGCGGGCAGTCCAGGATCCACAGGCTGACAAGCAGGACTCAGGCGGGCAGACAAAAATCCAGAGAGGGGTTAGGCTGGCTCAAAAAACAGGCCAAAGATGGGTCGGGCTACAGACAGGCAGACGGGTACTTAGAGAATGGCTGGAAGTTCTCACGGTGTTGGCTCGAGATGTTCTGGCACTAGAGGCTGAGAAGGACGGAGCCTTTATGCAGGTGGGGTGGAGTCAGACCAGGTGTGCTGATTGCAATTAGCAGCTCCAGTGCCAGGAACGTTACAAGTTAGGCATGTTTTAGGTTTTACATTAGACTAGGTAACCTAAACCTGCATACTAGTTAAGGTCGAATCCATCTACTCTATCCCCCACCCTGTAAAACCCCTTACTCGGTTCTCCATTCTCCATTTCCATGGATAAACATCCATCACTTTCATACCTTACAAATCCAGGAGTACCAGTGTGGGGCATCAGAGAGCAGGCTGGGCCTTTACCCACCAGAAAAACTCATCCTTTCTAAAAGATGATAAAAACTGATGTGACCCCAGGTGAAATCCCACTCTCAGCCAATCTGAGCAAAAAGACCCCGTATTTAATCAGAAAATTATTATTTTCAAGTATATTTAAGGATCTGTGATGTCAACAGATCCTGTTTTTCCTATATGAAAGCAAAAAGATAGCATAAATCGTAGATCTTTGTGTGTCCGAAGCTGACAGTTTCCATTCTTTTGCATAACCATATTGATCAACATAATGCAACATCACAGTGTAGATGTCATAACACAGAAAATCAAACATGTAAGTCAGTGGAACAGAGCAGTTAAACAAACAATAACACAATATGAGAAAAGTCAAAGGCCATTCAGGGCCCAAGCCAGAAATTAATCTAATCACGCTTAGGGTTCTCAGGCACTCCTCCCATTGAAGAATAAGAAATCAGAGTTCTCTGGCTTCTTCATCCCCAGTCCTCTTCTTGTTTCCCGCTTGCAGGCGAGACGATTAGGCTGAATGGTAATAAGTGTTCAGTTCTGGATTGGACAGTGAGCATTTCTCCATGATAAAATACTCCATGAAGATGGTTGGCAGACACGAGGCTTTGTCTTCTATCCAGAAACAAAAACAAATGTGTAATTAGTGTTCTTATCAAACTCCCATTCATGTGTCATTTATGAAAAACATCCCCCAAGCACTTTCACATTTCACAAGATATTCCCGTGCACAATTATTTAGCTCCCAGAATTCTATAATTGAATTATTAAATAAATAGTAATATTTAAGTTCAAGTGTATTTGCAGTAGTTTTCCAGTAATTCTTAACAGAATGCATCCAATGTGTGTCTTAACTTTTACTGTCTGTCAGTTGAATCAACTTCAGCTTAACTTGCATCAAACCATTTTCCCTCTCTTTCTCTCTTTTTTAAGGGAAGTGCTGTTGTTTTAAGAGACGAGGTGCAAATCTGCACAGGGAAGACAAAATATTTATACCACACTGGTATCTGTTTAAGAATGCCAAGGTTCTTCATAACAAAGCAGCGAGCAGGAGAGGTAAAGAACAGGAGCTCTTTTGAAAACGTTCAAACATTGTTGAACAAACAAAGCTACTTAAGCAAATCAGAATTAGTTCCCAATTAAATCCTGAAAAGAGTAAACCTTACATGTGATTATTTGCATTTTTTAACTGAGGATTAAGGACTTTGATTTAGAAGTTCTTGGATGAACGCATCTTTTATTAGTCTAGGCCTCGGTAATTGGATCTATGTAGTTTTGAACGCAGACCCGGTCAGCACGGGGCAGGTTTTCTCTGATGCTTTCTCTTTTCGGCAACCCCAACAAAACAAAACCTTTTACAGTCAGTGTTAGGTGCCAGGTAATCCCTGTGGGACCACCTCGTCGTCTTCTTTGTCCAAGCCTCGTTCCACCAGCTGTGACAGTTTTACAACAGTTCCAAACAACAGAAGCTTGTCCTGGGTGTCTCCACACCCCCCTGTGTGTGAAACGTCTCTTGTTGTAAGCCCAGGATCTCACCTTATGTACCGCTCAATATGTTCTTTGCACAACAGGAGTTCCAATGTTGGGTGCCATTGCAGCTTTGGTGTTCCTCAGAGTAAACCTTCATTCATTGATATCACCTTCAAGCTAGTTACCCTTTATCATCACAGCCCCCCTGCAATCCCGACCAGATCCAAAATGTCCCTTTAATCTAATTTGCCTTGTTTCTTTTCTGTATGTACTGTGGGTAAGAGGATAAATCATCCTAGTCTGAAAGACCTCTAGGTTAATAGTTAGCTAAACTCAGTTTTATGTGTTTTTCCCCTCAGGATGTTTTAACATCTGGTTAAAAAAAGTACTATTGAGTTATTTGTGTCTGAGTTGAGAGATAAATATTGTAGGTAAACAATTGTAAACTGGTGCTTTAATCCCCAATTTACCCATGTTAGTTGGTAGAAGGTGTCATTATGCTAATTTTGCAGCCTTATCCATTTTAGCCAGTTAACCTTTTCTTTGCGCTTTATTGATGCCTGCCAGAGTGGCAGAACTTAGCTTACTCTAAGATGTTTGTTAAATGAAATGTAATTTAAAGGTTTAGATTACTCTGCTTATATAGTGAATATTAATTAATTCATTTATTTAATTTAACTGTTGATATAATGCCCACTTAATTTATTAAGTTGCTCTATGATTCCATCACGTAAATAAATATTTTGGTGCAAAACAATTTTCTCAACGGTCTTCCCTATTTTGTCATGCATAATGCATTTACAAAGCTTGTTAAATCCTAAAGTTGCTTCTTAAAAGTGTTCACCTTTACATAATCATCAATGTGTTTTATGTGTAATATGCGTTTTGTGTTTTAATTGAGTACAAGAAAATCTGAAGTGAAATGCAGGAAGTTGCGAAACTCATCTTTGTTTCTGTTGCTGACAGGCCCATTGTTTTTCCCCCTACCAGTTGTTGTCCATATTCAGAGTCCTTTCATGGCCCCAAGTCTGCATTTCAGTCAGCCGCCACATCCCTACAGTGAGAGCATTCATCCATGAAGCCCATGTTCCCCCTTCATCTCTGAAAGCAGAAACAGACTCCGCCAGCATTTTTGCCAAAGAAAGCTCCATAGGTTGAAAATAAATTACAGTAAAGCAGTCACAAACAAACATTTTAACCACAGTGTTCCCTCTAAAATAACAAACATTAAAATAATAAAAGAAAAGAAATAAACTAAAAGAAATAATAATGAAATAAATAAATAAAAAATAAATAAATAATAAATAAAATAAAACCAAATTTACCTCTGCCAAAATCAAAACTTGAAAACTGGCCTTGGACTTCCCGGCTCGTCGGTCGGAGATCATGTTCATGACGCCAAATGTGGATCGAATTCTAAACAATAATGACTGACTTCCCAGAGCTACTGAATAAGGAGACGGCAGTGATGAAGTTCCAGCAGTTTTATTGAGAAACAGAGCAGAGATCACATAGATAGAAAGTAATCGCACCCGATGGTCTCACTGCACCCTGCGTCTGCCCTGTCTCTGCATATCTTCATTCTAGCTTCCCTTCTAAATACCCCACAGCAGGCCCACTGTTAGACAAAACAGAGCCAGTCTATCCTAGACAATCAGTATTCTACATAGTAACACACAAGCATTGACCTTGCAATCAGCAAACAGTGGATTTCATACACAGACATCATGTCTCCTGAAACCCTGTGTCTGACAAGCAGCCGGTCATAGTGACTTCAGAATTATTCTCCATTAACAGTGTATTGACTTTGTATCATTTTCTCAGATTTACCAAGTGGTTGGGTTGCTTTAAGCTGCTCATTACATAGCCTTGTGTTTTGAAAGCAGCCCAACTTACCGCAGGTTCTGCTACATGTTGCTGCCACTGAGAGACCTGATGTCTCCGCCACCGTCATCATCAGCCATGGTAGCTGTTGACATTTCTGTTATTTTTGAACATTTGGCAGCAAGTGCTTGAAAAGCAAGTTGTTCTTTTTATTCAGACAGTTTCTCTGAGCCTCCTCACTTTTTCTCCATCTCAGCATCCTAAATTACACCTAAGGGTAGTTTATTTATAATGAACCAGTTCACTATAAGGATCAACATAAAGATGTGTAAAATCAGACAGATCCATCAATCTTTCCAAAAAGAACATTGGTGACTGTAAAGAAATCAACAATATTTCTGATGAATTGTTTAATAGCAGATTTTTCTCCCTGTCTCCTCAGACTGAGTGGCTGTGACCTCTCAGAGAGAAGCTGTGAAGCTCTGTCCTCAGTTCTCAGCTCCCAGTCCTCCAGTCTCAGAGAACTGGACCTGAGTAACAACAACCTGCAGGATTCAGGAGTGAAGCTTCTCTCTGCTGGACTGCAGAGTCCAAACTGCAAACTGGAAACTCTCAGGTACAAAGTTCTCCATCCTGTTGAAACCAGATTTCTGTCCATTACCTGCTAAAAACATGATGGAAATGTTAATTCAGTGATAGTTTTGTCAACTTATCTTGTCCAACCTTTATTCCCTACAAATAGAAACCAGAGATTCACCACAAAGGAGTGATTCTCAAATGTTTTCTTTTGTGCCCCCTTTGAAGAATTAAACTTTTTCAAGACCCCCATCCCAAAATAATGTGTCAAAAATGCAACTTTTATAGTTTTCTGTTTTAATAGATGTAAACTGTTTATCTAAAGATTTCCCAGTATCTATTTTAAAATGGAAATACATTATATATCAATGGTTTCTGGAATCTTTCAACATTGCCACACTTTTGAACTATATAACATTAAGAGCGATATAAAAGGTTTTCAGCCTGACTCGTACCTGCAGTCAAACCAAAGGATGAAATTAAAATGTTCACTACATGCAGACACAGCTCCTTCACTCTCTGGAAAGACAGAGCATGTTAATTTTAACTATCCATGAACCTCATCATCAATAAAATTCAGAGACCCAGAATAGACGAGCTGAAAATAAGGCAAAATAATATAAAGCCATTGATATTAAAGGCAAACTTCAATTACATAAAGTTTTATCTTTTTGGTATTTTATTAACATTATTCATCTCCAGACAACCATATGTTACCTCAATGCAGAGAAGCTGTTGCTCTGAGGATCACAGATAATCCCTCCCTAGTCATTCTACTGACCACAGGTACAGACCAAACAGGAGGGGGTGCTGTTGTCACATTTAGAAAGATTTAAATGGCCTGTAATTTCTAAGCCTAAACACTGACTCATAATGGGCTAATTATCAGCTACCGCTAATCCTTAACCCGCAAGACGAGAGGTGAAGGTTTCCTCTAAAAAGCATCAGCACCATGAGGAACAGAGAGCAGAGGGTTTTCACTTGAGCTACAGGTAAACCTAAAAGCTCTGGCTAGGATGGAAAACAGCAGGAAGGAACCCTCTTTGGGAGGTTTTACCTGGATTTTCATCATGGTGTGAAAAAATATCTGGTTCCTAGTTCAGTGAAAAACAGAACATTTAATCAAAAAGCAGCTAAACACAATAAAAGGTCCTTCAGATCACGAGATTGCTTCTCATTCCTGCAGCCGGTCCAATTCTACATGTAGACAGAAAAATATAACATCTGCTGTAACCATTCAGACTTAGGAAGTGTAAACGTTAGCCTTCCTCTTCTCTGCCATATTTTTTGTGGTGATTCTAAACGTTCAGATTAAAAGGTGCAGCATCAAAAATAAATGAATCACAGCAGTTAATCACTGATGTACCATTAATTAGTTAACTGTAATTTTTCTGAGTGATATGTAAATTATTTAATATTTTATAAGCTAAGCTAATTAAACAAGGATACATTATTACTGACAGTAAAACATAAATAATATATATATCCTTGACATCAGCTACTTTAAAAAAAATTTAAATAAGGTAAAATTATTGTAAACCTTCTATGTTTGACAATAATTTACGGCAAAGTGTTTATGGCTGAGACAAAATGTAGTACGAAGTCATAGTTCATGTGTTTCTTCAACAAGGGGAGATGGAGGAATATTTTAACCTGTGTAGCTCCTCTTGTTGAAGGAGCAGAAAGCGACACCTCCTATCCAGATACACATACATACATATACATACATACAAAAATACATACATATTATACAGTATATATATATATATATATATATATATATATATATATATATATATATATATATGTAAATTGGGCAAAAGAATGGACTATTTCTGCCCTGCGATGGACTGGCGACCTATCCAGGTGTACCCCGCCTCTCGCCTATTGACAGTTGGAGATCGGCACCGGCACTCCTCGCAAACCCAGCAGGGATAAGTGTGTCAGAAAATGAACGGATGGATGGTTGGATGGACTGGGCCAAATAATTTTTCCTTGCCATTAAGATCTCTGCCAACTGGCACCAGAAAATGCTATTATTGGGCTTTCTTTGTCTGGAAACAGATGCATACAACACCTTACGGGCGCAGCCATGATGAACTAGTTGAACTCGCACAACTGACAATACAGCGATCTGATTGGCTGAGCAGCAAAACTCGAATCACGTGACCTCTTGGACCAGAGCGCAAGAGTTTAGATTTTTTATCGGCTAGAAGGTATTAATGTGCAAGTGAAAACGTGGGAATATTTGCGTTTTGAGATCACTGGTATAAAGTTGCCCCCAAACATCCCATTTGCCAATAATGAGCGTTGCTTCCATGAAAACAGCGGCGTGGGTGGGTCCGTGTATCTTGTGGTCATTGGATTTTCGTTTAACAAACAGGAATTGAAAAAACAAAAACAAATGGCCGTTACATACAAAAAAGAAAATCGAAATACAAAGCGTTTCTCTTTTTCATTGTTAATAAGGGAAAAGTGAAATTTGAAAAATTATTTGAATTTAATTTTCCATTTCAGGTACGACAAAACAAAAATGGTTTAAACATAAACGAAAAAGAGACTCGTTTGTTCATATTCCGAGACCGGAAGTGGTCTGCGTTGCAAAAGAACCACATTTTTCAGAATAAAATGTCTTAAGAACCTTACGCAGATATGATTTTAGACACGACAAAACAAGGCTTGTCATCCATACAAATCTCAGTGCAGATATCCCAGGTGAGAGGGGGAGTAAGACGATATTCTCTATGAAAAGTGAGGCGATTTTCCAATGAACATGGCTGAGTTTACTGTGGTCAAGCCAGCCGCCACTGGGGACACGGCAGTCATGCCAGCCCTCAATTTGTTTTATAGATCATGCGATCAACATGCATTACGGTAGTAATGCCTGAGACTACTTTCCAAAATAAAAGCAACGTGTTTGACGTGTATCCATCCATTTTATTCTTTTCTTTCTTTCTTTCTTTTTTTTTTACACATATCGACTTCAGTTAGTTGAAATAATTTTTACAGCTTTATATAATATTTTTTTATTTATTCAGGTCTGCTGCTGAATATGGAAATATATATTTTGGCCAGAGTTACCGTTTAGCCTGAATAACTACAAAACAAATAGCAAACAGGCTTAAACAGGCTTGCTGTTGCGATAACTGAGAATTTGCACAGGGATACAAAAGCAATCTGTTTTTCCTAGTGACTACTTTCACTTACAGACGTCAGATTTAGATCTCGAGATGTTACTCATCAAAATATATACATGATGTAGAATTTTTAAATTAAAGACGTTAAGTCAATTTGACTTAAGTTGCTGTCAATGTTGCTACTAAATGGTATGTTTTCTGGGGATACTGTCACTTCAGCCCGACAGTAGAACATCTCCAGATGATGCTTAACAAATTTCATCCACATCTGATATGGAATTTCAAAATAAAGGCCCTTCAAAATCTCTCTATATAGTTACTTTTACCTGAGTTGCTGTCAATGTTGAAACTAACCCTTACGTTTTCTGTGACAATTGAAAAAAGCAGCTCAACATAAGATTTTACAAATCTCTTTATCCAAATTGCTGAGGTTTACATTTTCACATTATGTACATACCAAATACACACGCAAAATAAAACAAGGTACAGAAAAAATTTAAATACAAAAAGGTAACCATCAAATGTTCAAAAATATTAATAACATTTACATTGTTTGCTGACACAGAACTTTGTTTTCAACAAACAAAACAATGGACAGTTCCAGTTAATTTCCCTCATAGCTTTCAGGACATCTTCATCTTAACCTAGGCACTGCTCATGGAAACATCTGCCAAATGTGTCACCCTGTATCTGCACAAGTTACATAATAAACACATTAGGGGGACAATGAGTTGGGTTTTGCTGTATTCATAGAATCTTTTCATTGTCAAATTTGGTTCATCGAACAATACAAAACTGGTCAAGCTATGTTCCAAAAAAAACAACAACAGAGTTTTTATTAAATCCATCAAATGAAACAAAATCAGTAAAATTTCCGAGTCAACCTGAGTCAAAATGGCCAACACAGACTGCTCAGCAGGGAAGCTTAAAGAAATTAACTCAAAGAATTTTAAATGTATAGTTTTTTTAGATTTATGTGGAAGTAAATGTTGTTCATCCAAACACTGACTTTTTAAAGCCAATCAAAATACTACCTTTCCAACACAGAGAAATTAATTTTAAAAGCCACAGGTGTTTCCTTTTTGAAGAAACTCTATTGAAGTAATTCCTAGAGATTTTCCCTAACCACATTATTGAGAGACACGATAAAGTCCTTACAACCTCTTCTCTTAATTAAGACTTTTCATTGCATTAACTAAAGACATTAAAAACGGTCTTTAGATAAAGATGTTTGTAAACAAGGACTATTTAAAAATCTGCTTTTATTAATCAGAATATTATTATTCAAGAGAATAGCTTTTTGAGTTGGACATCAATCATTGTTGAACATAAAGTGCAACCAACAAACAAGCCCGTGTATTAAAAGGTTGGACCAGTACTTAATGCTGCGGTGAGATTTCTGAAACTCTGTGGTAAAAAATTATTGATTATATAAACTCTCAAACAAATAATAAAATTAGATTATCTCACTGCTGCAAATTTCTTCATCTCCATGTGGAGCAAACCCACTTTAAATATAACGACACCTAAAGGAAAAATCTGATCCATTAATTGTTACATAGCGAAGAATTGCAGACCTCTGCAATTTGGAAATTCTTAAAAATTGCGATTATATTTCAAATTCGATCAACAGTCCAGCCCTAATTCATAATTACCATATGTAACCAGTAACATTGGATAAGCTTGTAGCGATGACTTGCAACACTAGGGATGTTGACTGCAGCACACACATTTGACCAAAAGCTATTGTAGGAGAAGACCTTTTCATTGTAATTTTCTCCTTTTCACAGATGTTTCTCTGTCAGCGATACAATTTCCGGTGTGGTTATGTTTTTCTTTTTGTTCTCTAGAACAGACTAATAACAGTTTGCTGTAAGAAAACGTTGGTCAGTCTTAAAAAGATGTAACATTTTCAATAAAGAGCAAAAACTATGTTTTGTACTAATTCCAAACAGCCAGAACTGTAAGGGAACAGTAGTGGAGTACTATCAGTGCAATACAAATTTAAAATTTAATAACAAACAAATTTAATAATTGTTGCCACAAAAGGTAACTTCCCCAAAATAATTTCATATTTTTAGAGAACATAAGGAAAAATAACAGTAAATGTTTGTCAATTACAGATTATTACGGTAACATAAACATCTATGTAAAAGAGGTCCGGCCGACGCCTCGGCCCCCGAATCTGTTTCCGAGGGTCCGGCCGACGCCTCGGCTCCCGTCAAGCCCAACAAGGGGGTCCAGGAGGACCTGCCTCTGCTCAAGCCCAACGAGGGGGTCCAGGAGGACCCGCCTCTGCTCAAGCCCAACGAGGGGGTCCAGGAGGACCCGCCCCTGCTCAAGCCCAACGAGGGGGTCCAGGAGGACCTGCCTCCGTTCAAGCTCCATGAGGGGGTGGAGGAGCTCCCACCTCCACTCAAGCCCCGAGGGGGCGCCCAGAAGGACGTCATGCGACGCGGAGACCCAGGAGGGTCCATCGCCGTCATGCAACGCAGAGACCCAGGAGGGTCCGTCGCCATCTTGCGACGCGGAGACCCAGGAGGATCCGTCGCCGACCTGCGAGGTGGGAACTCAGGCGGACGCTTCTTCCTTCGGACGCCCCTGGCCTCGGGAGAGGGCTCAGCACCCGTGGTCTCCTGGAGACTTTGACCCCCTCGGTGTTCCTCTAAAGCCTCAATCCCTAGTCACCCTGGTAGACAGCCAGCTCTGGGAGAGACTCTACTGGCTGTCACTGTCTGACATCCTCCAGAGGCTGGTTTTGAGACTTTTTTTTTTATTTATCCTTTATTTAACCAGGTAATTAGCCTGACATGGTCATACTCAATTCTAGTCAGAATTTGAGTCTGATACTGCTCCATAGAGCTGTGATTATGGGGCGTGTTTCGAATGAACCAGGAAAAAAAATGCCTCTGCACTCAATTGGATAGATCTACAACCAATAAGAGCAACGGAGTGTGTGACGTATGTTAAGCGACTCAGCTCTTCCCTTTGCTATAGCGACGGAGCCAGCTGATAAATTAAACTTTTGCCGAATCCCGTAGGAAGGACGCCAAAAACATCTTTCTTTTCAACAAATGCCTTGATCGCGTTTCTGTTTTCCTCTTTTAAAATTAATTTGCTGTCGATATCTTCTAGAACAGACCTAATAGTAGAATCTACACACCTCAACCCTCCAGCGGCAGCCATCGTTGTTGTAAACGAATTCAACCCAAGCGCGCTTTGGTGACGTGGTTGATTACGTTACTGTTGATCATCTGTCCATCATCGTATAAAGCCCGCCCTGACAATTTGATTGGCCCGCCAGATATTGGGCGAGCATACTCGCGCTACTTTTGAGCAATGCCAGACCAAATTTCCCGACCTCAAACGTTGTGGGCGGAACTAAGTTTGGAATGGCACCCAGGCTACCAGGTAATACCCATTGAGATTAAAAATCTCTTTTGCAAGGGAGACCTGGCCAAGATAGGCATCAAAATTACATCACATCATTATATACAGTACGTACAAAGACACACACATGAAAGCCAAATATGCACTTACAATGAAATCCCAATTAAAACATTGACATGTGAGGGAGTCCAACTCAAAGCATCTCATTCTCATCTTAAAAATACTCAAAGGAACCAATTTACTAAGTTTCAAGTTATTTTGCAGCAAATTCCATGTAAAGGGAGCAGAGTAAGCAAAGCACTTTTTACCCAGCTCAGTACTGACACGTGGGACAGAAAACAAGACAACAGCCTGAGAACGGAGAGAGTAATGACCAGTACTTTTTTTCATAAGAAGTGAACATAAATAAGATGGAAGCGCACCAAGAATAGCCTTATATATAAATGTATACCAATGACAAAGCCTCCGTGTAGCCAAAGCAGACCACCCTACACGAGAATACAGCTCACAGTGATGGGTGCGAGCTTTACAATTAGTAATAAATCTCAACGATGCGTGATAAGCTGCGTCAATCATCTGAAGGCATTGAGCAGATGAATGCATATATAATATATCACCATAATCCAGCACAGTTAAAAAAGTGGATGTCACTAACCATTTTATTTACATTAAAAGAAAAGCACAGCTTATTTCGAAAGTAAAAACCCAATTTTAGTCTCAACTTTCTCACTAGACAGTGAACATGAGGCTTAAATGATAGGCAGTCATCAATAACAATACCAAGATACTTATAAGTTGTAACTGTCTTTTTGTCGCTAAGGGTCTGGCTTCCACTCCAGCCTGGAGCCAGGCTTCTTCCACAGTCACCTGTAGCCAGGCTTCTTCTACAGTCACCTGTAGCCAGGCTCCCTTTACAGTCACCTGTAGCCAGGCTTCCTCTTCAGAAGCCTGTAGCCCGGGGCCTCCTGAAGCCTGTAGCCCGGGGCCTCCTGAAGCCTGTAGCCCGGGGCCTCCTGAAGCCTGTAGCCCGGGGCCACCCGTAGCCAGGCCCTATCCGCATCCTGTAGCCAGGCTCCCTCTTCAGTCGCCTGTAGCCAGGCTTCCTCTTCAGCCGCCTGTAGCCAGGCTTCCTCTTCAGCCGCCTGTAGCCAGGCTTCCTCTTTAGCCTTTAGTCCGGCGCCGCCCGTAGCCTGTAGTCCGGCGCCGCCCGAGATCCTGTCTCGCCTGGGCCGTCCGCCGGGACGACCTCCGGAGATCCTGTCTCCCCTTGGCCGTCCTCCGGACGGACGCCGGAGATCCTGTCTCGCCTGGCCGTCCGCCGGGGACAACCGCCGGAGATCCTGTCTCACCTGGGCCGTCCGCCGGGGACGACCGCCGGAGATCCTGTCTCACCTGGGCCGTCCGCCAGGACGACCGCCAGATGACGTGATTCGCCGCGGCCGACCTCCGGGACGTCCACCAGACCTTTGTATATAGAGACTGTGGTTTTGAAATTTTTCTGTTAGCGTCTGGATTCGCCCTTTGAGGGTTGTTTTTTGTTCTGGACTTGTGTTTTTGGTTGTTGTGTTTTTTTTTTCTGACTCTGGCCCTCCAACCTGTAGCCCCCTTCACCCGCCCGGTTGGATTTTTCTTTTCAGAGACGCTTAGGAGCGACTGGAATCCGCCCTTGAGGGAGGGGCTCTGTAACGTTCTGTTGTGGTTTAGGTAATTTTTTTAGTTAGCCAACTTTTCTGTCTAAGGATTTATTTCTGTTTTTGTATTGTTTTGGATTTATGCTTAAGCTGTTTTAAGTTATCTGGTCTTTGTTATTATTTTATGTTAGCTCGTGTTCGTTAGTCTTTGTCTTGCTTTCTATCCTAGGTTTATTCTTTATTACTCTGTATGTTCCCTTAATTGCTTTGATCTGTTTTGGTTAATTGGTCCCGCCCTGCTCACCTGTTCCGTCCACCTATTTAAGCCTACCTTAGTTGTTTGTTTGTTGCCAGAACGTCTTGTTTTTTCCTCATCTGCAAGCTACTTGGTAAGAGCACTTCACCCTTGTCTGTTTTAGTTTAACCTGCCTGTCTGCCAGTTTTTGCCCGTACAGTTTTCTGCCCGCCTGGTTTTGAGTTTTGAATTTGTCCCAGCTTGCTTCTGTTCCTTGCCTGTAGTCTACCTTTTTTGTTTCCTGGATTTTGTTAATAATCCCCTTTTATAAGCATCAGCTTTGTGTCCGGCTAACATTTGGGTTCCTCCATAACAAATCATTACAATTACTCCCCCTCTCACCTGGGAGATCTCCACTGAGATTTGTATGGATGACAAACCCTGTTTTGTTGAGTCTAAAATCAAATCTGCATGAGGTTCTAAAGAAATTTTATTCTGAAAAATGTTGTGCTTTTGCCAAACATACGTGACCACTTCCCGTTTCGGAATATGAACAAACGAGCCTTTTTTCGTTTATATTTTTAAAGCATTTTTGTTTTTTGTCACCCGAAATGGAAAATGAAAATCTGAATTTTTTTTAATTCAAAACAAAAGTCAAATCGCCTTTTGTTTTTTTTAATTTGTGTTTCTGAAACGAAAACCCAATGACCAAAAGATACACGGACCATAACCACATCCAGTTAAATTCAAATCATTTTTTAAATTTTACTTTTCCCTTATTGACAATGAAAAGAAGAAACACGTATTTCGAATTTCTTTTTTGTATTTTAAAATGAAAATCAAATGACCAAAAGATACACGGACCCTGGGAGATGTACATTTATTTGTTCGTTAAGTTAAAAAGCTAGCATAGCAAATTCAAGCAAAACTACTTTGAAACATGATAAAATACAGTAAATATCAATGGCTGCATCCTTCCAAGGTCTACATGGGCTGGGTCCTTAGAAGGCAACATGGCAGTAGGCCATATATGTATTTCCGGTTGGTACAGACTGACCAAGCCCATTTCAGGCCCCATGTCTGGATGGCTTGTCCAGAGGGACTCTCTCTTTTCGAGAGCTCCAGGAAGAAGTGTGTTGAGACTGAGTCTGAGTCCCATGTGGCTCGCAGGGCATGGCTGGCTGGCTGGTCTCTGCCAGCGTGGGCCCTCTCCTCCAGAGCAGACCCAGGGAGAAGTGGATAGAGAAGGGAGATGAGAGGTGTAGTCTGCTCTCATAGCAGGCTTCCCTGCTGTGAGGGGCTGTGTCAGCCTGAATGTGTGAAATTCCTTTAGCTTACAATCCCTTTTTTATTGTGTTCAGAATTCAATCTTCATTGTCATCATGGCTTTTAAGGCACAGCAGATCCATCAATCTTTCCAAGGAGAACATTGGTGACTGTAAAGAAATCAACATTATTTCTGATGAATTGTTTAATAGCAGATTTTTCTCCCTGTCTCCTCAGACTGAGTGGCTGTCACCTCTCAGAGAGAAGCTGTGAAGCTCTGTCCTCAGTTCTCAGCTCCCAGTCCTCCAGTCTCAGAGAACTGGACCTGAGTAACAACAACCTGCAGGATTCAGGAGTGAAGCTTCTCTCTGCTGGACTGGAGAGTCCAAACTGCAGACTGGAAACTCTCAGGTACAAAGTTCTCCATCCTGTTGAAACAAGATTTCTATCCGTTACCTGCTAAAAAGTTGATGGAAATATATGTTTATTGACATTATTCATCATTCAAAAAAATGCAATTTTGACACTGTACAATATTTACAGTCCTACAATGTGAAATATTTACACACATATTTAACAATCTATACAGTAATATGTTGTATATCTGCAATGTACATAACACCCAAGACTGTACACTGTACCTCTGAATGTTTATATTTTTTATAATCTGACATTTTGATATTAGTGCACTGGTTGGAGCTGGCATTAATCTCATTGTACATGTGTGGAACATGATGTACAATGACAATAATAAACATTCTGATTCTGTTATATTATTCATCTACAGACAACCATACATTACCTCAATGCAGAGAAGCTGAAGGCAACCGCCTGGGCCCCCACTACTAATGGGACCCACTGGTTACCCAGCCATTTAACAGTATCTCTGTATTATTTATGTATATTTGAAATAAAATAATTAAGATTTACAATCAAAAAGGTAACAAAAATGCATCATCAACTTCTGCTCCCATATTCATGTACTAAAATGGACTATTCTGCCTCAGCACATAAAAGATCCCAGAATGCAGTGCGCTGATTGAGTGAGCAGCAGGAGAGATCAGAACAGAGAAAGATGAAGCAGAGCAAAGCAGAGCTGAAAGCTGAAGAAGTGAGAGAAAAGAAAAAGATGATATTTTACCAAAATGGTTTGAAGCCCTGGATGTTTTCTAATCAGCCCCGGATATCATTAAGGAAGACATTTAGATGTTTGCTGAAAAGGTGCATTAAGCCCCAAAATGACATTTTAGTTGTATATTTATTTAAAACAAACAGATACATTTTTATTGTATTCCAGATGGTCACTACCTGCTCCACCATAACCTGACAATGACTAAAAAGAAAAAGAAGACTGTTTGTTCACAGGCAAAATATTATTTGTTCACAGGCAACACCACGACTGCCCAACTACTCCCACAACCAGGACCCAGTGTTTTTGAACGTGAAGTTGCTTATTTGGACGTGACTTTCTTTCTGAGTGAAACCCTTTAATTATCTCCCAGTTTCCCTCAATAAAGCAGAACATGAGCCCAAAAGGCCAGAGCCCAGAGTGACAGGGAAACTAGTGATGACACAGAAAGAGAATGAGATGCAGTAAGTGGGGAATATATAGGAAAAAGTTTAATAAAGAGTGGAAGAAAGAGAACGCACTAAAAGACTGGATCTGACCTCAGATGGGAGATTTCTCAAAGACATTCTGCTGATTCTGCAAGTGTGAAATATTGCTCACCAGTGTGCGATTTGCAAAAAAACCAGAGGGGGGAATAATTTCAAAAGTTGTATTAATGAATCAAAGTTTTATTAATAATGGTTAGCTAGCAGGTGCTCTTTCAGGTAGCTAGCTAGATTCAGTAGGTTAGACTTTTGTTTTTAAACTTGCGCCATCTACTGTCAGGACTCAGAAGTGGGTATTAATTTACTTTAACCGCTTTGAACAGAGAATGTAATAATACTCTTTAAATACAAACAACAAAATTAATTTACTAATGTGAAGGACACAAGACATGTATTAATATCAATTTTGAAAAATCCATCATATTCAGGGGTTAAAGCAAAAACAATCAATTTGACTGAAAACATTTTCTAGTCAGCCCATATATTCCCGGGCCGTGGACGTCATGCCACCTTAGTAACCTCATTTGCTTATTGTAACAAGTCCACTTTAACCAAATCTGGTAGTTCCATTGACAATTCCTGTATCGCTGCCACCTTCCAGCTTCAGAGCCTTTGCACCATTCTGGACAGCCCTCTGCATAATCTCCTTCACTTTCCACATCCATAACATCATCTGGTTAACTTTCATATTTGCAGCATCAAGCAAGTTCTTCCTTCGCACTTTTGCCAAACTGGTCCACAGTCCACTCATCTTTCCACTTTACAATTTCAAAACCCTCCATAAACTGCAGCTAATTCAAAAGACAGCAGCTTGCATCATTACATCATCTTCTTCACACCTGTACATTAACTCTACTGTAACATTCAATATAAATCAATCCTATATACTCTGTGTCCCCACCTCTCGCTCATTGACTGCTGGAGATGGTCAACAGCCCCTCCACGACCTTCTTTGTTACAGAAAAGCGCAGGTGGAATAATATTTATGATTTTTTTTTTACTTTTTCCGAATCAGACCCAGTCAAACCGGGACATCGTTTCACATTCCGACTTCTTCTTCTTAAAAAAAAGCGCGTCATGCTAAATTAGCCGAGCTACAGCGTTACTCTTTCAGTTTTAAATAAAACATAACAGTGACAGACACACTTACCGAGAGAAGTTGTTTTCAGCTGTTTTATGCACTGAACTTTCTGACCTGCTGGTTTACATAAATCCAAAGAAAACCTTTGACTACCGCTACTTTCATTCATGCATCTGTGGTCAGTTTGAGATTTTCTTTTAAAAGTTAAAATGATTGAACACCGATAAACCTCAGACTGGTAGATTTCCGCTTTGCAAAGACCCGCCCTACTCTCCTTCTGATTGGCTAATGTCCTGGCTCTGCCAGATTTCATTGGTTAAGCGCAGCTTCTGTTTAAAATCTTGAATAAAAAGTCTACACGGAACATTTTGCGCTCATTTTCCAAATGACGAAAGTCCCTCACAGCGACGGAGAACATTAAACCCCTGATAATATTACTTATTCAGATCAGAAGGGGGAGGAATGTATCCCCCCCAGGGATAAAACACGAATGACCAGAGGGGGGGAAAATCCCCCCCATCCCCCCCAGCAAATCGCACCCTGGTGGTCACCATACGCTGCTAACACCACTGCTTTATTCTTTATCTCAGCTTCAATTCTTGACTCCATCAATGATATTAAAGCGATCTAGACACCAGAATAATGTTTCTACTGGGACCACCAGTTTATCTTTGGTATTTTAGGTCCAGTTTAAAGTTTGTTTAAAGCCAGAATCTTCTGCAGAGTTTGTGTCTGTTAGCAGAGTTTCCATCCCAGTCGAGCTCTAGTTGGGATTCATCTGTTTAAATGTGTCAGATGTTACTTTGTGTTACCTACAGAACAAAATACAGTTTGATTTCTAGTTTATTTTTATGAAAACCAGCTGAGCAGCAGCTTCTTGACCACTACTTTCTTGTGTTAAAATTATGTATTGAATTATGTATCTGCAGCTTGTCAGGCTGTCTGATCTCAGAGGAAGGCTGTGCTTCTCTGGTCTCAGCTCTGAGCTCCAACCCCTCCCATCTGAAAGAGTTGGACCTGAGCTACAATCATCCAGGAGACTCAGGAGTGAAGCTGCTGTCGGCTGGACTGAAGGACCGACGCTGGAGACTGGAAGCTCTCAGGTATGGAGGAATAAAGGTATAGAGTTTATGACAAAGTTTGGATTGATTTATGATCACAGATAATAAATCATAACCTCCTTAATTAAATCCCACCCATCTCTCTCCTACCCCTCTTATCACTTGCAGTCAGAATAATTACATAGTTTATTTAAATTATTCTAAAGGTTAATTAGGAATAGTTTAATGCAGTGTCCCACAGTGGGAAGATTCAAGATGATGATGCAAAACCTTACAGACTCAGCATGATGGTCTTGTTGTAGATATTAATAATTATCAATTAAGTAAGCACACCACTAATTTTTAATCAAGAAAACAGAAAAGATGCATCTTTGTCTTTGTAAGTTATTTAATTCAAAGGCGAGAAGCGTTTGAATGTCTCTGTCCCCTAACGCAGTCAGGAAACAGAGCGAAGAGAAAAACAACACACTAAACTTTTATACATTCTGGGTTAACAAATAAAGAGGAGTACCCCCACTGGTACAATCCAGTTCCTATCTAACTCAACTCCTCTCTTTGTCCTTCTGTAAGCATGAGAGCTTCTTCCACATGGGAAAGTTATGCAGGTGCAACAAGACCAGATATAATCAGAGTTACATACATCAATAAAACTTTCCATAACAATCCTTTCGTCTGATTATGAAATCATCACATAATAAAGATATTTTCAAAACATCGTGAGCCTATAATGGTAAGAAATAGGAAATTGTGTAAAAAGTACAAAGCAAATACTGAAATAATAATTAAGAAAAAAATGTTAAAGGATACATCTTACTACATTTGAGATACTAGAAATACTAGAATGCTGAACAAAAGTATTAACTCCCCATCTGGTTTAGAGTTAGTACATCTTTATATCACTCTTTAAGTAATGTAAAATCCATTGTCATCAGTACTATCATCGTCTAATGCAGAAACAACTTACTTCTACAGATCATGGTCAGCATAAACAAAAAGCATGTCTGCACCATATTGATCTTCAGCATAGTGGTAGCAGTCATTTTCATTACCGTTCTCTTAACCATTTGAGTAATACCACATGAAAGAAACATCAAAATCAAAAAGAAAATGGAAAGAATTCCTCCTTTATTAACCAGGAGGTCTAACCACCAGAAATTAACCAAGACACAGGATCCCAGGATGAACCAGTATTTCTGTCATTTCTGTCATTTGTCATGGATGTTGGTCACATCAGGGATAAAAGTGCAGCATTGTTCCCCAATTATGTTACAAACACCTCCTTTCTCAGCTAGTAGGTAATCTAGAGCCAGGTCATAGTTCTGACAGCCTGTTGGTCCTTTGTCAGAGAGGAGAAACATTTTCCAATTAAAGCAGTGAGATTTTCTAATTCAACAGACAGGTCATTGATTCTATGTGCTGCATTAGCAACACCATAATGAGGAAATAAGGCACCAAAGATCCCTAGATCATGTGGAATCCATGCTCTTTTGCCATTTAAGCCTTGCCTTGTGTTCCAGTAATGAGCTAATTGAATCATAAGTGGTAATGGTACAGAGTAGATGAGCTAAATAACACACTCCAGACCAATCAGCAGGCAGACACAAATATGATATATTTCCACACATCCTAACCATGTTCTTAGGACATGAATATCCATCTCTGCTGGGAAAAATAACCATGACTGCGGTTAAGTTACCTGTACCATACAGTTTACTTCCGTCTGGCAAAACTGTAAGATTAAGGGTTAAAACTTAAGGTACTGGGAATAAAGATCATGGAATTGTATAAGAGTTAGATCTAACCACACATGACTTGGAGGAATGATTTCTATGAGTTATTGCACATGAAGCAGATATAACTTTACAACCTACTGTCCTTCCCGGAAAATGAGGTGTGGATTCTTCCTGCACTACACAGATGTCTGGATCTCTTATGGGATTCCTACTACCCTGAAACCTGTAAAGAGTTCCTGTAATGGCACAAGTTAAATTGGTCACATCAGAAAACTTATGGATCTCTCTTCTTGGTCTTATGGTGTTATTCTTTACCCAAGGAAAAAATGGTCTCCACCAATCTGTCAGATTGATGACTATGGGAAAAAAGTTGCTAGAGTATAGGCAGTGTCAATGGGAACTGTTACTAACAATGGTTGGTTATCAAAAGCATGTGGAATCAAAAAACACACATAACTGTAATTTCTCATTTTCCATACAGTCTGATGCATTAATTGCCCCCAGATGTTGTTAGCATGATCATGATAATCACTGAAGTGATGGGTCTCTCTTCGAGTCACCCGATGAGTATGATTTAGGTGATTACTCAGTTTAGTCACAAATTGTTCGTGCTGTACCTTTTCCTGATGAGCACAGGAGTGATAAAAAGAAGTGTGATGCCAATCACCAGTTCTAAAACCTTCAGTCTTCCGTACAGCTGCATGTTGATTTAGGCTGTGAAGTGGACTGTCCTTTCTTCTTGTACTCAGTACTCTAAGACAAATCTGTTTCTTCACAACAGTTAGAGATTAGTCTTTCACTGCCAATTAGTTCTTTAAAGTGCCATTTTCCTGTTCTATAGCTCCCCCTGATTATGGATGATAAGAACAATGTGTTCTTAATTGGAGACACAGAAGTTTGCTGATTTCCTGCAGGGCTTTGTTTACAAAATGTGTCCCGTTAGAAATGACTTCTGGGACTCTAGGATCTCCATCAATAAAGCTTTTGCGACAGCACTGTCTGCATGTTTTGTTGGAAAAGCATCAACATACTTGGAAAACATGTCCATGACCACTAGACAATATTTATTTCCTTCAGCAGGTGTCAGCTCAATGAAATCCAATTATCAGATGTTGGAATGGAGAGGGGTGTGCAGCTTGTGGCTGTGCAGGAACCCTAGACAGGTTGTGAGAAGCACAGATCAGATGCTTTTTGCATAATTTCCAGCTACCACTGAAAATCCATTTCTGTACCAATATTTTTTAAGCAAATCCAGCATCGCCCCTCTGAACGCATGATCCAGTCTGTATGTCCACAACACAGTTTTTCCTTCCGCCAACTTACAAGCCTCAGTTAAAGCGATGAGTTCAGGTGTTTGAGCAGAGTAGTGGTGTGGTAACGGACTTGAGTGCAAAACACCTGAGTCAGAACACACAACAAACCCGACTTGATTTAAACCTGCAGCAGAACGGGAGGAGGAGCCGTCACCATACAAGACGAGATCAGCGATAGAAAATGGGGTGTCTTGTAAGTCAGGACGAGGCGTACAAACAACATTTAAGACAGCTGAACAGTCATGACTTTTCTCATCCTCCTCAGTAGGCAGAAGTGTGACTGGGTTTAAAGTAGTGCATCATTTTATGGTGATGTTAGGCATATCCAATAAAATTGAAGAATAATTAAGCCACCTTGCTGATGATAAATGAGGAGTCTTTTGTTCTAGGAGGATAATGGAAACAGAATGTGGAACAACTGTCAGAGAGTTGTAGCCAACAATGTTACCTGACACTAACACTGCTTTCTTAGCTGCAGCAATAGCGGGCAAACAACCAGGTAACCCAGCTGCAACTACATCAAGTTTACTGTAATAATAAGCCACATGTCGCAATTTGCCACCATGAGATTGCAACAAAACAGATGACATAAAACCAGAAATGTCATCCACCATTTGAATAAATGGTTTGTCAGAGTTTGGTAAAGCCAGCACCAGTGCAGAGGACAAGGCTGCTTTCAGAGCAGAGAAAGCCAGTTCTGCCTCAGACGTCCATGTGATTTTATCAGCAGCTGCCAGTCTCTGTCCGTGTATTAAAGCAGACAATGGAGATTCAAGCTCGGAGTAGTTTAGAACTTGAGTCATGCAGTAACCTGTCATACCCAGAAATTACATCATTTGTTTCTTTGTGATTGGTTTCGGGATTTTTAAAAAAGATAATGTGAGAGAACATGGCCCAAAAATGTGACTTCTTCCTTGTCATGGGGCAGTTTTGGCCTGCCAGTCTCAGGAACTTTCTAGCACCTTCCTCCTCCTGCACTGCTCTGTCTCCACTCCACTAATTATCCACACCTGTTCAGCCTTCAATCAGTCAGTACTCACTCCACCTGTCAGCCTCTCTACAAAAGCCTCCCTCAGTCTTCTCTTCCCCCCTGGATTGTCATCAGTCTCCACTCCCACCATGTCTGTTAGCCAAGAACTCTCTAGGCTGAGTCTCCTGCTACCCCAGTGCTCCAAGTACCGCTGCACTGCTGAATCTACTGCAGTACCTGTGGTCTAGGACTCTCTCTCTCTGCTCTCCTGGTTGTTATGCAGCTCCCACGTCCAAAGAACTCTCTCTACTGCACTTCTGGTTCTACAGCAGCCCCAGCACCTCCCGGAACTCTCTGTTGCGCTGCTGGATCTACTGCAGTCCCTGTGTTCTAAGGACTCTCTCCTGCTGCTCTCCTGGTCGTTCTGCAGCCCCATGTCCAAAGAACTCTCTCTCCACTGCACCTCTGGTTCAACAGCAGATCCTGCATGTCCAAGAACTCTTCCAAGACCCAGCTCGGATTCCTCTCTGCTCTCCTGCCAGCCTTGGGTTCCACCCCAAGGTTCACCCTCGGTCCTCCAGCTTCCTCCCGTCAGCCTGCTCCCACACTCATCAACTCCAGTCCGGTAACTGACTCTGGTTTTCACCATCCACAACTCATTCCTTGCATCCATCCATCCATCCATCTTCTTCCGCTTATCCAGGGTCGGGTCGCGGGGTTAGCAGCTTCAGTAGGGAGGCCCAGACAAGGGAAGCGTCCGGGAGGCATCCTAACCAGATGCCCGAGCCACCTCAACTGGCTCCTCTCGACGTGGAGGCGCAGCGGCTCTACTCTGAGTCCTCCCCGGATGACTGAGCTCCTCACCCTATCTCTAAGGGAGAGCCCAGACACACTACGGAGAAAACTCATTTTGGCCGCTTGTATCCAGGATCTCGTCTTTCGGTCATGACCCAAAGCTCGTGACCATAGATGAGGGTAGGAACGTAGATCGACCGGTCAATCGAGAGCTTCGCCTTTTTCATAGAGATGTTTAAGCAGTTTTAAGGTGTCTGTCCTCCATTGATCAGCAGTTTCTGCACAGATTAACAAATCATCAATGTATTAAATGAGAACGTTTCCAGGAGTCAGTCAGGTCCATCAGATACATGTGAAGTACAATGTAAGTCGTCTGAGTCATTACGTCACTGTCGGGTGTCTCAGCATTTACTGCTGAGACAAAAATTTTAAAGGCACAGGACCAACTGGAAGCTTCCATTAGTATGCATGCAAAGATTGATCTGGGGCCCAATGTACTGAAGTAAAGTCATAGTCAGAGTCCTGAGTGTGAACTGTCATTCTGTCAGAGGTTAAAGTGATATGTTCAATCTACACATCAGATCTCTACCCATAACATTTAAAGGACACAAGGGAGACACACAGATAAAATGGGGTGAGTTGCACCCGTGTGAACAACAAAAGAAGTTTCTTCGCCCATCATCATAGAAAACATTTTAAAGCCATTTTTTTTAAAGCAGGGGTCTCTGTGTGGAGATACGTGCCTGATGTAACAGCTGTGGCACATTCTAAGTGTGTCACGGCCTCTGTGAGCAAACTATGTGGATCAGTAGAAGCAGGAACCATATTGGCATTCAAACACGCCCCTTGGCAGGTTCCTTCTCAACAAGATCAGTGTCTCTTTTGTCAACTTTATTTTTCTTTCCTATACTGATGACATCACCGCTGTGCAGAGCATGTCTATTTAACTCATCTAGATGCAGACCATAACCCCAGTGTCCATACAAAGTTTAAATTCTGTAGCAAACATCTCCCCGTCCTCTCTGGGATTAGGGAGGAGGGCAGCACTGGCCTGGATGTCAGCTACAGTTCTTGGTCTAAACACCAGCTGGGGATCATTTGCTCCGGCCATCTCCAGCAAGGGAAATTGATGAACATGTCCTTCATTTACTCGCTGTTTCCCATTTTTAGCCATGTGAAACATGAAGAGGTGTCAATAAGAGTTCAGTTCAGTTTCTGGCTTTGAGATGACTCTTGTGTCTGCTCTGCCTTGGGAGTGACTGAGTCTGATGAGGGAGGAATCCTCCCAAAGTTGTCCACCCCCTGCTCCGTCAGAGCCGCCCTGCTTACTGAGCTCGCCTCGCTCCCCAGCCTTGCCTCGGTCCACATACTGTTGAGCAGGTCTATGTCTTCAAAGAGGGGGACAGGAGTCCAGATCCGGCTCGGCCACCTGGCCCGGATCATATGGAACATATGGACAGGATGGTGAAGCACCACTAGGTCTATATGGATGTGGAAACATGGGGTCAACAGCAACACGACTAGCATTGTCATACCTTTTACCCTCGTCTCCAGATAAATCCTTTGTTTCAATTCATACTTTCTCTCTCTTCTTGCAGCTTCTGCACTCCATTCATTCCAGCATTTTACCCGTTTTTCACTCTGATCTAAATCCTCTTTGATAATGTTTTTCCCATTTTTCTTTTTCTCCCAGTCTCCATTCATCAGCTCTTTCACCTTATTTAACTGATTTATACTTCAAGTTCCACCCCGTGGAAAACCAAACTTGTGGCTCCTGGAAACCCTTTCCTTCGCTTGGTTCTATTGTTACCAAAAGACCGGAATAATTTTGATTTGGATCAGATCAGCCAGGACTCCCCTTTTGCAACATAGATGGACTGAAGTCTTCAGGCTGGCTAAGCATCTTTATCCCTCACCACGCAGTCCTCCTGGCACATCAATTGTCAATTAAGTAATCACACCATTTGTTTTTAATTAAGAGAAAAGATGCATCTTTGTCTTTGTAAGTTATTTAATTCAAAGGCTAGAAGCGTTTGAATGTGTCTGTCCCCTAACACAGTCGGGAAACAGAGCAAAGAGAAAAAGAACACACTAAACTTTTATACATTTTGGGTTAACAAAGGAAGTGGGAGTAATTTTTAGACGAGTGTAGCAACTGGTAGGATCCAGTTCCTATTAAACTCAACTCCTCTCTGCGTCCTTGGATGTGGAAACACAATAGTAAATCTGTAAGCATGTGAGCTTCTTTGACACGGAAAAGATATGCAGGTGCATCCAGACCACATATGATCAGAGTTACATACATTCCATACACAACAGTCTGTTCCCCCAGAAATAGTGGAAAGCTGTGGGCTGACTTTGTGCAAGATTGGAGCAGAAAGACTTAAAAATACAAAGATCACTACTCATAATCTGAAGGATCTGTAAATTAAAATTGCTGCTGTAGACGAGTGGTGTTCTGAAGGCAGGACTGTGGTACAGTTTATAGTCTCACCAACAGGGGCCGTTTTGAGTCATGATAGAACAGATGTAAAAATGTTTTTTTCTGGAAGCAGTGAGGATCTTTACAACCTGAGTTTTGGAAGCAGTCTCCGTGGTATTTGCTGGCAGTGTGGATCCTTAAGAATGCTGAGTTTTGTTTATTGTCCAATCAGAATAATTTATTTAGTAGGTTTATTGTTCTAGATCTTTTCTGTCAGCTCGTTTTAGCTGACAGCAGATATGGAAAACTAAGCTAACTTTTTCCCTTCAGCTGGTGATTCTGATCATGTTTAGTTGCCTTGTTTGCTTGATCTCCACATTATCAATGATTGAAGCATAAGACTGGAAGAATATAAAACAGTTTTCATTTTTTACCATATCTAGTTTGAGCTCCAAAGAAACACCTGTTAGGTTTACCAAACAGTATGTGGCTGTAATAATTTGTGTCCTCTACTAATATGAGAGTTTGTGATCACATTAAATTATAATTTGTGTTAGTTTAATATAGTTTGTAAAACCACATCCATACAGAGACCTAAATCTGCTTATTAAAGAGAGCAGAAAGGATAATTTGGCCTGGTCATTGGATCTGGGGTCATCCAGGCATTTAACCAGAGCCCACCCTGCATCATACAAATTCTGGCGGGGATAAGTCGTTTGGCACGACGACACCTGTGGTATCCTAGCACAGCAGGTCTTGGTGATATCATAGTAAATTGGGCAAAAGTCTGGGTTATTTTTGCCCTGCGATGGTCTCCCGACCTGTCCAGGTTGTACCCTGCCTCTCGCCCATTGACAGCTGGAGATAGACACCCGTACTCAACGCAAACCCACCAAGGATAGGCATGTTGGATGGATGGATGGATGGATGGATGGTCGGTCTGGGCTATTTCTTTTTCCTTGGCATCAAGATCTCTGCCAACTGGCACCAGAAAATTGTATTATTGGGCTTTCTTTGTCTGGAAACAGATGCATACAACACCACGTAACATCATCAGGGACCCCTCACACCCCCACCAAAGACTGTTCTCCCTGCTGCCCTCTGGGAAGAGGTTCCGCAGCATCCGCTGCAGGTCCACCAGGTTCTGCAAAAGTTTTTTCCCTGTTGCCATCAGACTGTTGAACTGCTGAAGCCACAAAAAATGGACTCTGTACCACATTCTTATATTTGCACATTTGCATATTTGCACATTTACACATTTGCACATATGCCATCAGACTGTTGAACAGCCACAAAATGGACTCTGTACAACATTCATATATTGCACATCCCATCATTGCATCCTTATCTCTCCTGCACTGTTACATCGTTTTTCTCCTGCACTGTTACATTGTTTACATTTCAATTGTTTACTAGAAAATCACTGCTGCACTGTAATTCACTGCTACTTAATGTAACTTTTCAAGCTGTATGCGAAACGAAATTTCGTTCTGTACGCATTCTGTGCGTACAAAATGACAAATAAAGTTGTCTAAGTCTAAGTCTAAGTCTTATGAGCGCAGCCATGATGAACTGGTTGAACTCGCACAGCTGACAATACAGTGATCTGATTGGCTGAGCAGCAAAACTCGAATCACGTGACCGCTTGGACCGGAGATTTTTTATCGGCAATACCCTATTAATGTGCAAGTGACAACCTGGGAACATTGGTGTTTTGAGATCACTGCTATGTGTAGCAACTTATCCAAGTGGAAGAAAGTTGCTCCCTGACAGTTCATACGAAAGTTCTTAAGGAGACGTCCTACAGATTCTGGCCCACAGACTACAGAGGCTCCTTGGACACTTTCACAAGCCGTTACTGCGGCTGCTGGATTCAGGAAGCTGCATCTTCTTCTTGGTCTCATTGTAAATGTGTGCAGCACCACCTGGGGGTGCTAATTGGTAGAGGAAGAGCTGAAAGGTTGGAGGTGTTTGTCAGAGGTCTGTGATGATGGAAGCCTCTCCCTGGTTTGTGAGTCTGAGATCAGATCTTTGATTCTTGTTGAACTCTTTGTTGAATGTGAAGCAGCTTCTCCTTTTTAATGTTTGTATTTCTCAGGGTTTATACAGGAATGAGTAACCCCAATTTAATGCTTTTTAATGCTCTTTTAATGCTCGTAGAAATAAATTTAATGCCATCAACAAGTACCTATATAGATAGATAGATAGATAGATAGATAGATAGATCTTGTTGATGGCTATGTTCAGTACCTGAACATAGCCATCAACAAGTACCTCCGCATGCAGTGTTGCATTGGATCCAAATGTTGTTCGAAGACTGTCTGATTTCCCGACGTTAGTGGCAGTAAAGCTTGCTCCAGCTGCTGCTGTGCTGGTTGCGGTAGCTAATGCGGACGTGACAGCGTTGGTTACAGAAAAGTAACTTGACATTGTTAGCTGTTGTCTGCCCCTTGGAGCTGATCTGTGGCTGTCCACAGTGGTGTAGTGGTCCCTGACGAAGTAGGTATACTCTCAATGTTTGCCCTTTTAGACGCAGCTCAGAAAAATGCTGTTTTAGAAACAATGACATGTAACACTGCTCTATTTAGTTTACCCAAAAATCCATCACTAGGGTTTACTCATTTTAGCCTAAAATATTTAGCCTAAAACATTTAGATTACAATATTTCCTTGAGCTACTACGTGAGCTGTGAAAATACTGGTGTCTCTTTTTTAAAGATTTTATCCAGCTTCTGGCAGGTAATGTAAACATTTCTTTGGTTTATATTGAAGGAATTCCTACACTACATCCAGAATCAACATTTCATTACTTTACTGTAGGTTTTTCAATATAGACCTAGATGATAAGGCATATGGAAAGTCCTAAATTGAATGAGAAAGAGAATCTATAGAAAGAGATAAAGTTAATGACGAGGAGAACATCAAAACTCAAATCTCTTTGTCTTTGCAAATGAGGAATTGTCAAATATACCAGTTGAAACATCCAAACAACTGTTGATCCTGTTAATTTAGACACCCTGACAATGAATGTTTAGCCCCTCGATTTTAAAATGGACGGTGATTTTAAACTTGACAGTCAAAAACAACAAAGCAAAGGTAAAACCTATTCTTTCAAGGCAGAAATATGGAAACACTACTCTAAGCCTTCATTTCATCATGACTGGATTAATGTAATTCTCTTTATCTCTGAATCGGTCAGTCCTCACTCAAACGTCTGCAGCTGGTTCAAACGTTGCTGCACACCTTTTAATGGAAAAACATAAAATAAAGCACATTACCCCATCCTGGCCTCCCTTCACTGCTTGCCTGTTTATCTTAGAGTTCAGTTTAAAGAATTTCTGTTTGTTTTTAAGGATTTAAACAGCTTATTATTATTGTTGTTTTAAACTGTTGATTCTTTACTCAAGTCATTTTATTAGATGTTATTTTGTTTTACCTCGTGTTAAAGTGCTCTTTAAATAATGATGACAATGATGATGATTATGATCACAAGAAACTTTTGCATCATCACCCAGAAGCTGGAAAGAAAAGAGACAAAAAGATTTTTCACACCTCACTTAGTAACTCAAGGAATTACTTTAAACTAAATATTTTAGGCTAAAATATTAAACTGTTTATTGGTTGTTGTTTTTTCTTCAATCCCACCGTTATGTTTAGTAATTTCTGCCAAAAGCTCCAGCATTTTCATTTAATCCATCTGAATGCAGTATTTGCAAGCCCTACTCTGATTGGATGGAAAGAAACCTGTCTGTGATTGGCTGGTGAGGTGGACAGTTTTTTTTTAAGACAGTTTTTGAAGTCAAGAGCGCACAGACAGAAACCAGCGAGCTGCGCACAGCTGGTGTTGAATGTGGAAGCAGCAGGTCACGGGCAGACACGGAACCGAAGGCGAGCAAAGTGGATTGAGAAGAGTTTATCAGTTTTGAGCGCGTGACGTTTAAACGCTGAATATCTGTCTCACTCAAACAAAAGACACAAATACCGCTCCAGAAGTTGATATAGGCAATGCTGACTGAAAAATAAGTGGCTATGCGCCGTATACCCGTACACCCTGGACTACACTGTCCGACTTCGTGTGAGACCGTAAAGCATTGACACCCATTGTGCAAAGCTTAATTTTTTTTTACAAACACGGCAAAATCCTTCGTCATCTTTACCGTCGACAGGCTGCAGCCATGTACCGAATTCCTCGTTTTCCATCCGCTTTTGTTGAAATTAGCATTTTCCCAGTCTCTAGCTCTTTCTCCGCCTCGAGTCCCTTTTCCGAACATTGTAAAAACATACGGCTTTACGATGAACCGGAAGCAGTTCCGCGCACAACGCGGAATCAGTTATATCTGAAATAATATATCTGACGAAACTGTTTTTTATGACCGTATTTTTTTTAGAAAAAAATAAGCCATTTTAATGCCACAGATAACCCCATTTAATGACTTTTAATGCCAATTAAGGCCTTAATTTTAGAAAATTTCATTTAATGACTTTTAATGACTTTTAATGCCCCGCGGAAACCCTGTTTCTGGATCTTCCAGTGTGGCCACAGCAGATTTTCACAGGGCTCTTTAGTGTTTCATTCCTCCATCTGTGTGTGGGAGTGTGGATGGAACAGGGATGAGAGTTGGTGTCAGTGTTTAGATTGATTGTATTTTAATGCTGATTATTAAATCAGGTGGAGCTTCCAGAAATGTTGACTTAGTTTCCTGATGTCCTTTTAGGCTTCAGGGTGTTTCTTCAGGTTGTTACTGAGGGATTTCCTTTCTCCTCTCTGTTGGAGCTTTTCCTCTGTTTGGACAAATGAGTTGTGCTACAGCGCCACCAACTGTCCTCACTACAGCCACTGCAGGTTGTAATGTTTTCATCATCATCATCATCATCATCATCATCATCATCATCATCATCATCAGAGCCCAGGTGTCTGTCTGCTCTCAGCTCTTCTTTCTTTCTCTGGATTTTTACAACAAGTGGACGTGTCCAAATGTTGGACTGGTCCTTTCTCAGTGGAGGACAATGTGTGTCTGAGAGACATGTAATGTCCATGTTTGCTGCTGAAAGAGACTAATGGTCTGACCCCCCTCCTCCTTTCAGGGTGGAGCCTGCTGGAGGCCGATGGTTGACACCAGGTCTGAGGAAGTGTAAGTGTGTTTTTCATTTGATTCATGACAACAAAGCAGCTCACATTCAACCATATTCAAACTGTCCATCACTCATTCAGGAGTCATCATCAAAGTGTCAATAAATGATCAATAACTGCAGCTGGATTGTCTTTGTTCTCTCCATCAGATTCCTGTCAACTCACAATCGACACAAACACAGTGAGCAGAAAACTCAAACTTTCTGAAGACAACCGGAAGGTGACATGGATGGAGGAGCTTCAGTCATATCCTGATCATCCAGACAGATTTGATGTTTCTCAGCTGCTGTGTAGAACTGGTCTGACTGGTCGCTGTTACTGGGAGATCGAGTGGAGAGGAAGAGTTTATATATCAGTGAGTTACAGAAGAATCAGAAGGAGAGGAAAGAGTGATGACTGTTGGTTTGGAGAGAATGATCAGTCCTGGAGTCTGATCTGTTCTGATCATCATGGTTACTATGTCTGGCACAATAACAGACAAACATCTATCTCCTCCTCCTCCGTCTCCAACAGAGTAGCAGTGTATGTGGACTGTCCTGCTGGTATTCTGTCCTTCTACAGAGTCTCCTCTGACTCACTGATCCACCTCCACACCTTCAACACCACATTCACTGAACCTCTGCTTCCTGGCTTCGGGTTCTGGTCTAGTTCTGGTTCCTCAGTGTTTCTGTGCTGATTGAGTCTAAAGAGTCTCCTCCTGTCAGAGAAACCTGTCAGGTGTCTCCTCCTGTCAGAGAAAGCTTCTCCCTGTTGAACAGATTCAGTTCAGTTTGTTCATGTCTGTCTCTTTCACTCAGAAACACGTTTCCACATTCATGGATTCAATCTGTTTCTTTGTGAAACTCTTCTAAATGATTCCTTGGAAACTTCTTCCTCTTTAGCTGGGATTATTCCAGGATCCACATGTTGTTTTTCTGCCTGTTTCCAGTCAAAGCTTCACTCTGAATATCAGCATGTTGACTTTCTCTCTTGGTTTTTTACTTTCATTCATCGAAATGTTGGGCAGTTTTTCTCAATCTCTGGACATTATCTGTTTCTGTCGGCTCCTATTTTTCTAAACGCTTTAGATTCAAATGTTAAATCTTCCTTTTGTATATTTGCTGCAGTTTTACTTCATGTGTTTTAATGTGAAATAAACAGAACTGATTTCTTCTGTATTTGATTAATTTGCTGCTGATTCTTTTCTGTTCATCTGATCAATTTTCAATAAAACTCTGATGCTTTTTTCAATGAAACAGATTTTTCATCAATCAACACTGACTTTCAAAAGTCCTAATTGTCATGATTTGTTCTGATGATCCGAACACACTACACACACAGAGCTTGGTATTTTTTGAGAGTTTATTAAATGAGATGGCTGTTGGATGATGAAACCAGAGAGGCATGCCGGGACTGGAACATATACAAGTGAAGGCAGGAGCTGACGGCCCGGAGAGAGCGTTCTAGCTGGAGCTGAACGGAGACAGGGACTTGCAAGCGGGACCATCAGCACGGCAGAGTGAGTTCTTGTAGGCCAGAGCAACAGCAGGATTAGCAGCAAGGCAGGGTGAATACTTGCAGGTCAGAGTCGCAACAGGGTTAGTAGCTCCTCCTGGGGTTCAGAGGGGAGACGGGTTAGATCCAGCAGCAGGCAGAGACAACAAGGTAAAACTGAGGCAGGAAACAAACGGCTAGCAGGAGCAAAGCAGGATGCCAGGCGAGGAGTGAGTAGAGTCTGATGACAGACCGGCAGGGAAGTGGAGGCAGAGGGAGGCTTATGCAGGGAGGCTGGCAGGTAGACTGAGTCTGGCTAATTAATGACCAACAGGTGTGACTAACTGCAGCGGGAGTGAAGGGAAGGTTGAATGAGAGGAGGAGGAGGAACTGAAAACTAACAATAAATAAAGCCAGAACATAACTAACCCCTGACACTAATTTACAGTAAACCATTTCCATCGTCTTTCTGGCATGTTTTTAAATGACAGATTTGTTTATTTAGTTGTCAGCAGCAGAAACTCAAAGCAATGATGAAATGATACTTCTGCTCAGTCAAAAGCACTCCGTAACAACTTGGTCCCATCTGAACACAAACATGAAGGGACTGGTTGGAGTACAAATCAGGGGTCCGTTCTTCGTAGGTTGCTTAAAACATCCGAGATCAAATGAGACATCCAAGATGATTTCATCCGGCTAATCATGATCCGGCTAATTGGGTTCTTCGAACACACCTGTTGTTTACGATTAGTATGGGTGGATTGAGTTATCTGAGAAAACTGTGTGTTCATGCGTCGCTTTAAAAGGGGAAATGTGTCGATAGTAGAAACAATGATCGGCAACGCTGCAATTGGCTGTTCAGCATGGCCAAAGAATGCACTCAGTTTTTCTCCCAAGCAGAACACAAGCTTTTAATGGAGGTTATTCCGAATTTGAGTCATTAATTAAAACGACAGGGAACACCTCAAAGTCTGCTAAAGCCAGGAGAGAGGGCTGGCAAAAAATAGACAAATTACATGCATAAGTGCTGTCCATGCTAGATGTTTCTATCACTTTGTACAGTATGTATTTTTGCATTTAATAATTTCATATTTACTTTGTTCTTTTATATCAGAGCCTCCACAGGACCCACTAGAACAGAGGTCACGGATTAGTGGACCAGGGTCCGGATCTGGACCCACCTGCTGGCTAATCCGGACCCAACCTGATTTAAAACATTTATATATTACTGCATGTTGTCCAACGACAGTGTCTAACTCAGGGGTTAAAGTTCTCCGTCGCTGCGACGGATTTCCGTCATTTGGAAATTGAGTGCAAAAAGTCCCGTCTAGACTTTTTATTCAAGATTTTACACTGAAGCTGCTCTCAACCAATCAAACCTGGCAGAGCCGGGACATTAGCCAATCAGAAAGAAAGTAGGGCGGGTCTTTGCAAAGCGGACATTGCCAGTCTGAGGTTTATCGGTGTTCATCATTTTAACTTTTGGGAGAGCATCTCAAAACTGACCACAGATGGCATGAATGAAAGTAGCGGTGGTCAAAGGTTTTCTTTGGATTAATTCAATTCAATTCAATTTTATTTATATAGCGCCAATTCATGAAACATGTCATCTCGAGGCACTTTACAAAGTCAAAATCAGTCAGATTATACAGATTGGTCAAAAATTTCCTATATAAGGGAACCAGTTGATTGCTTCAAAGTCCCGACAAGCAGCATTCACTCCTGAAGAAGCATAGAGCTACAGGGAGAGTCGTCTGCATTGTCCATGGCTTTGCAGCAATCCCTCATACTGAGCAAGCATAAAGCGACAGTGGAAAGAAAAACCACCCATTAGCGGGAAGTAAAAACCTCCAGCAGAACCGGGCTCAGTATGAACGGTCATCTGCCTCGACCGACTGGGGGTTACAGAAGGCAGAGCAGAGACACAACAAGACAGACAAAAAAGCACAGAAGCACACATTGATCCAGTAATCTGTTCTACATTAGATGGTAATAGCGGGTGATCGGTCTTCCCTGGATGATGTCACAGTCAACAGAACGTCAGACCAGGTGTGCCTACTATGAAGATAAAGAGAGAACAAAAAGTTAAAAGCTGAAATGACGACAGTCATTTCAATGTAATACAATGCAAAACTGGAGAACAGTAGAAATCAGTAGAGTGAGAAAAATAGGCCCTGATGTCCTCCAGTAGCCTAAGCCTATCACAGCACAACTATAGAGGTAGCTCAGGGTAACATGAGCCACTCTAACTATAAGCTTTGTCAAAAATGAAAGTTTTAAGATTAGTCTTAAAAATAGACAGGGTGTCTGCCTCACGGACCAAAACTGGGAGTTGGTTCCACAGGAGAGGAGCCTGATAGCTAAAGGATCTGCCTCCCATTCTACTTTTAGAGACTCTAGGAACCACCAGCAGACCTGCAGTCTGAGAGCGAAGTGCTCTGTTAGGAACATACGGAGTAATCAGAGCTCTGATATATGATGGAGCTTGATTATTAAGGGCTTTATACGTTAGAAGGAGAATTTTAAATTCTATTCTTGATTTAACAGGAAGCCAATGAAGGGAAGCTAAAATTGGAGAAATATGATCCCTCTTGTTGATTTTCATCAGAACTCTTGCCGCAGCATTTTGTATCAGCTGAAGACTTCGAACTGCATTTTGTGGACTTCCTGATAGTAAAGAATTACAATAGTCCAGCCTTGAAGTAACAAATGCATGGACTAGTTTTTCAGCATCACCCCTGGACAGAATGTTTCTAATTTTGGAGATATTCCTGAGGTGAAAAAAGGAAACTCTGGAAACCTGTTTAATATGGAATTTAAATGACATGTCTTGGTCGAAAACAACACCAAGATTTTTAACTTTATTACCAGAGGCCAAGTTAATGCCATCCAGATTAAGTGATTGATTAAGTACTTTATTTTTTGAGGACTCTGGCCCAAAGATTACAACTTCTGTCTTGTCAGAATTTAAATGCAGGAAATTTAAAGTCATCCAGCTTTTGATGTCATCAAGACATGACTGCAGTCATGTAACTGATTGGATTCATCAGGATTTATGGATAAATATAGCTAAGTGTCATCAGCATAACAGTGGAAATTAATCCCATGCTGTCTGATAATTTTGCCAATCGGAAGCATATATATAGTAAATAGAATTGATCCAAGGACTGAACCCTGTGGTACTCCACAAGTGACCCTAGAGTTTGAGGTAGATGTATTATTAACATGAACAAACTGGAATCTGTCCAACAGATAACATTTAAACCAGCCTAATGCTTTTCCCTTAATCCCTACAGTATGCTCAAGTCTTTGTAGGAGAATATTGTGATCAACTGTATCAAATGCACCACTGAGATCTAACAGGACAAGTATAGACACAAGTCCATTATCTGAGGCCATGAGAATGTCATTAGTGACCTTCACCAGAGCTGTTTCAGTGCTATGATGAGCCCTAAAGCCTGACTGAAACTCCTCAAGTAGGTCATTACTTTGTAAATGTTCACATAGTTGATTAGCAACTACTTTCTCAAGAATTTTAGATAAGGAAAGAAGATTAGATATACACTCACCGGCCACTTTATTAGGTACACCTGTCCAACTGCTCGTTAACACTTAATTTCTAAGCAGCCAATCACATGGTGGCAACTCTATGGATTTAGGCATGTAGACATGGTCAAGAGAATCTCCTGCAGTTCAAACCGAGCATCAGTATGGGGAAGAAAAGTGATTTGAGTGACTTTGAACGTGGCATGATTGTTGGTGCCAGAAGGGCTGGTCTGAGTATTTCAGAAACTGCTAATCTACTGGGATTTTCACGCACAACCATCTCTAGGGTTTACAGAGAATGGTCTGAAAAAGAAAAAACATCCAGTGAGCGGCAGTTCTGTGGGCGGAAATGCCTTGTTGATGCCAGAGGTCAGAGGAGAATGGCCAGACTGGTTCGAGCTGATAGAAGGGCAACAGTGACTCAAATAACCACCCGTTACAACCAAGGTGGGCAGAAGAGCATCTCTGAACGCACAGTACGTCGAACTTTGAGGCAGATGGGCTACAGCAGCAGAAGACCACATCGGGTGCCACTCCTTTCAGCTAAGAACAGGAAACTGAGGCTACAATTTGCACAAGCTCATCGAAATTGGACAATAGAAGATTGGAAAAACGTTGCCTGGTCTGATGAGTCTCGATTTCTGCTGCGACAGTCGGATGGTAGGGTCAGAATTTGGCGTCTACAACATGAAAGCATGGATCCATCCTGCCTTGTATCAACGGTTCAGGCTGGTGGTGGTGGTGGTGGTGTCATGGTTCTTGGCACTCTTTGGGCCCCTTGGTACCAATTGAGCATCGTTGCAACGCCACAGCCTACCTGAGTATTGTTGCTGACCATGTCCATCCTTTTATGACCACAATGTACCCAACCCATGATGGCTACTATCAGCAGGATAATGCGCCATCTCATAAAGCTGGAATCATCTCAGACTGGTTTCTTGAACATGACAGTGAGTTCGCTGTACTCAAATGGCCTCCACAGTCACCAGATCTCAATCCAATAGAGCATCTTTGGGATGTGGTGGAACGGGAGATTCGCATCATGGATGTGTAGCCGACAAATCTGCGGCAACTGTGTGATGCCATCATGTCAATATGGACCAAACTCCCTGAGGAATGCTTCCAGCACCTTGTTGAATCTATGCCACGAAGAATTGAGGCAGTTCTGAAGGCAAAAGGGGGTCCAACCCATTACTAGCATGGGGTACCTAATAAAGTGGCCGGTGAGTGTAGGTCTGTAATTTACTAACTCATCTTGATCAAGAGATGGTTTCTTAAGTAAAGGTTTAATAACAGCTATTTTAAAAGCCTGTGGTACATATCCATTTACCAAGGATAGATTAATCATGTCTAAAATAGGACCACTGATCAGAGGGAATACCTCCTTAAACAACTTGGTTGGGATTGGGTCTAACATACAGGTAGAAGGTTTAGATGAAGCTAAAATTTTAGATAGCTCAGAAAGCTCTACTGCTTTTAAACAGTTCAGACACAGCACAGGTTCTAAAGATTCCTCCAATGCTGCCTCACTTACTGAGGACGAGGTAATCATGTTTGGGAGGATGCCAATTATTTTATTTTTAATGGAATCAATTTTATTTATGAAGAATCCCATAAAATCATTACTGCTAAGAGCTAAGGGAATGGATGGATCAACAGAGCTATGACTCTGTGTAAGTTTGGCAACTGTACTGAAGAGAAATCTAGGATTATTCTTATTCTCCTCAATTAATGATGAAAAATATGCTGCTCTAACTCTGCGAAGGGTCTTGTTATACAACAATAGACTGTCCCTCCAGAATAGGTAGGATTCCTCTTGATGTGTAGAGCGCCATTTTCTCTCCAATTTCCTAACATTGTGCTTCAAGGAACGCAGCTCTGAATTAAACCAGGGAGCCAGCTATTTGTGAATGGGAAGAAACAACATTGCTGCTATCTGCAGGGTATTTCTGCAATACCTACGATATTAAGAGGGGGACAGACTTTTTAAAGTTTTATGCAGCATTGTCCGATAAAGATCTACTATAATGACACCCTCTATTGGGGGTGGAGAACACAGGTAGATTAAACTCAAATGTTATTAAAAAATTATCAGATAGGACAGGGTTGTGAGGAAATACTGTTAATTCTTCACAACCAATGCCATATGTCAGCACAAGGTCTAAAGTAGGGAGCCAAGAGTGCATCGGTTTATGCACATTTTGAGAAAAAACAATTGAATCTAGGATAGTTTTAAAGGCTACGCTAAGGTTATCACATTCTGTGTAAACATGAATGTTGAAATCCCCCACTATAATAACCTTGTCAGTGTTTATCACCAAATCAGATAAGAAGTCTGACAACTGATCCAAAAACTGAGAGTAAGGGCCTGGTGGACGATACAAAACAACAAACAGAAGAGGTTTTATTGCTTTGCAATGTGGATTAGGGAAATTTAAGGGTTAAATGTTCAAAAGAACTGTAGTTATTAGTTGGCCTGGGACTAATTAGTAAATCAGACTGAAAGATGGTTGCCACTCCTCCTCTTCCCACAGATTTGGGAATGTGGAAATTTGAATAATTGGAGGGAGTTGACTAATTTATACTAACACAGTCCTCTTGTAGCCAGGTTTCTGTGAGACAAAACAAATCAGTCTGTTTATCAGAAATCAATTCATTAACTAACAAAGTCTTTGGAGGGAGAGACCTTATATTTAATAGACCACATTTAATTGTTTTACTTTTTGGTTCAAGGTGAACCGTATTGATTTTTATTAGGTTTTTATGATTTGTTCCTTTTAGATAAGTTTTTGATCTGTTAAGTTTTGGCCGTGGAAAAGACACCGTCTCAATAGGGTAATGGGTGGGTAACAGTACAGAAGCTGCAGAGAGGTGTGTTAAACTACTGCTCTGCTTCCTGGTCTGGACCCTGGGTTGTCAGCATTTAGGAGAACTAATAAATCCGGCCAGATTCCTAGAAAGAAGAGCTGCACCATCCAAAGTGGGATGGATGCCGTCTCTCCGGATCAGACCAGGTTTTCCCCAGAAAGTTTGCAAGTTATCAATGTAGCCCACGTCGTTTTCAGGACACCACCTATGACATGCGGCTAAACATGTCATCACTGGTCAGTTTACGTTGTTACTTTGATGGATTTTAACATTATTTTGTATGTTTTGTTGATTCTTGGTTTTTATCTTGTTTTTATGTTTCTGTTTTGATGCCATAATTCCACTAAACCATCAACTAATTGTTGTTTAGTGTTAAAGGGCTAAAAATGGTTAAAGTGCAGATTGTCATCTGATCAGCAGCTCCTTGCAGCTACTGACCATCTGACCTGCTGTGGACGCAGAAAGGATGGACTTAGTTTTTCACTCACTGCTTCAGGGTTCTGGTTCTGGTTCTGTTCAGCAAATAATGACCCAATGGAATCTGTGCTGCTGTTTTATTTCCCTCATTTTAAGAGCTGCTGAGGAAAAGATGATCTTTTATTCATGTCCTGATAAATGAAACCTTAGAACTGACTGTGGTTCTGCTCACTCTTTACCATCACTGGCAAGTTTGGACTATTTAAAAAACGCAGCAAATGTTTTAGATTTAGACATCGTGCAGATTATCATTTCACCACCAGAGGGAGATAAATCCCCACTAAATCATTTGTGTTCCAGAAACTAAATGATTGACTGATTGCAAATTTAGAAAGAAAAGTCTTTGGTGAGATTTTAATGCTTACAGTGGGGTAGTAATTAGAAGTGGTGGAAGAGATATTGGATATTAGGAAATTTAATGATTGAAGTGGTACTAGAAACAGCTATAGACTTAACTCTTATATCTGAAAATTTAGGAGAATCAACCATAGGATCCAATTCTAACTGAAGTGGGTTTAGAGATAGGACGATATTATAATAAAAATGTAGAAAGATCGATTCATCATTAATTGAAAGTAAATATTGAACAGACATTAAAGAACCCCAATAACAAACTGTTTGCCCAAAAACAACAGAAGTGCAGCAGCGGCAGGTCCTCTGGCACCTAATTCTCAGCGCTGGACTGCCGGCATTGTGACACCTTGTGGCGGCCAGCTGGCGAAAGTTCCACAAGCTTTTATTGGAAATATCAATAAAACATGATTATTTGGAAGTAATTATAGACTAACAGGCATCCATAACAAATGATTTTCCCAAAAACAGCAACAGCAGTGTGGCGACATTAAAAAGTCCTTCAGCTTTCTGTCAGAGGAGGTTTCTGTTGTCAGGCTGCAGCAGAAAGGTATTTTGGAGCTGCTCCAGGAGGTGGAAGCCCTCCACCTTCAAAGTGTGGAGAAGGACAAGAGGATCGCCTACCTGGAGATGTCTACATCAATGAACATCTGACCAAGAGGAATGCTGACATCAGCAGGAAGACCAGGATCAGAAACAGAAATCCAGGCGACGTAGACGGCAACCTGCAAGATTTCTGTTAAACTGAACGGATCACCAGAGGAAGCAAAGGTTCTGGTCATCAGGGATACTGAGGAGCTGGACAGATTCACTGAGCACCACACTGGGACACAAGGTACCACTAGTGGCACTAAGTCACAAACGGGACGACCCAATCAGGAGGTTCTGACCCACTGACAGCTGATCACATCAATAGCTGAGATTGTGGACTGGAAACATCTGGAGCTGAGAACCTTTAACCACACGGAGAACAGAGGACAGAACATGGAGGACATTGACCCAGGAAATAATTTCTACAGTGACATCATTGGATAATTGTGGTTACTACAATGAAGAGCAATACAACAGGACAGTTATAGTAGAATAAATGATCTATTATACATTTCTACAGTCGTAGCTTTAACAACATCAAAGACTGTATATGTCCTGATTAACAGAGACTCAGAAGCAGCAACAGTGATGGACACAGGGAAAAGTTCAACAGCCAGTAGACAACAGGTCTACTGGTTGTCAGGTAAATTGCGTTGAGTTGAGTGGACGCTGGCGTGATTTCTGGCGCCGCTACTCTCCGACAGCTATGCTCTACAACTTTCATGGACTAAATGAACAATCCTCCACAACCCAACGCTTGGAGCTACTCTGAAACTTTGTTACTGATACTCTTCACGCTTCGTCAAGTGTAAGCTTACCTGCCTCTCTATCCAGCCCTTCGACCCTCCGGTCCAGTTGCTGCTACAAATGATGTGGCCTCCACAGATTTTCACCTGGACCGTAATAATCCTGATCTTCATGCTGCCTCTTCTCCGTCCTGGATTTGGTCTAATCCAGTACACCGCAACAGAGCTCCTCCGCATCCGCTCACTTCTGACTGAACCTCCGCCGGCATCTTTAAACCTCCACCCTGATATTGCTCTCCTACCCCGCCGGAAATACACACACCACGGATCTCGCCGACTCTTCCACCCCAGCGACTCCAAACCTGTTAAATCCTACTGGTCCACAACTCGCCGCTCTCAACGTAAATCCAACCGGACTGTGAACCACAGCGTGCTAGCCAGCCCAGCTAGGTCGGCTAAGCCTCCAGTCAAACTCCAAAACATCACCCTCAACTTCGGTCTCCTCAATATCCGCTCGCTTACTAACAAAGGTCATCTCGTCAAAGATATCCTTGTTGACCGTGAACTGGACTTTCTTATTCTAACGGAAACTTGGCAACAGCCTAATAACTATTCACAACTAAATGACTCCACTCCACCTGGGTTTATGGAGGGTTTGCCAGCCCCGCGTGACGCGCCGAGGAGGCGGTCTCGCAGTACTCTACAACGAGAAATGGAAAGTGGTTCCCGTCACTGTGCCTTCCTACAGCTCATTTGAATGCCTGTCCTGTACACTGTCTGGCCCTACACCCACCATTGTTGCGGCCGTCTATCGCCCCTCCAAGCCACACAGTGACTTTTTAAATGAATTAACTGATCTTCTAACCCTCCTCTCCTCTCTCACCCAATGTAATATTGGTGGGGGATTTTAATATTCACATGGACAATTTTAACCTTCTCCTCACCAGAGATTTCCTATCTTGTCTGGACAATTTTGGTTTTGATCAGTTTTCAAATTTTCCAACACACTCCAAAGGTCATACTCTTGACCTAATTTGTTGCTCTGGTCTCACCCCCTCTAACTGTTCAGCTGAGGATCTTCACATATCTGATCATTTCCTCCTTTTATTCAGCATTTCCCTTCGTCTGTTCACAGCTAAGACCCCACGGCTCCTTTCATACCGAACATTAAGAACATTAACTTGGACACTCTCTCTTCACACATCCTAAGAACTTTAATCCTGGATCCTTCTTCCTCACCGGATGAACTGACATCTCAATACAATAACTGCTTAAATGACATTTTGAACCTCCTTGCTCCAACAAAATCCCGGACTGTCACCTTTTCCCACTCCGCCCCCTGGTTTACCCCCGAACTCCGGACCATGAAGGCTAAGTGCCGTCAACTTGAAAGACTTAAAAAGAAAACCGGTTTAACAATGCACAGCGAAATGTATATAACTCAGATAACTCAATATAAAGAACTAATCACTAAAACTAAATCCACTTACTATTCCAACCTGATCTGCTCACATGAAGGTAATTCTCGGACTCTGTTTTTGGTGTTTAACAATATTTTCAAATCCCCAGCTTCTCTTCTTCCCCACCTATGTTCAACTTACACCTGCAATTCTATAATGCAGTTTTTCAATGATAAAATCAAAAATAATTCACCAGTGCCTGTCTCCTATCCTGTCACCCCCTTCCCCTATAACCCCTTCACCCTGCCAGCTTTTTTGCAGCTTTCATCTACCTACCCTCTCCGATATCTCTGATTTTATCAACAAATCTAAATCTTCCACCTGCCCACTTGATCCCATTCTGTCTGCCCTGGTCAAATCCTGCCTCCATGCTCTCCTCCCCTTCATAACTGCCATCATTCACTCCTCTCTTGGTTCTGGAATTGTTCCATCTCTTTTCAAAACTGCTATTATCACTCCTATTGTGAAGAAACCTGGACTAGATCCCAACAATTACAATAATCTCAGGCCAATTTCAAATTTACCTTTTATTTCAAAAATAATGGAAAAAACAGTCGCTTCTCAACTTCATTCTCACTTAACTCACAACAACCTTTATGAACAGTTCCAGTCTGGCTTCCGTCCCCGTCATAGCACTGAAACCGCCCTCTTAAAAATAATCAATGATTTTTTAATAGCAGCTGACTCTGGTCTAATTTCCATCCTCATTCTTCTTGATCTAAGTGCAGCCTTTGACACAGTTTCACACTCTACCCTACTCCATCAACTTTATACAATTGGCATCACTCATACTCCCCTAGCCTGGTTTCAATCCTATCTTTCTGGCCGCACTCAGTTTGTTCAGATTAAGTCATATCGTTCCAACTCCTCTCCAGTTACCACCGGTGTTCCCCAAGGCTCTGTTCTAGGACCCCTACTTTTTATCATCTACATTCTCCCCCTTGGTAATATCTTTAGGAAATTTAACATCAATTTTCACTGTTATGCGGATGACACCCAGCTCTATCTTTCTTGTAAACCAAACTCTTCACTCCCACCTCCTTCATTAATCTCCTGCTTAACCGAAATAAAAGCCTGGTTCACCTCCAACTTTCTTAAATTGAATAATGACAAAACAGAAATCCTTTTGGTGGGAACAAAATCTACTTTAGCCAAAGCTGACAGTTTCTCCCTTTCATTTGACAACTCCATAATCTCCCCCTCACCTCAGGTCAAGAGTCTGGGTGTCATCCTTGATAGCACCTTGTCCTTCTCCTCTCACATTAACAACCTTACCCGCTCCGCTTACTTTCACTTACGCAATATCAATCGCCTTCGCCCCTCTCTCTCCCCTAGCTTCACCTGCACTCTTGTTCATAGTCTGGTCACTTCCCGCATTGATTACTGTAATTCTCTTCTTTTCGGCCTTCCTCAAAAATCCATTCACAAGCTTCAGTCAGTACAAAACTCAGCAGCTCGCATCATTTCTAGAACCCCCTCTTTTCATCACATCACCCCAGTCCTGCAGCAGCTCCACTGGCTACCTGTGAAGTATAGAATTCAGTTCAAAATCCTCCTACTTACTTTAAAAGTTATTCACAATCTCTCCCCTCCATACCTTTCTGATTTACTTCAAATTTCTACTCCCTCCCGCATACTTAGATCTTCTTCTTCCACTCACTTAGTTGTTCCTTCAGCCCGTCTTAAAACCATGGGGAGCAGAGCTTTTTCTCGTTCTGTGCCCACACTCTGGAATTCTCTCCCCCCTGACATCTGCAATACCGAGTCTTTACCCTTGTTCAAATCTAAACTCAAAACCCACATGTTCAAGATTGCCTTTTCATTATGATTTTATATTACTTTCCTCTGTGTAATTTGTGTTGTTTCTTTTAATTATGACGACTGCTTTTACCATTTATTGTTTTTACATGTACAGTGACCTTGAGTGTTTTGAAAGGTGCTTGAAATAAAATGTATTATTATTATTATTATTATTATTATTTGTTTATTTAGAACGTGTATCAGGGTGATGGTCCAGGCTGAGACTCTGGGTACGCCAACTGGTCTGGCTTCTGGAAGACAAGGCAGATGGTGGCTGGACGTTCCAGGAAATGAGAACGTTAGTGTAGCTGCGGTGTCTTACTCAGTATGAGGATCCGGTAATCCAAGGAGGGGATCAGTGTGTCCAGAAGCGGGTTGGCGGTAGCAGTGTGATTGGTAATGCTCTCTGATGGAGGAGCTGAACGCAGGTGGGTGGACAGGCTGATGAAGGTCAAGTTTACTCTGAGGTTGCAACAGCAGGAAATCATGGAGGATGACCGTTACGACCTGGAAGCAGGGATAGGAATCAGTAGACAACAGCACAGGTTCCAGGAATCCAGAGAAGATCAGGCTTGGAGACTGTAAGGAGAAGTGGTAAAGCAAGAGAGGGATTACGATCCATCAAGGGGAGCATAAGGAGGCCCATTTACCACTATGTGAGTTAACCAACTGGTGCTTGGTGTCAGGAAGCGCTCCCCCTTTATCCAGCTCTTGATTGGCTCTTAACAAGCTGCACCCTGCAGGAGGAAAACACACACGCACCACACACTGCTCCTGATAATAGATACAATGACAAAAGTGATAGAGGGCATAGCTGAATATAGAACAACTGAAGTTTGTGTGGAAAAGAAGAAAAATGTTATGTTTAGCTGCATCTACAGAACTCCAGGTTCTGATCTGGACATTTTTAGGGAGTGGTTTAAGGAAACATTCACAACAGTAAACCAGAAGGTATTTTTCATTTTCATATTTTTGGGGACTGTTGAGGAAAATAAATATCTTCGTTGGGGTTGCTGAGGAATGCAGAGGTGTTGACTGTCTCTCCCTGTTGCTGGGTAGAATAACACATGAAGTTTTATTGCAGGGGGGGTAGGTCACAAAAGAAGAGTTCCTTTGTCCGAACAGATCACCCCTCCTCCTGAAGACATGGGAGGGGAGTCAGCCTTTTAAAATTGTGCTCAGGGTAGTGAAAAATCAGACACAATCCTACATCGCCATGAGGTCAGCTTGTAATGAATACTACAGAATGGTAATGTAAACTCTGTCTCTGTTTGGAATTCCTAATGAATTAAATATGTATATTACAATGTTTTACCTCTGATCAATGCTTTTCTCATTTATTGTCAAATCTTAAACCGGGGTAAAAATGGGCCTTCAGAGCGAAGCAGGATTAGGCCAGTATTACTAAATTAACAGGACTTTAATATCGATCTGCTTCACTCATTATTAAATTCAGATGTTCTAATGAATTGTTTCTAAACATGAGCTCAGTAGATGCAGTCGTGGATTCAGAATGCCTGTCTGAAAAGTTAAATCTGAACTGTTTCTCTTAATCTGAGTTAAAAAAATAAAATAAAGTTCAGTATATTAGCAATTTGCTTGACAGAAGACATGGACTGGTCATGAGACCTCCATAATATATGGCAGGCTCATGTCTTACATGAGTGTGCATATCTAATGGTATATATATATATATATATATATATATATATATATATATATATATAGATAGATAGATAGATAGATAGATAGATAGATATAGATAGATATAGATATAGATATACAAACTGCTAGATTTGTCTCTCTTGTAAGCAAGAGAGACAAATCTCTTGCTATTAAATGTAGCAATAGCAACTCTTGTGCATCAGTGCCCTAACCCTAGTTTTGTGTCCTTAGGAAAATGATTCCTCACTTTTATCAATATAGCTAGTCTAACTATTGCCATCATGCAGGTTTTACAAATGCACAAGGTTTTATCGCGTGAAAACATTTCAATCTGTTTGTCACTGCTTTTGGATGGGCCTATATTGTAGGTTGTTTGACGAGCTTTAGCTCAAAAGTGTGTCAACTCTAAGAATCTTACATCTGGACTAAAAATGGAAAGCCTGTTGTTCATGCCAAGAATCACAGTCAACACTGGGGGCTGAGCACCCCTAAAGGTCAGATCCTAGAATCGCCCCTGATCACCACCAACAGGATAAGAAGCTGGTTCAGTAGTAAAGCAGGTTAATTTAACCTTGTGCTATAGGTAGAGCATCTAATAGTAGAGCCGGGAGTCCTAATTTTCTTAACTAAATGATACCTGGAACCGCAGGTGTATCTATTAGCAAGTTTAACACTTCCTGTAGGTTAACTATCACTTTATCACTTAACCATGTTCTTAGTATACACCCCCTTTGCCTGCACTTGGTTGTGTACAATTTTAGCAATGCATAGAACTGACCAGGGTCCGAAATTAACACTCGCCAGTCGCCAAATGCGAGTAAATTTCCCGTTTGGCGAGTGAATTTCAGAGGGCTAGCTGCCACATGGCGAGTAAATGTTTGTACCAAATAAATTAAAAATAACAGAACCCATCTGGGCTGCGGTTGACCCGTTCACAGCTCTGTCCATCCAGAGCTCAGTCTAAACTCTGCCTTCTGTGGAGAAGGAGGCATGGGGGGAGAGCGGCTCCCAGATAAATCCTTCATTCAGAACCAGTCATGGCTGCACGCTGGATCAGAAAACAGATCTGCTAACCAGATGCATACTAAAACGGAAATTAGTCTGTTTATAAGTTTCGTTCTTATTTATTCTGCATTTTTTTAACTACGTGTGCTGTGTCTCTGTGCTTCGCGGCTCTTACTGCACACCCCCCCCCCTTTCCCTCTCTCGCCCTCTCGAAGCCATGGGGTTTTTATCAGCAACCGGCCTTCAAAACGTGAATCACTACGTTTAATGTCCTTCCACTCGTACCAAAATGTCCCAATTGAAATTAATAGAAGAGTCAGTAGCTGTGTTTCATGCTCTTATTTTTTTAACGACACAGAACCAGTGGTGCTTTGTGGGCGTGGTTCCTTGCGCTTGAATTCAGGTTTGCAAAATTACGTTACATATAATTTAGGTGCGCACTTTCAAGGGTTATTTTAAGGAACTTGTAACATCAGGGGCTTTAGCTCAGACCCATTTTTCCTTCTATCCCCTCTAAAAGAGCCCTTTACAGTCTTCATTTATGCATTTTCCCCACTGTTTATCCAGCAGCTGGATCATGCGTAAAGACGCAGCGTGAACCCCTGTGTGCTTTAAGTGTGGCAGCTGAGGGAAAAATGTTGGACCGTATAGGCTTGAAACTCTGACGGAAGAATCCGTCTTTTGTAGGAGTGAGGCTGGAGAAACACTTCTGGACCGAGACGGACAGAACCTCTGAAGCCCACATTGGTGCTGTGTGCAGAAAGCAGCGTGCACACAAAGCATCAAGCAGAAGCTGCAGCACTCTGACTGGGAGCTGCCTTGTTTTAATGTGGACCTGATCTGAATGAATCTGCTGGAAGGTTTTCTCTGAGCTGCCGGCACGGCTCACTTCCTGTTAAACACCAGAAGATGTAGCTGCAGGGTGAAGATCTGCAGCTAAACTACCGGATCATTCAGGACGCAGCTACACACTGCCACCATGGAGAAGCAGCTGCTTCCAGCAGCTCTCAGCGTTCTGCAGGAGAAGCAGCAGATGAAGCTGGTGTTTAGTGAGTGTTGTTTTCTGTCCTGATGTCTTCCTGGCAGCTGCAAACCAAACTGCTCCTTGAAGATAAGAAAGAAATTTTGAACCTTGAAGCTTCCAGGAACTCCACTGCTGCTCCTGCTGCTGCCCCGCCCTCCTACCTGTCCCACCTCCATCACAGCTGAAGCTCCGCCTCCTTCCAGGTAGCAGCTCACCTGTGTCTCAGTGGTTCAGATCTTGTTCTTCAGCACTTTGGACCGTCTGAACAAACTGTAAGTTTGCTTTGTTTCCTACCAGAACTTTTTCTTGAGGAACTTTCCTCTTTGTTTCTGCTCTCTGATGTCTGGAGAACATGTTCACTTCTGATTTCAGCACAAAGTTTCATCTCTGCTGTTTGAAGACTAATCTACAGGATTATTAGATTATTGATGAACTGAAACCAGACAAAATGATATACAGCTGATGTTCAGATGTGATGTTTAGTTGAGCAGAACTCTGTCGACCCAATCAGAGCTTCACGGCTCCAGATGATCCGTCTAAAATCTAAATATCTGGGAGCTTAAAGACAGGAACGTCCTTCATGTTGAGTTAAAACCACCTTTTAACCTCCAACCAGAAACTCTGGACTCTGAGAAAAACATGTGATCTAAAGGTTCTGCTGCTGTTCTGCCAAAGTTACAAAGGTCCACTTGAAACCTGAACCGTCTCTTTAGAGGTTCTGCAGCTCGTTAAACTTTGTGGATCGTCTTAAAATGTGTTTCTGTCCCTTTAAGAACGATGGTTGGTTTGATACATTCAGAGTGACTGAAGCAGAACTTCTGAGGTTCTGGTTCTGATATTTCTCCAGCCTGTTGTTTATGGCAGCTGTAAAATATCTGCTGTTCAGAGAGCAGATTGAAGAACAGCTGAAGACCTGAAGGTGGGTCCAATCAGACCAGGAAATGTTAACAGCTTTAAAGTTTTCATCATCAATATTTTAGATTTGAATCCATTAAAAGTCAGATGATCCAAAAGTTTAACATTGATCTAATAAATCTATCAATAAAACAATAATATTTGCAGTAATCAGACTTAAAGGTTGATTTGCTGCTAAAAGTGATCAGTCTGTTGTTCCACAGAGTTTGACCCATGAGGGACAATTATTAGTTAGTATTTTATTTCCTAAATGAAGAGTCTGAGGAGTTTAAGAACTTGTTGGGAACATTGTTTTCCTTAAATTCATGTTTCAAACTAAAGTTTCATTAAACAAAGATCTTTGTTCATGAAACCACATAGAATCTGGAGCTCAAACTGGTTCTGATCCAGTTAATATTAATGGTTCTGGTCCAGTTTCAGGTCCAAGGCTCTGATGTCCACCTTCTTAAACTCTGTCACCAGCTGGGATCTTCTGATGCTTTGATTTCTGCATAAAAACTAAAAGAAGTGAGTTTGCTTTTTAATGCTGTTAGTGACACAGGAAGGGATCAGCATGGAGAAATGGACCTGGAGAGGCCTGCTGCTTCACACTGAACTACCCGACCAGATCTAGTGGGTCGGTTCTGAAGCAGAGGCTGAGGCATGGTCTCATATCTGCTCTACAGCTCAACATGTTCTGGTCCTCCTTCTAGCAGAACTCTGAGAACCTGTTGATCCAAAGTTCTGAACTTCAGCTCCAGCTGATGAAGCAGAGGAGTCTGAGCTGGTGTCAACAGGAAGTAGTTCCCTTTTCTTGGTGCTGAGAGATCTTCCTGATGCTTTGGACCCAACGGTACCAGTCATGTGGACCATGGAGCTGCTGTTTATTAACACAGAAGCATCATCAGCTTTGGGACTGAGTTTAATCTGCTGTTAGAAAAACTGTGATATTACTGAGTTCTGATCATTTTAATGAGCAGAGAGAGAAACTGTGGCTAAAATCAATGATTCTGGAGGAACCGGGTCTCCTGGCTGATTGTTGCAGCTTATTTTAAACCCAGAAGTCCTTCCAGGAGTCCGGGATGCTGCTCTAGAACTATCTGGACAAAACATCCTGATTAAATGACTAAAATTTGGACCAGAACCCAAGAAATGAAGCAGCTCATCTAGAAGTGAATGTTGACCAGTGATGAATGGCTGAATGTAGAAATGAGTGAACAGCAGCAGAGCATCAGAACCAGTTAGTTCACTGTACTGGATCATAGCTACTAGAACCTGCTGTGGTTCTGGATGTTTGGACCTTTAACAAAGGCTGACAGAAGTCCATCTACCATCTGTGGTAAACCCTCATTTAGTCTGTTTTCATCCTCATGTGCAGCTAGTTTCCAGTCTGAACATCAGAGACGGATCCAGGTCCAATCATCTGGTTCCACTTTATCTCTGTTGGACTTTGGGATTAAAAGCTGCTGACGCCTCAGAACCGAGTTCAGTGAAATAAACCATTTACTGCTCTTCCTATCTGATGCACTCTGGTTATTGTGACCTTTGACCTTTTATGATCCTGCTTCAGGTGTCTCACTTTTTGCCTCCATTGTTTCAACCTCATGTTGTTTTTCTCCTGCTGCTCACAGGTCCAATAAAGCCCGGACTTCACTGTGGCTCCACTTCTCTGGCTCTGGCTCCATTTTGGTAAATGTGAGCAAATCTTCTTCTTCAGCACCAGCAGCTGATGTTTACAGTGTGAATGTATTTTATATGGGGGGGTGCCGGGTCAGAGTCCATCTGGTTCTAACAACCAATCAGTTTGCTGCTGACTCGACAGATTACAGCTCCTTAGATCACTCAGGAGGTCTAACAGTCAAAGGTCCGGTTTATTAATAGTCAGAATAAAACCAGTAAAAGTGGGTCTGAGTCCTCAAGAGTTTAGCCTAGCAAGCAAACCAAATATTCCATTGCATAAATTAAAATAAATAGGAATAAATCAATAAATAAAAACATATGAACATGTCAGATGTGTCAACAAAATCTGATCAAGAAAAAACTTAAATGTTTATCAGAGATTTGAATGTTACTACATTTTAGTGGAGCAGATATGGAGATCTAAGCTTTTCTAGAGATTTGGAGCAGGAATCAAACTGTGGTCTCCCATTAAAGTCAGACACAACAGCTTCCTGTGAGTCCTTTCAAAATAAAATGACATCAATGTTAAAATGTGTTTTATTCAGTCAGATTATATAATAGTTCAGCTTTGATGATTGTGAAATAAAATAGTTGCTGATATTCAGTCAGAGTGAATCAGTGTCAGTGGATGAAATGTTGCTCCATGGCTCCATCTAGTGGACTGATAGTAGAAGTACAGCAGCTGATGGCAGCTTCCTCTGCCTCTCACTGCTGTCTGACTGCATTCAACTGATATGAAGCAGAGAAGAAGAGCCAATCAGAGGAGGAGCAGCTGATCTTTTTCCAGCACTAATGATGTAAAGTATGATCAGAGTTGATGTGCAGATGAATGATTTGTGTTTCCTCTGCAGGTGAAGGTAGAAAGTGTGTGTGAGCTGATGTGGATGTGAATTCAGCAGCATGGATCAGTGTGAGGACAGAGAGGAGGGAGTCCCTCCCTGTAAAACCACTCTGTGTGGGGAAGCTGAGAGCCAGAGCCACGCTCAGAGGTGAGATCAGCATCTCTAAGTGTCCAGAGCCCTTTTCACACAGCGTTCTCACTATATCAGGCCAGAAGAGACCAAGTGGTCCTGAAGCTGCTGCTGTTCCTCTTTGCTGCTTCATCCAGACTGAACAGAGCAGCTCAGCATGGTACCAGTGGGTTCTGACAAACAGCAAGTCAGTGTTGCACAACCAGCTGAGTGACACCAGCCTGTTGCTTAGAGCTCTGGGTTCCAGCAGGACACATCTGGAAAAACTCACCAACTTCCAGAACATTTCCTGGATCTTGATGACCAACATGTGTTCAACATTATTCATCCTAGAAAGAAGGACGGCTGATCAGACATTTATGGAAGAATCTTTACATTTATTTTCTGTCTAAATACGACCCAGACCAACAGAACCAGCTGCGCCCTCTGGGGAGGTATTAAAACAAGTTTTCTTCTGACAGGATTCCTAAGAGACTGACACAAACACATCAACCAGAACCAGAACCCAGCTGTGTGTCCTTTAAGAGCGACAGGTCAAAGGATGCCATCATTAACTTCAAATCTCCTGGACATCCATCCTCAGAGAGGTGAGCTGTATCTAACTGCTGTAACTGTGGAAACTGAGTCAGTCTGAAATGTTTTTATTCCAACATGTGTTTAACGTGAGCTCAGCTCTTTTTCCCACATTTCTATGTCCATATGTGAAGCGGTGTGTGTTGGATGTTCTCCAGAACCACAGCAGTGAAAGTGGAAAGAATGGATGTTGTTGGAGGCGTCCTGGATGCTGCTACATCATGTTTAACAGCTCTGATCTGTTTGCTTTTGGGCCTCATTGATTAGTCGCCATCATTAAAGACTTTTCTCTGCTTAAAGTCACAGATTTAGTTTGGACTGGAGCTCACTCTGATTGGTTCTGTTCCATGTTAATGAGCTAACTGGACTCTTTAGTCCCTCTCCCATATTCATAGGTTCTGGAAATGACCCGTTACATTTCTTTAAGAGCCAAGAACAGAAACCCAGTTCCTCCCAGTGAGCTCTCAGATGTTCCAGTTCTATTTGCAGACAGATGTTTGATCCGTTATCTCCAGAAATCAGCTGCCCTGTTCTGATGAAAACACCTTCATGTCTTCATGTCTGGAGTGTTGATGCTGATCAGGAGGTTCTGCTGCTTCCTGGCTCCATGTCAGACTAAAAGTGAATCACATTTCCACGACCCGCTGGGAAATAGCTGGTAGAGCCAGTCTGACCCATCAAGACTTGGTTCCTGTGTGCGTTGTGAGAGCAGTTCAGCAGGGAAGGAAAGCTTCATCATGTGGTTGGTGGTACCAAGCTGAGCTGAAGTGGACCATCGGAGGTTCTGCTGGTTCTTAGTGGATCAGCAGGAACATTAAACATCTCCACCTACCTGGATCCTCTGGTTCTCTGCTCACATCCAGATGTCCTTCATGGACCTTTACCTTCTGATTGTCTCTGTGTGGACAGATATAATGTGAGCTCACTGGCTTCCAGGGACCTACAGGATCCATTTTAAAATACTCACCATCACATCCAGGACAGAACCTTACATGGACACACAGCCACATATCTCAGACCTCCTCCAGGTCCACACCACCTCAGATCTAGTCATCAGAACCTGCTGGATGTCCCACACACTGTCCTGAAGACCTGTGTGGACAGAACCTTCACCTCCACTGTCTCCAAGCTCTGGGTCACTGTCCCCACCAGCATCAGATCTGCTGACAGTGTGGACAGTTTGAAGTCCCAGTTCAAGACCCACTTTTTAAAATGTCTACTGGGTGGTTCTGGTGGTTCTGGTCTTCATCCTTTTATTTCCTCTTCCTCTTTTTAACTTATTTGTATCGTGTTCATTTGATGCTCAGTTTTTCTGTTTTAAGGACTTTTACTGTGAAGCTCTTGGTGATTTCATCTGTGAAAACTGCTGGATGAATATTTACTTCCTTCCTAATTGTTCTGGTTCCTCCACAGAGTGGACCAGCAGAACTCAGAGGTTCCCAGAGGTCTGTCTGCCCGGCAGCATCAAACCCAGCTGGACTCCATATTTATGGTCTGTACATGTACAACAACTACTTTTCCATCGGTTCTGTTCAGTCGTCTCCATGCTGGACTTTGTGGACCAGTGGACCTTCAGTCTGTCCAACATGGTTCTGATGTTTGGATCCATGATCTCAGTCTGATGTGTCCTTCATATATTATTCTGTTCCAGCTGCTGGAGGACAACATTGTCACTTTTGTGAAGAAGGAGCTGAAGAAGATCCGGAAGGTTCTGAGTCCAGATGACCCAGACTGCTCAGAGAGTCAGAGAGATGATGAGGAGGTGTTGGAAGGTGAGGATGAAGAGCAGAGGAGGAGCAGCAGAGAGGCACTGATGAAGATCACTCTGAACTTCCTGAGGAGGATGAAGCAGGAGGAGCTGGCTGACCGTCTGCAGAGCAGTAAGAGGATTTCTACAAAGATTTAACCTGATGGATAAATCACACATTTACTGATGTCTGAAGAGATGGAATCACATTTATTCACATCATCTTCAGAAGATCATTTGGTTTCCTTCCTGATTTCACTTTTTGTGTTCATTTAGAACATTTTGCTGCAGTTTGTCAACATCAACTTAAATCTGGTCTGAAGGAGAAGTTCCAGTGTGTGTTTGAGGGGATCGCTAAAGCAGGAAGTCCAACCCTTCTGAACCAGATCTACACAGAGCTCTACATCACAGAGGGAGGGACTGGAGAGGTCAATGATGAACATGAGGTCAGACAGATTGAAACAGCATCCAGGAAACCACACAGACCAGAAACAACCATCAGACAAGAAGACATCTTTAAAGTCCCACCTGGAAGAGATCAACCAATCAGAACAGTGATGACAAAGGGAGTGGCTGGCATTGGGAAAACAGTCTTAACCCAGAAGTTCACTCTGGACTGGGCTGAAGACAAAGCCCACCAGAACATCCACTTCATATTTCCATTCACCTTCAGAGAGCTGAACGTGCTGAAAGAGAAAAAGTTCAGCTTGGTGGACCTTGTTCATCACTTCTTTACTGAAACCAAAGAAATCTGCAGCTTTGAACACTTCCAGGTTCTGTTCATCTTTGATGGTCTGGATGAGAGTCGACTTCCTCTGGACTTCCAGAACCAGGAGATCCTGACTGATGCTACAGAGTCCACCTCAGTGGATGTTCTGCTGACAAACCTCATCAGGGGGAAACTGCTTCCCTCTGCTCGCCTCTGGATAACCACACGACCTGCAGCAGCCAATCAGATCCCTCCTGAGTGTGTTGGCATGGTGACAGAGGTCAGAGGGTTCACTGACCCTCAGAAGGAGGAGTACTTCAGGAAGAGATTCAGAGGTAAGGAGCAGTTCAGGAGGATCATCTCCCACATAAAGACATCAAGAAGCCTCCACATCATGTGCCACATCCCAGTCTTCTGCTGGATCACTGCTACGGTTCTGGAGGACGTGTTGGAGACCAGAGAGGGAGGAGAGCTGCCCAGCACCCTGACTGAGATGTACATCCATTTCCTGGTGGTTCAGACCAAAGTGAAGAAGGTCAAGTATGATGGAGGAGCTGAAACAGATCCACACTGGAGTCCAGAGAGCAGGAAGATGATTGAGTCTCTGGGAAAACTGGCTTTTGATCAGCTGCAGAAAGGAAACCTGATCTTCTATGAATCAGACCTGACAGAGTGTGGCATCGATATCAGAGCAGCCTCAGTGTACTCAGGAGTGTTCACACAGATCTTTAGAGAGGAGAGAGGGCTGTACCAGGACAAGGTGTTCTGCTTCGTCCATCTGAGTGTTCAGGAGTTTCTGGCTGCTCTTCATGTTCATCTGACCTTCATCACCTCTGGTGTCAACCTGATGGAAGAAACACAAACATCTAAGAAATTCTCAGTTCCTAAACCAAAGTCTCTTCACCAGACAGCTGTTGATCAGGCCTTACAGAGTCCAAATGGACACCTGGACTTGTTCCTCCGGTTCCTCCTGGGACTTTCACTTCAGACCAATCAGAGATTCCTACAAGGTCTGCTGACACTGACAGGAAGTAGTTCACAGACCAATCAGGAAACAGTTCAGTACATCAAGAAGAAGATCAGTGAGAATGTGTCTGCAGAGAAAAGCATCAATCTGTTCCACTGTCTGAATGAACTGAAGGATCGTTCTCTAGTGGAGGAGATCCAACAGTCTCTGAGTTCAGGAAGTCTCTCCACAGATAAACTGTCTCCTGCTCAGTGGTCAGCTCTGGGTTTCATCTTAGTGTCATCAGCAGAACATCTGGATGTGTTTGACCTGAAGAAATATTCTGCTTCAGAGGAGGTTCTCCTGAGGCTGCTGCCAGTGGTTAAAGCCTCCAACAAAACTCTGTAAGGTCACAGATTGTTGCTGCTTTTATTTCTGATAGTGAGAAATCTGCAAATTAGGTAAATATTGATTATTGATGTGTCAGTTTATTTATAATGAACCAGTTCACAACAAAAGGCAACATAAAGACATGTAAAATCAGGCAGATCCATCAATCTTTCCAAGGAGAACATTGGTTACTGTAAATAAATAAACAATAATTTTGATTAATTGTTTAATAGCAGATTTTTTCTCCCTGTCTCCTCAGACTGAGTGGCTGTAACCTCTCAGAGAGAAGCTGTGAAGCTCTGTTCTCAGTTTTCAGCTCCCAGTCCTCCAGTCTCAGAGAACTGGACCTGAGTTACAACAACCTGCAGGATTCAGGAGTGAAGCTTCTCTCTGCTGATCTGGAGAGTCCAAACTGCAGACTGGAAACTCTCAGGTACAAAGTTCTCCATCCTGTTGAAACCAGATTTCTGTCCATTTCCGGCTAAAAACATGATGGAAATGTTAGTTTACTGATAGATTTGTCAACTTGTTTCTGACCGTTATTCCTTATGAGTAGAAACCAAGCACAGATTCAGCATCCAGGGGTGATTCTCAAAGGGTTTTTTTGCACCACCTTGAAAGAATGAACCCCCATCCCAAAAAAATGAGTCAGAAATGTAACTTTTATTGTTTTCCCTTTCAATACATTAAAGCCGTTGCTCTAAAGATTACCCAGAATACCTTTTAAGATCTTAATACAGTATATATCAATGGTTTCTAACAGCTAGAATCTTTCAACATTGCCACACTTTTTAACTATATAACATTAAGAGCAATATAAAAGAATTTTCGCCCGACTCATCCCTGCAGTCAAAACGAAGGATGAAACTAAAATATTCACTGCCTGCAGACACAGCTCCTTCTCTCTCTGGAAAGACAGCACATGTTAATTTTAACTATCCATGAACCTCATCATCAATAAAATTCAGAAACCCAGAATAGACTAGCTGAAAATAAGGCAAAAATAATATCAAGCCACTGATATTAAAGACTAACTTCAGTTACTATAAGTTTTATATTTTCTAGGATTTTATTAACATTTTTTATCAGCAGACAACCATATGTTACCTGAATGCAGAGAAGCTATTGCTCTGAGGATTATCCCAGGCTCACATTGAATATGGTGCAGATTTGGTTGTCGCAAAGAACCCAAATAATTAAAGATCAATGTGTCGACTCACATCAGTTGCATATATTTGGGGATCTGGTTACACAGGCCGTGCAGAGGTGCAAAAAATTCAGAGAGAAGGAAGTTTGACTGGACACCACAGAGGTCCCCGGATAAAGCTCCTGAATTTCACAAGCTTAACAGGAAATGTCGGACGCTAGACAGGATAAAGATCCGTTGACTTTCAGAATAAAATTACTGCACCGACTTAACTAGCTTGGCTCCTGTAAATAAAGCAGCAACACAGAAACAGGAAGGCCATAGATATAGACTCTGTGTCTCTGTCTCCATCTATATTAAGGACGTTAGCTAAATTCATCTGCATTTACAAAGCAGACTAACTTGGCCTTAGAACATTAGCTAAGATTACTAACGTATCATTTTCTCAGATTTACCAAGTGTTTGGGTTGCTTTAACCTGCTCATTACACAGCCTTGTGTTCTGAAAGCAGCCCAGCTTAGCGCAGGTTCTGCTACATGTTGCTGCCACTGAGAGACCTGATGTCTCCGCCACCGTCATCATCAGCCATGGCAGCTGTTGACGGCCCTGACACAAACATTTCTGTTATTTCTACACATTTGGCAGCAAGTGCTTGAAAAGCAAGTTGTTGTTTTTATTCACACAATTTCTCTGAGCCTCCTCACTTTTTCTCCATCTCAGCATCATAAATTGCTCCTAAATGTAGTTTATTTATAATGAACCAATTCACAACAAAAGGCAACATAAAGACGTGTAAAATCAAACAGATCCATCAATGTTTCCAAGGAGAACATTGGTGACTGTAAAGAAATCAACAATATTTCTGATGAATTGTTTAATAGCAGATTTTTCTCCCTGTCTCCTCAGACTGAGTGGCTGTAACCTCTCAGAGAGAAGCTTTAAAGCTCTGTCCTCAGTTCTCAGCTCCCAGTCCTCCAGTCTCAGAGAACTGGACCTGAGTAACAACAACCTGCAGGATTCAGGAGTGAAGCTTCTCTCTGCTGGACTGGAGAGTCCAAACTGCAAACTGGAAACTCTCAGGTACAAAGTTCTCCATCCTGTTGAAAGCAGATTTCTGTCCATTACCTACTTAAACTTTGATGGAATTATAAGTTTATTGACATTATTCATCATTAATTTTGACAATGTACAATATTTACAGCTTCTGTCCTACAATGTGAAATATTTACACACATTTAACAATCTGTACAGCAATATATCTTTTATCTGCAATGTACATAACACTACTGTATATTGTATATATTTTTGATTATCTGACATTTCGATATCAGTGCACTGCTTGGAGCTGACTTTAATCTCATTGTACATGTGTGGAACAAGATGCACAATGACAATAATAAACATTGTGATTCTGTTAAATTATTCATCTACAGACAACCCATACATTACCTCAATGCAAGGAAGCTGAAGGGAACCGCCTGGGCCCCCACTACTAATGGGACCCACTGGTTACCCAGCCATTTAACAGTATCCCTGTATTATTTATGTATGTTTGAAATAAAATAATTAAGATTTACAATCAAAAAGTATAAAAAAATTAACATAATGCTTCATCAACTTCTGTTCCCCTTTTCATGTACTAAAATTGACTATTCTGTCTCAGCACATAAAAGATCCTAGAATGCAGTGTGCTGATTCAGTGAGCAGCAGGAGAGATCAGAACAGAGAAACATGAAGCAGAGCAAAGCAGAGCTGAAATCTGAAAAAGGGAGAGAAAAGAAAAAGGTGTTATTCTACCAAAATGGTCTGAAGCCCTGGATGTTTTCTAAACAGCCCCAGATTTAATCAAGCAAGACCTTTTAGATTTGTGTTAAAAAGATGCATTAAGCCCCACAATGACATTTGATTTAAGTATTTAATTTAAAAACCATCAGATTAGTTTTTATTGTATTCCATATAGTCACTACCTGCTCCACCATAACCTGACAATGAGTCAAAATAAAAAGAAGACAGAAAAAGATTATTTGTGCACAGGCAGCACCACGACTGCTCAACTACTCCCACAACCAGGACCCAGTGTTTTTGAAGGTGAAGTTGCTTATAAGGGCTTGACTTTCTTACTTATTGAAAATTTTTAATTATCTCCCAGTTTCCCACAATAAAGCAGAACATGAGTTGTAGATAGGTTGTCCTTTCCATGTCCCAGTTGTCTGGTCATCACACCCACCAGAGTTGACTCAGCACATCCCAAACACACGCAGGCCAGAGCCCAGAGTGACAGGGAAACTAGTGATGAGACAGCAAGAGAATGAGATGCAGTTAGTGGGGAAAATATGGGAAAAAGTTTAATAAACAAAGAGAAGAAAGAGAGCGCACTGAAAGACTGGATCTGACCTCAGATGGGAGATGTCTCAAAGGCTTTCTGCTGATTCTGCAAGTGGGAAATATGTGCTCACCATACGCTGCTAACGTCACTGATCCATATCACTGCTTTATTTTTTTATCTCAACTTCAAATCTTGACTCCATCAATGAGATTAAAGCAATCTAAACACCAGAACAATGGTTCTACTGTGACCACCAGTTTATCTTTGGTATTTTAGTTCCAGTTTGAAGTTTGCTTAAAGCCAGAACCTTCTGCAGAGTTTGTCTGTTTGCAGAGTTTCCATCCCAGTGGAGCTCTGGTCAGGATTCATCTGTTTAAATGTGTCAGATGTTATTTTATATTACCTACAGAACAAAATACTGTTTGACTTCTATTTTATATTTATTAAAACCAGCTGAGCAGCAGCTTCTTGAGCACTACGTTCTCATGTCAACATCATGTGTTGAATTGTGTGTCTGCAGCTTGTCAGGCTGTCTGGTCTCAGAGGAAGGCTGTGCTTCTCTGGTCTCTGCTCTGAACTCCAACCCCTCCAATCTGAAAGAGTTGGACCTGAGCTACAATCATCCAGGAGACTCAGGAGCGAAGCTGCTGTTAGCTGGACTGAAGGATCCACAATGGAGACTGGAAGTTCTTAGGTATGGAGGAAAAAAAGGGTATAGAGGTACTTTATGACAAAGTTTGGACTGAGTTATGACCCAAATCATAAATCAAAACCTTCTCAGTTAAATCCCACCCATCCTTCTCCAACCCCTCTTATCACTTTGTGGTCGGAGTTCTAAACAACAATAACTGACTTCCTAGAGTTCCTGAATAAGGAAACGGTTGAGTGATGAAGTTCCAGCACTTTTATTAAGAGATCACATAGATGGAAAGTAATCGCACCCCACAGTCCTGCTGCAGTCTGTGTCTGTCTGTTTATGCCCCTTCTCGCTTTCGGCGAGAGTATTTCCTAATACTCGATAATGGCCTTGGTATGAGACAAAACAAAGACAGTCTATCCTAGACAATCAACATCCTGCATAGCTGCTACACCGCATTTGGCCTTGCTATCAGCGGGCCCGTGCTCACATGTTTGCGTGGCATGAGGCCACAGTGACTTCAGAATGATTTTCACACCACAAACTTGCAGTCAGAATAATTACATAGTTTATTTAAATAAGTGTAAAGGTTAATTGGGAATAGTTTACTGCAGTGTCCCACAGTGGGAAGATTCAATATGAGCCTGGCAGGCTCAGCAAGATGGATATTAATGGATTCGTGGATATTAATAATTATCAATTAAGTTAGCACACCACTATTTTTTTTAATCAGGAGAAAAGAAAAGATGCATCTTTGTCTTCTTAAGTTATTTAATTCAAAGGCGAGAAGCGTTTGAATGTCTCTGTCACCTAACGCAGTCAGGAATCAGATTGAAGAAAGTAGGAACACACTAAACTTTTATACATTCTGGGTTAACAAAGAACGTGGGAGTAATCTGCAGCCACTGGTACGATCAGTTTCTATCTAACTCAACTCCTCTCTGTCCTTGGATGTGGAAACACAATAATAAATCTGTAAGGATTTTCCACAACAATCCTTTTGTCTGATTATGAAATCATCACATAATAAAGAACATTTTTAAGGCATTGTGAGCCTGTAATAGTCAGAAATAGGAAATTGTGTAAAAAGTACATAAGCAAAGCAAAACTGAAATAATAATTAGAAAAAAAGTTAAAGGAAACTTCATTTAAAATACTAGAATGCTGAACATCAGTATTAAAGGAAAAGTCCGGTCAAAATCAGAATTCAAACTGCTGAAAGTACTTTAAATCTAAAATTATTAGATACTATTCAATAAATGATGTTTACTTTAATAATTTTTTTTATTAAGAGTAATTTGTATTTGAATGTGTTTTACTGGAGTTATCCATGTGTGTCGAAGAACAACACTGCACCTCCCAGTTTGTGACGTCTAACCGTGGGATCGGCTGTTGAGCAAGTCCCAAGGCTCTCTTTGTTGTGTGTCACTGCGCGCTATTATCCAAGATGGCGACGAGCAGTGCGGCAGAGAGTGATGGATTAATTAGCGACAGCGATGGGAGTTCCATGGATTTATCATCATCATCTGATAGCGATTTGGAATATATAGAAGACTTTCTTGATAGTAACCTGACTTTTGACGAAATACAGCCATACCAGTTTGAGCCAAGAAGACCAAAAAGGGACGATGTGAGTTGAATTTGTCTGCTGCGGCAGCCGTGTCCTTATTTTAGTGTTATTCTTCTCAGTTTGTTCTTCTTGCCGATGAAATATCTCAGTGTCAATATCAATTAAAATTAGGGCCGTCAGTTTTAATGCGTTAACTTTGTTAGACCATAACGGCGCCTTTTTGTAATGCGCATTAACCACATTAATGCTATTTTCCTCACAACATCCTCCGGACTATGTTTTTCTTTACTTTCGGGGCCTTCAGTTATTCAAAGAATGCTAGAGAATAGTACAACAGCACTGTGCTCACTGTTGCGAAAGCCACTTATTTTATGTGACTTTGGTCTTCCTTTTTCCAAAGTCGCTGTAAATTTACTCTGCTCCTTTGTCAGGATGAGCTCCAGTGCGTTATGAGGCGGAGGGATATTTCAGTGTCACTTAGTTTAGAGCCCGAATAAGCGACTTTCCATTCACAAACCACCCCAGAAAACTGCAACCCGCTATGGGGTGCTGAATGTAAAATTTCAGATAAAATTCTATAGCTGATATATTTTGATTATTTAGCTCACTTTTCTCATATTTAACTCTTTTCTCACATTTAAGACAGAAATTCACAATAAACAAGATCTTATATGCAATTGTCAACAATATGTTTATAAAGTAAAATAGTTAAATGTTAAATCTAAATGTTAAATCTATATCTAAATGTTAAATCTATATCTAAATGTTAAATGTAAATGTTAAATCTATATCTAAATGTTAAATTTAAATCTAAATGTTAAATCTATATCTAAATGTTAAATGTAAAATCTATATCTAAATGCTAAATTTAAATCTAAATGTTAAATCTAAATGTTAAATTTAAATCTAAATGTTAAATGTAAATGTTAAATCTATATGTAAATGTTAAATGTAAATGTTAAATCTATATCTAAATGTTAAATGTAAAATCTATATCTAAATGCTAAATCTATATCTAAATGCTAAATCTATATCTAAATGCTAAATCTATATCTAAATGCTAAATCTATATCTAAATGCTAAATCTATATCTAAATGCTAAATCTGTATCTAAATGTTAAATTTAAATCTAAATGCTACATTTAAATCTAAATGCTAAATTTAAATCTAAATGTTAAATCTATATCTAAATGTTAAATTTAAATCTAAATGTTGAATCTATATCTAAATGTTAAATTTAAATCTAAATGTTAAATCTTAAATGTAAATGTTAAATCTGTCATGGTTTTCAGATGACGAGTCCACATGCAGATACGATCGGGAAGCAAGGCACAGTTTTAAGATGTTTATTTAGGAAACAGGCAGGTATAACGGACGGGACTACAGGCAACTTCGACAGGGTCAGAACGTCACGGCTGGAGAGACTGCAAAGAGAAGGAGAGTAAGTGACTCTGAAATGTGAACCAAGAGAACTACTAGAAGCTGCGCTGCTTACCATAAAGCTGGGCGGACCTAACCGGGGAGAAGTAGCGCCGAGGGAACTCTGTGATCCTACTCTGTTGGTGTTAGGCGGCTAGTGGCAGAGGGCGGCAGATGTTACTGGTGAGGGATCCAGAGCGAGCCTCCTCGGCAGTGGGTGACAGATGGATTGACCAGAGTGCGAGAAGAGTCAGCAGAATCCGGGAGGGGAAATCCCAGGCCCCGCTGGGTAACATCCAGGGAGTATGAGGGGAGCGCCAGAGCAAAATCTGAGCAGGAGGATTCTGTAGCTCTGTCTCTTCGGACAAGACGTCAAGACGGGTGAGTGCATCCAAGCACCAAAAACTGTGACAAAAACAGGGAGATCCAAAATTAGTCAAAATTCAAAGACGAAAAACTCATGAGCAGGTTTTCAGGAGTTGGGTCACAGGCCACGTCGTACCACGACTGGTTAAGGCTCTGGCGTCTTCCATCTTTCAGCGCTCTGCTTAAGAAGCCAGAGGAAGCCGCCTGCAACGAGCTGCAGGTGTGGGCCACGCCCCCTCAACCAACTAGGCACACCTGAGGAGTAGAATTAGAGCAGAACAACACAGAGAACCCTGACAAAATCTATATCTAAATGCTAAATCTATATCTAAATGCTAAATCTATATCTAAATGTTAAATCTATATCTAAATGTTAAATGTAAATGTTAAATCTATATCTAAATGTTAAATTTAAATCTAAATGCTAAATCTATAACTAAATGTTAAATTTAAATCTAAATGTTAAATCTATATCTAAATGTTAAATGTAAATGTTAAATCTATATCTAAATGTTAAATCTATATCTAAATGTTAAATCTATATCTAAATGTTAAATGTTATATCTAAATGTTAAATGTTAAATGTAAATGTTAAATGTAAATGTTAAATCTATATCTAAATGTTAAATCTATATCTAAATGTTAAATGTTATATCTAAATGTTAAATGTTAAATGTAAATGTTAAATTTAAATCTAAATGTTAAATCTATATCTAAATGTTAAATGTTATATCTAAATGTTTCGAAAAAATGCAAATTGACCACGCCCCCTATCGGGTTCTCGCCCACACCACCGACCTTTACCGACACGGTAAACATGCCGCACAGACGGCCGACAAGGCAACTTCCTATAACTATATAACTTTCTCCCTTTAACGGCAAAGTTTCTTGTTTTAATGAGAGACTTATCTTGCTTAAACGACATAATTTTCGTCTCATAACAACGCAACATAACCCGGCATCAGCTCGCGGGATATTTGACTGTCATGGAGAAGAGGAGAGACGGAGGGGCGCCTTTTATTACTTTTTAAGAAGTCGTCATTTTTCGGAGGAATGTATTTCTGCACTGAGGAGTGACAAGGTAAGTCATAAATATACAGCAAGTCCTCTACTTGAAATTTGACCAATTCGGCAGTTATTTATAGTTAACAACTCTGCTTTGGATACACTTGCATTACTGTAGTACAGTCTCTGGCTCTGTTTACACGGTGAAAACAGGTTTGCGTTGCCTTTGTACTCTCCATTTACACACTACAAGGTTTAACTGTTGCTTAGGGGGGGCTTTCAGCTATAGCTGTGGGTTTATTTACAACAGTTTGCAGCCGAAACAGTCCTCCGCCAGCCGCTGTTTTCTTCTTCTGGGCAATTTCACGTGGAGCTTCAAAAATCACAGCGCTACTAGTGGTGCGGCATGGGTATTGCAACGTTTAAGTACTCTGTAAACAGGGCCTGTGACTGCAAATGTTCTACATGGATGTTAATGAGATAGAGATAAGGATAAGCAGCTTAATATTTTTAAAAACATGTCATGCATTTAATCATAAATTCTGCTGTAAAGATTAATAATCATGTGCTTAAAAGTCTTTTTAGTTTTTTACGGTTTTTATATTAACCATAATTTCATTGTGCTTGTAGACTGACATATCAGCTATAGCAAGCATGGATGAGAGCTTGGCCATCTATATTCCCACCTATGCTGACAGAATTCCCAGCCAGAGATTTTGCTTCGAGTTCCAAGGAAAAGGTGAAAGAGATGTCCTTCAACAGACGTGGCTTGAAAAACTCTTTACATGCAAATCTTCATGGAAAAAGTCCAATTTGATCTAAAATGTTTTTGGTTTCAGGTAATATCACTATGTAATATATTTAAAAAGAAAGCTTACCATTTGACTCAAAATGTGTTTTCAATATGTTTTCAAGAACATATGGAAGTGAGCCACAATAGAGTCAGTTAGCTTTTGTTTTTGTTGACAAAGATATAGAGCAAAAATACTGATTAAAAAGATTACTCCAACAACATTTTGAAATACAAGTTTTTGAAGTGAAATTATTGCTGTTGCTATTAAGCTTCTTTAAGGTAAAAAATTTTAAAGCATGTGTTTAAACTGTACTTACTTTTCTTTCCATAGGGCATTATTTTTCTTTTATATTCTTTAAAGTTGATTGTAAAATTGATAAATGCTTTGAGCGCAATAGTGCCCAGATTTCTAACAACGACTTTTGTCATATGTAAAAGGATTTTCTCATGTTCAATTTTGAGATCCATGTATTCATCTTTTTAATACTCATAGATTATGTTCTAGTTAGGTCATTATCTGGAGGTAGAGAACTTCCTTTCAAAAGGATATTTCAGAGAACTTGTTAAAGGTACTTTTAATGTATGTTCTTCTGTGAGTTGATGTAACATTGCAATATAATGTTATGTTTCTAAGGAAAGAACGAGTTGGTTTGATCACAAACCATTGCACTTTATTTTGTAATGGGTTTTTACCAAAGATTCATTAAAGGTTTTCATATTGAACATAAGCATAGGCACTTTATTTTTCATCTCATTTGACCATATCATCATTGTCAAACAGTACATAACTTGGGTCTCAGTGTTCAGTAACAGAGAACTATAAGAGTCTTGCTGTTATAAATATAAAAATTATGTCTTGAATATGAGGAGCAGTGGTGGGGTTTACAGAACATGTCATTTAAACATTTTGTCCTACATGACAGATTACAAGGTAAATGTGAAGTTAAATTTCTTGTTATTGTCCTAATATATTTAGTAGTGTATATTTGCTGTCACACACAACAAGAATCACACAAAATATAAAACCTGTTACCAAAATTCAAAAAATTATGTACATCATGATGAAACATTTAAGTACATGGGAGTCAGTGAAAACAGAGGTCTGTTTTTTATTCCTCCATCTGTATTTCTTTGACTGCTTTTCCTTTATTGGTTGTGGGGTCTGCAGCTGCCTAATTCTGACTGTGTGGGAAAGTGACAGGGTCATTCTGGACAGGCTCACAAGGTCATTTGCTCCACGAACTCTTTTTTACAAGAAAATGTCACACGTGTCACAGGTTTGTGTGCATACAAGCTCTTAAAAATAAGCATAACTCAATTGTTTCATCATGTGTGGACGGTGCATGAAGAAAGTTTTCCGTCATAAGAAGGTATGATAGTTAGAACTGTCTCATCACATGTGAACGGTCCTCTGAAGACGTTGGATTGTGCAAGTTTCTGCCGCTTGCTTAGAAACCTGTTTGAGATGATCTTGTTTACCGTGGAAGGGTTCACAGGTGTCAAAGTCCAGTCCTCAAGGGCCGGTGTCCTGCAACTTTTAGATATGTCCCTGGTCCGACATGCCTGAGTCAAATAATCAGGTAATTACCAGGACCCTGAAGAACCTGACTGCATACTGAGGAGCTAATTTTGTCATTTGATTCAGGTGTGTGGGACCAAGGAAACCTCTAAAAGTTTCAGGACACGCTTGACAAGCTTGACACCCCAGGTATACATAATGTAGGGCCGGCCACTTGGAGCAATTGCATCTCTAATCTTACAAATGATGTTCCATAAGTGAACCACTTTAAGAGTTCTTCCTGAAAGACAAGAAAATAAACAAGTTCTTAAAGTACATACTCCATATTTAAAAGCATGTATCATATAGTATTTATCTTTTACATTCAAACATACCTCAGTGATATTTAAACAGGTAAGCAGAATTGGCTGCTTATCCAAGAAGTCACCAGTAAAGTAATCTGTATTCTTCAGTTTTTGAAAAAGGTTCATCCAGTACTGTGCACGATGTTTCCTTAAGAAATCCCACCAGCTGTTGATGTGCTGGCTGTGGGTGCTGGATCCCACAATGAAGCTGTTTTCAGGATAGCTGTCATCAAGACGCAAAAATCTTTGAATGTCTTTCATTGTACCATTCTCTGTCTCCATGTCGATATGAATTCTGGCTGTGGTACCCCCTCTGTTACTGCTGGAAGAAAATATCCAGCAGTAACTTTTGGACAGCACCATCCATGTATTCAGCTTTAGAGATGCCAACCTGTAAACACAGCAGAGATTTTGTTATTGTTTTTTCAAGTTTTTTATTTTAAACAAAGTGTAAAAATAACATAATTTATTCTTTCTAAAAATTGAGCACGTTACTTATGCTAAATGTGAGAAGCTAAATATTCCAAATTCAAAGTTTTTAAATATTTAAATTTTGAGTGTCAGATAAAATGCACAGGCATTCTAAGATCTAAAAGGGAACATTCATTTTCTGGCTGTATTTTTAATGTAGCTATCTTAATACTGGTCCTCCTACCATAATGTTTTTGTTTATGGGAATTTTAAAAAGTACTTTTACAGAATTCCCATCAGAAGGAGAATAGCTGCTGCTTAAAATTGTGATTTAAGGTTAGACTGGATCAATGTTAAAATTGCTTAAACCTAGACTGCAATGGAACAATGTTGTTGATTAAGATTTGTTTTCTTTTCTGAGTAAGTTTAAAGACATTAGAAAAAACAAATGGAACAACAAATAAACTGAGAACAATGGTGCCTTGCTGCCAGGAGCTTTCATTGATAAATTCTGATATTAACTTTTGAATTTGCAGCAATGATAATCGATTATCAGTTTTTGCTTTTCCCCTTATTAAAGCATGTCAGTAGTTGACTGGGTTTATTAATGAAGTTCATATAAATAGTTGTCCTTCACTGGCTTGTGAATTGTCCCATTAGAAAGCTCTGTATTCATATCTTTGTTTTGAAACAATAAAATATGGATAAATGTAGCTTTATCTAGCCTTACTTTCATTGTGTAGAATACACATACTTTTAATTAGCCTTGCAATTGTCGGATTAAAATTTATTTTAATCATATTTGATTAAAATACATAAGGGCATAGATAGGTATGCCCTGTTTACAGAGTTTACAGAGTACTTAAACGGTGCAATTCCCATACCGCACCACTAGTAGCGCTGTGATTTTTGAAGCTCCGGGTTAAATTGCCCAGAAGAAGAAAACAGCGGCTGGCGGAGGACTGTTTCGGCTGCAAACTGTTGTAAATAAACCCACAGCTATAGCTGAAAGCCCCCCCCCCCCAAGCAACAGTTAAACCTTCTAGTGTGTAAATGGAGAGTACAAAGGCAACGCAAACCTGTTTTCACCGTGTAAACAGAGCCAGAGACTGTACTACAGTAATGCAAGTGTATCCAAAGCAGAGTTGTTAACTATAAATAACTGCCGAATTGGTCAAATTTCAAGTAGAGGACTTGCTGTATATTTATGACTTACCTTGTCACTCCTCAGTGCAGAAATACATTCCTCCGAAAAATGACGACTTCTTAAAAAGTAATAAAAGGCACCCCTCCGTCTCTCCTCTTCTCCATGACAGTCAAATATCCCGCGAGCTGATGCCGGGTTATGTTGCGTTGTTATGAGACGAAAATTATGTCGTTTAAGCAAGATAAGTCTCTCATTAAAACAAGAAACTTTGCCGTTAAAGGGAGAAAGTTATATAGTTATAGGAAGTTGCCTTGTCGGCCGTCTGTGCGGCATGTTTACTCCACAGATGGATCTCATGGCTGATCCAAGGTCGGTGGTGTGGGCGAGAACCCGATAGGGGGCGTGGTCAATTTGCATATTTTCGAAACATTTAGATATAACATTTAACATTTAGATATAGATTTAACATTTAGATATAGATTTAACATTTACATTTAACATTTAGATATAGATTTAACATTTAGATTTAACATTTAACATTTAGATATAGATTTAACATTTACATTTAACATTTAGATATAGATTTAACATTTAGATTTAACATTTAACATTTAGATATAGATTTAACATTTAGATATAGATTTAGCATTTAGATTTAAATTTAACATTTAGATATAGATTTAACATTTAGATTTAAATTTAACATTTAGATTTAGATTTAACATTTAGATATAGATTTAACATTTAGATATAGATTTAACATTTACGTTTAACATTTAACATTTAACATTTAGATTTAAATTTAACATTTAGATATAGATTTAACATTTAGATATAGATTTAACATTTAGATATAGATTTAACATTTCGATTTAAATTTAACATTTAGATATAGATTTAACATTTACATTTAACATTTAACATTTAGATATAGATTTAGCATTTAGATATAGATTTAACATTTACATTTAACATTTAACATTTAGATTTAAATTTAACATTTAGATATAGATTTAACATTTAGATATAGATTTAACATTTACATTTAACATTTAACATTTAGATATAGATTTAACATTTAGATTTAAATTTAACATTTAGATATAGATTTACCATTTAGATATAGATTTAACATTTAGATATAGATTTACCATTTAGATTTAAATTTAACATTTAGATATAGATTTAACATTTAGATTTAAATTTAACATTTAGATATAGATTTAACATTTAGATTTAAATTTAACATTTAGATATAGATTTAACATTTAGATATAGATTTAACATTTAGATTTAAATTTAACATTTAGATATAGATTTAACATTTACATTTAACATTTAACATTTAGATATAGATTTAACATTTAGATTTAAATTTAACATTTAGATATAGATTTAACATTTAGATTTAAATTTAACATTTAGATATAGATTTAACATTTACATTTAACATTTAGATATAGATTTAACATTTAGATTTAAATTTAACATTTAGATATAGATTTAACATTTAGATATAGATTTAACATTTTGATTTAACATTTACATTTAACATTTAGATATAGATTTAACATTTAGATATAGATTTAGCATTTAAATATAGATTTAACATTTACATTTAACATTTAGATTTAAATTTAACATTTAGAAATAGATTTAACATTTACATTTAACATTTAACATTTAGATATAGATTTAACATTTAGATTTAAATTTAACATTTAGATATAGATTTAGCATTTAGATATTAATTTAACATTTAGATATAGATTTAACATTTAGATTTAACATTTAGATATAGATTTAACATTTAGATATAGATTTAGCATTTAGATATAGATTTAACATTTACATTTAAATTTAACATTTAGATATAGATTTAACATTTAGATTTAAATTTAACATTTAGATTTAAATTTAGCATTTAGATTTAAATTTAACATTTAGATATGGATTTAACATTTAGATATAGATTTAACATTTAGATATAGATTTAACATTTAGATTTAACATTTAACTATTTGTTTTACTTTATAAACATATTGTTGACAATTGCATATAAGATCTTGTTTATTGTGAATTTCTGTCTTAAATGTGAGAAAAGGGAGTTAAATGTGAGAAAAGTGAGCTAAATAATCAAAATATATCAGCTATAGAATTTTATCTGAAATTTTACATTTGGCACCCCATAACCCGCAGCTCATGAAATTTACAAGCGACTTTAGAAAAATGAAGACCAAAGTCGCATAAAATAAGTGGGCTTCGCAACAGTGAGCATTCTATGGAAGTGTGTCATATCACTCCGCCCTTCTGGCCAGGTAAACAAATGTCCCGGCAAAATCTACATCATAAAAAAGAAAAACGATGGCAAGTAGGCAATCCAACAAAAGAGCCCGTGGTGGATCATGAATTGGAAAGGTTAAAAAACTAATGTTTTCTTTTCACTTTTACCCGATGTATTGGGACATCCAACTGCCATGGCAGGTGTTTGTTTAACAATAGCTCTCGCGAATTTCAATGGTGAAGTCCTCTGGAAATCCGAAATAATTGTTGTTGTAGAGCACAGTGCCTTACCGCGACATTACGTCACAGGATGTGATATCGGGCAGCCATCATTGCTCATATTTGGGCAATAATGGCCGTCCCCATACACAGTGATCGAGACGACAATTTATGCTTTTATTTTCTTATTGATTACCGCTAAATTCATTAAATCTCCACAAACGTATTAGTTTTAGGTATAGCTAATGATCCACTGATTTTTCCTTGTTGACCGGACTTCTCCTTTAAAATGAAGCCAAAGTTTCGATCGCTTTTCCCGATGGGGTGCCATTTTTTTGGTTTTCTTTTCTGCCTGGTCACGTCGTACTTGCTTACTGAATACCGTGTGCGTAACTTGCGTAAAAAACGTGACGTAAGTCGTGCTGCCCGGCTCTGGTGCTGCCTGGAATCGATAAGAGAATCCTTAAGCGAGCTGCCAAACGGTACCATGGAATTGGAGCACACGGAACCAGTTCTGAACAGGAACCGGTTTTCGATTCCCATCCCTACACACCACTTGTTTTTAATGCCGTCTCCCGGTGCGGGTTTCGCCTGGGGGGAGGGGTTCTGGATGGCTCGTGCGGGCGTGCTAGCCAGCGTCCCCCCTTTTATTTTATTTTATTTTATTTTAATAAATAAAATAAGGCTAGAAGCATTTAAGTGTCTCTGTCCCCTAACAGTCAGGAATCAGAGTGAAGAGAAAAAGAACACACTATACTTTTATACAAACAAAGGAAGTGGGAGTAATCTTCAGAGGAGTGCAGCCACTAGTACGATCCACTTCCTATCTAACTCAACTCCTCTCTCTGTCCTTGGATGTGGAAACACAGTAAATCTGTAAGCATGTGAGCTTCTTTCACATGGGAAAGTTATGCAGGTGCATCCAGACCACATATGATCACAGTTACATACATCAATAAACTTTTCCACAACAGCCTGCTCCTCCAGAAATAATGGAAAGCTGTGGGCTGACTTTGTATAATCTGAAGGACCTGTAAATTAAAATAGCTGCTATACATGAGTGGTGTTCTGAAGTCAGGATTGTGGTGCAGTTTCCAAGCTCACCACCAGGGGGGGCTTTTTGAGTCATGTTAGAAAGATGTAAAAATTGTGTTTCTGGAAGCAGTGAAGATCTTTCCAAGCTGAGTTTTGGAAGCAGTCTTTGTGGTATTTCCTGACAGTGTGTGTCCTTAAGACCACTGAGTTTTGTTTATTGTCCAGTCAGAATAATTTGTTAAGCAGGTTTGTTGTTCTGGATCTTTTCTGTCAGCTCATTTTAGCTGACAGCAGATATGTCTAACTAAGCTAAATTTTCCCTTCAGTTGGTGATTCTGATCATGTTTAGTTGCCGTGTTTGCTTGATCTCCACATTATCAGTGATTGAAGCACAAGACTGGAAGAAGATAAAACAGTTTTTTATTTGTTCCCAGGTCTAGTTTGGGCTCCAAATAAAGACCTGTTAGGTTTACTAGACAGCATGTGGCTGTAATGATTTGTTGTGATAACATCATATTTGTGTTTTTATTAGTTTATTATTTTTTGTGTCTTTATTAGTTTATTATAGTTTGTAGAACCACACACATACAGAGACCTAAATCTGCTTATTAAAGAAAGCAGAAAGCATCACTTGGCCTGGTCATTGGATCTGGGGTCATCCAGGCATTTAACCAGAGCCCACCCTGATCACCACCATAGTGAGCCGGTCATTAATTTTAGAAATCATCATTACAAGTGGAGCAGAGGATCCAGACTGTGGTAGTGTAAAACTGAACTAAGAAACTGTTAGAACAGACACTGAGGAGGAAATGATGGTGATGGTAAGAGGACTTCCAGCCTGCAGGACTCTGAGCTCCAAAGAAAAATGTCAGAATAACATTAAAAAGATGCAAAAAGTTGCTCAGCACTAATTAAATGGGTTCCAGTGCTTTAAAATCAGTAAAACTTTTAACATTCATTTTAAAAAAGTCTACAAATAATTTTCAAGATGCATTCTAATAAAATGTAAATAGACTCCTTATACATCATTATATTCAGATAGCTTCCTGCGTCCTTCTTTCCTACTATTTGATTGAATGAAAATCTCTGAGACTTGGTTCCCTTCTTTCCCTTTGACTCCAGACTAGATGATCCAGGTACGGAGCTGAAACGAGCAGCTCAGAGTTCATGTGTGATTATGGAGGAAATGTCACATCATTCATGGTGACTTTTCCTCCGAGATGGAAGGAGGTTGTTGTGATGAGAGGTGAAAATGTGTTAAATGTGTTCAAAAGCAAAGATGGTTAAAATGTGTAAAAGACAAAATAAAACTGTAACTAGTTTTCTGAATAAGTGGAGATGTTTCAGTGACAGGAAGGAAGAAACAGGAGGAGGATGTTCAACATTTAGAAAAGATCATCTAACATGTAGAGGAACCGATGAGGCTAAATGAGGTCAATTAATTATATTGAACTATTATAATCCTTGTAAAAGATTTAGATCTGAATCAGTTAATGCAGATGAAATGTTTATTAGTTTGGTTTCGTTCTCGAGGAGAGTAGGAAGAAGACCGCACAGTTACAATCTCCTGCCCACTCTGTCGGTCTCAACGTTCTCCTCGATTTTATTAAGAAAGGGGTTTGTCCCTAGTTACAATGACTGAGGCTGTACTGAGGGGTGGGGAACAGATAGTTTACAGCCTCAGTTGTCAACAAAGATACACAGCTGAGTAATCACGTTCAGTCAGCACATAATCTTGTAGCTGAGTCTTCTTGTTTCAGGAAGGGACAAACAGAGTCTCTTATGTTTCTTCACAGGGACATGATTAAGCTATAATGTGAGTAATATGATTATATCAGAAGCTTACATTACTACATCATAACAAGATAAATCGATTAATGAAGTATAAACATTAATCTCAACATTGGTGTTCTTTTGAACATTTAACCCTCGGTTTCCCTCATCCAAATTGCAAAGCAATATAATCTCTTCTGTTTGTTGTTTTGTATCGTCCACCAGGCCCTTACTCTCAGTTTTTGGATCAGTTGTCAGACTTCTTATCTGATTTGGTGATAAACACTGACAAGGTTATTATAGTGGGGGATTTCAACATTCATGTTGACACAAAATGTGATAACCTTAGTGTAGCCTTTAAAACTATCCTAGATTCAATTGGTTTTGCTCAAAATGTGCATAAACCGACGCACTCTTGGCTCCATACTTTAGACCTTGTGCTGACATATGGCATTGATTGTGAAGAATTAATAGTATTTCCTCACAACCCTGCCCTATCTGATAATTTTTTAATAACATTTGAGTTTAATCTAACTGAGTTCTCCACCCCCAAAAGAGGGTTCCGTTATAGTAGATCTTTATCGGACAATGCTGCATCAAACTTTAAAGAGTCTGTCCCCCTTTTAATATCGTCAGTATTGCAGAAATACCCTGCAGATAGCAGCAATGTTTCATCCCATTCACAAATAGATGTCTTTGTTAATGGTGTGACTTCGTCATTGCGTTCTGCATTAAACAATGTAGCTCCCTTGAAAAAGAAGGTGATTATTCACAGGAAGCTGGCTCCCTAATTTAATTCAGAGCTGCGTTCCTTGAAGCACAATGTTAGGAAATTGGAGAGAAAATGGCGCTCTACACACCAAGAGGAATCCTACCTAATCTGGAGGGACAGTCTATTGTTGTATAACAAGACCCTTCGCAGATTTAGAGCAGCATATCTTTCATCATTAATTGAGGAGAATAAAAATAATACTAGATTTCTCTTCAGTACAGTTGCCAAACTTACTCAGAGTCATGGCTCCGTTGATCCATCCATTCCCTTAGCTCTTAGCAGTAATGATTTTATGGGATTCTTCATAAATAAAATTGATTCCATTAAAAATAAAATAATTGTTATCCTCCCAAACTTGATTACCTCATCCTCAGTAAGTGAGGCAGCGTTGGAGGGCTCTTTAGAACCTGCGCAGTGTCTGAACTGTTTAGAAGCAGTGGAGCTTTCTGAGCAATCTAAAATGTTAACTTCATCTAAACCTTCTGTTTGTTAGATCCAATCCCAACCAAGTTGTTTAAGGAGATATTCGCTTTGATCAGTGGCCCTATTTTAGACATGATTAATCTATCCTTAGTAAATGGATATGTACCACAGGCTTTTAGACTTAGACTTAGACTTAGACAACTTTGTCATTTTGTATGCACAAAGTGCGTACAGAACAAAATTTCATTTGCATACAGCTTGAAAAATCACAGTAAATTGCAGTAAATTTCAGGATAAAGGTGCAGCAGCGATTTATGTAAACAATCGAAATGTAAACAACGTAAACAATGTAAACAATGCAGGCGAAATAGACAGTGTGCGATTCACGGTGTCCAGGTCAGTATTATTAAAACCGTGCAATATACGAATGCGGTACAGACTCCATTTGTGGCTTCAGCCGTTCAGAGTCCATTTTGTGGCTTCGGCAGTTCAACAGTCTGATGACATATGTGCACATGTGTAATATGAGAATGTGGTGCAGTGTCCATTTGTGGCTTCAGCAGTTCAGCAGTCTGAAGCATATGTGCAAATGTGTAAATGTGCAGATATATGAATGTGGTACAGTGTCCATTTTGGGCTTCAGCAGTTCACAGTCCATTTTGTGGCTTCAGCAGTTCAGCAGTCTGAAGCATATGTGCAAATGTGTGAATGTGCAGATATATGAATGTGGTACAGTGTCCATTTTGGGCTTCAGCAGTTCACAGTCCATTTGTGGCTTCAGCACAAATGGACTTTAAAGTAGCTTAATTAGGGCTGGGCAAGTTAACACGTTAATTTTGCATTAATTCATTAGACTATTAACGGCGATATTTATTTTATTGCGCATTAACGCATGTTGGTCACATGCTTTCAGTCAGTGTCAGTCAGCACGCGCGCTGACTGCAGCGCGCTGTGTCACGGCAGCACTCAGCTGCTGCTCCCCCTCCCCTCTCGTACATGGCTCAGCGGCGCCAGCCAATCAGCACGCAGGCTCAGCCTGGCCCGCCCACTCAGCTCTCACACAAACTCAACACACAAACAGCTGAGAGAGACCGCAGCAGCGGAAAAACATGAACAGGGGAAGTAGCACCGTTTGGCTTTATTTTAATACCGTAAATGAAATCAAGCTGTATGTTTTGTAAAAAGCCGGTTAATTTCAGTGGAAACACAACAAATTTATCTAAGCACGTGAAAAAACATGAGCAAGAAAACGTCGAGCCACAGAAACGGAGAGAGGAGACGAAACTTCTGTCATTGCCCCGACAAAGCTGTCAGCTGGCCTGGTTGTAACCACTGCCAAGTTAAACTTTCTTATCACCGGAGCACCTTGAGCTTAACATATCACTTAAATGCCAAACACACTGTAGACATCACCAAACAATTCAATGACTCAGAGAAGCTAACCAATGTAATGGCGAAGTGGATAGCTACTGTAGACCTTTTTTGTGCTTCACACTTTGGTATTGAACATAAAATGGTAATGCTGCTCCCTGCTGTTACCTCAGAAATTGCCTGTTTTTGGTAGATTTTTTCCCCATAAAGAGAATTTCCTGTCAGTGGCAATAAGCTTTAATTTATTATTATTGCTATTTTTTGCTTTACATGTTTAAGTTGAGCTTTACACTAAATATGTGTTACTGATAAGTGCTACAAATGTTACAACACTTTTGTTCATATGGCAGCAGAACATTAAAATAAAAGTGCTCTTTACACTACTTTTGAATTAATTCTTGGAGTTTGCGCATACAATGTGATTAATCATGATTAATCTGGCAAATTATGCGATTAATCGCGATTAAAGATTTTAATCGTTGCCCAGCCCTAAGCTTAATCAATCTCTTGATTAAGATGAGTTAGTAAATTACAGGCCTATATCTAATCTTCTTTTCGGATCTAAGATTCTTGAGAAACTAGTTGCTAATCAACTTTGTGAACATTTACAAAGTAATGACCTACTTGAGGAGTTTCAGTCAGGCTTCAGAGCTCATCATAGCACTGAAACAGCTCTGGTGAAGGTCACCAATGATATTCTCATGGCCTCAGATAATGGATTTGTGTCTATACTTGTCCTGTTAGATGTCAGTGCTGCATTTGATACAGTTGATCACAATATTATCCTACAAAGACTTGAGCATACTATAGGGATTAAGGGGAAAGCTTTAGGCTGGTTTAAATCTTATCTGTCGGACAGATTCCAGTTTGTTCATGTTAATAATAAATCTTCCTCAAACTCTAGGGTCACTTGTGGATTACCACAGGGTTCAGTCCTTGGACCAATTCTCTTTACTATATATATGCTTCTGATTGGCAAAATTATCAGACAGCATGGGATTAATTTCCACTGTTATGCTGATGACACTCAGCTATATTTATCCATAAATCCTGATGAATCCAATCAATTACTTCGACTGCAGTCATGTCTTGATGACATCAAAAGCTTGATGACTTTAAATTTCCTGCATTTAAATTCTGACAAGACAGAAGTTGTAATATTTGGACCAGAGTCCTCAAAAAATAAACTTCTAAATCAATCTCTTAATCTGGATGACATTAACTTGGCCTCTGGTAATAAAGTAAAACATCTTGGTGTTATTTTTGACCAAGACATGTCATTTAAATTCCATATTAAACAGGTTTCCAGAGTTTCTTTTTTTCACCTCAGGAATATTGCCAAAATTAGAAACATTCTGTCCAGGGGTGATGCTGAAAAACTAGTCCATGCATTTGTTACTTCAAGGCTGGACTATTGTAATTCTTTACTATCAGGAAGTCCACAAAATACAGTTCAAAGTCTTCAGCTGATCCAAAATGCTGCAGCAAGAGTTCTGATGAAAATCAACAAGAGGGATCATATTTCTCCTATTTTAGCTTCCCTTCATTGGCTTCCTGTTAAATCAAGAATAGAATTTAAAATTCTTCTTCTAACGTATAAAGCCCTTAATAATCAAGATCCATCATATATCAGAGCTCTGATTACCCCGTATGTTGCTAACAGAGCACTTCGCTCTCAGGCTGCAGGTCTGCTGGTGGTTCCTAGAGTCTCTAAAAGTAGAATGGGAGGCAGATCCTTTAGTTATCAGGCTCCTCTCCTGTGGAACCAACTCCCAGTTTTGGTCCGTGAGGCAGACACGCTGTCTACTTTTAAGACTAATCTTAAAACTTTCCTTTTTTACAAAGCTTATAGTTAGAGTGGCTCATGTTACCCTGACCTACCTCTATAGTTATGCTGCTATAGGCTTAGACTGCTGGAGGACATCAGGGCCTATTTTTTTCACTCTACTGATTTCTACCGTCTCCAGTCTATTGTTCTCCAGTTTTGCATGACTGTTGTCATTTCATCTTTTAACTTTTTGTTCTCTCTCTCTTTTTCTTCATAGTAGGTACACCTGGTCTGGCGTTCTGTTAGCTGTGACATCATCCAGGGAAGACAGATCACCGACTATTACCATCTAATGTAGAACAGATTACTGGATCAATGTGTGCTTCTGTGCTTTTTTGTCTGTCTTGTTTTGTCTCTGCTCTGTCTTCTGTAACCCCCAGTCGGTCGAGGCAGATGACCGTTCATACTGAGCCCGGTTCTGCTGGAGGTTTTTCCTTCCCGTTAATGGGGAGTTTTTCTTTCCACTGTCGCTTCATGCTTACTCAGTATAAGAGATTGCTGCAAAGCCATGGACAATGCAGACGACTCTCCCTGTGGCTCTACGCTTCTCCAGGAGTGAATGCTGCTTGTCGGGACTTTGAAGCAATCAACTGGTTTCCTTATATAGGACATTTTTGACCAATCTGTATAATATGATTGAACTTCACTTTGTAAAGTGCCTTGAGATGACATGTTTCATGAATTGGCGCTATATAAATAAAATTGAATTGAATTCAGTTGAATCTCTGCTGAATTTCTCCAGAGTTCTGATGTTTCATGGACCCAAAAATACTGTAGAAGATCCAAGATATTTCTTTGCTGCTCTTCCTACCTGGACATCAATCAGAGCTTCTCAATGGGAGCTGGAGCTCCGATTTTACTCCTGATGTGACATCAGGGAGGATCTGAGCTGAGAGCATCTAAAATGATCAGTGTTGGCAATTTATCTTCACTTTTAAGTCCTTTAAATGTTTATATTCTGCCCGTTTTTAAACTAATATCCAGGTTATTTGGAGCAAGGGACTTCATGTATCCAGTAGACAGGGAGAGATGGAGGTTGATGTTCCAACGTTTTCTGGATCTTGGTCCATAGTTGAAGTGTTCTGCTTGTCCCTTCTGTTGTCTCCTTAAACTGATAGTCTAGAACCATTAGGATGTGCAGGGGTACGGTACCTGATCTCTGCTCAATATGAAGCCAGAGCGTATCTCCATCATTAATGATCCAAGTCATGATGGATTTAATTCATGCAGCAACAATTCAACTCTTTCTGAAAACTAATGAGACATAAAACAATGGAGGTTTTTTTTTTTTTTTTTTTTTTTTTTTTTTTTTCCCAGTGTCCTGTCTAGCAATGTGGCAATAGGAATTGATGTCTCAATGCCAGATAGAGCTCGACAGATTTTGCTTTTACAAGTGGAGCAAACAGCTTCCGCCATTGTGCTCCACTTGATTTATGCTTGTAAATAACTTTATTATGATTCCTGCAAGGAGAATTTCAAATTATATGGACATGACAATGGGAGACTAAAGGAAGAAGAAAAAGTGAAAGAAAAGAAAAAAAAGATTAGAGGTGAAAGAAAGAGGAGATAAAAGGGAGAGAGTGATAAAACCTTCTTTGTCTGCTCCATCACCTGGAAAGAGACACAAAAAGAACAGCACAACCAACAGACATAAAGCAACAGCTACACTCGAATAACACCTAGATGCCATTGCTAAATCATATATATTATTATGTAAGCTGACATGTGTAATGTGATATTTGAAAAAAGAAAGTGAAAGAACATAAATAAATAAATAAATAAACACATTATAAGATTACTGTATATAAGTGAACACTTAATACCTGGGACCCAGCACCTGTGGGAGATGTGAAAGTGCACTAGTTTAGGTGAAGATTATCCAGAAATAGCTTGATAGTGATTGTGGAGAACCGAAGACCCACCTTCCCCGAGCACAGAGACAGGCGTCAGGGGACCCGTAACCCCGGACTCCCAAAGGGGCCCCTAAAGCAGGTCGCCCAGGAGGGGCCGACACAGGATATCCGCAACACCCCCCCCAAGGAAGGAGCAGAGACGACCCCGAGGAAATCCCCCAGCCACCGCAATGCCGACGCCCCCAAGAGCCGCGGAGACGAGCCCGTGGGCTCCGCCGGCAGCTAGCCCCGCTGAAGTGGACCCGGCCATGGGCCCTGAGGGCCAGAGGCCCCAGGGGCGCCCCGCCCCCGCGACAAGGGCCCCGGCCGCCCCCCGGGGGGCCAGGCCCCGCGAAGAGGCCGCCGGGAGTGGGCCGGCGCACGCCCGGGAACCCGCCCCAAACCCGAAGCCAACCAACGCGCCAGGGGGCCAAGGCGCCCGCCAACGAAGTGGAGGAGGGCAGGACGTGGGGGGATGGGCTCCGCACCTAGCGGAGACTTGAGATGTTCTTGGGAGAGGGAGCGGACCACACCCATACCTGGAAAAAAAAAAAAATAAAAAAAACTCATTCACCCCATCCCTCCCTTGTGCCCCACTCACCACACACAGAGAAGAAAAAGAAAAAAAAAAAAAAAAAAAAAAAAAAAAGACGCTGTACACACATTCCCACATAACACTCACATCCAACACTGACCAAAGGGGGGGGGGGGGGTCACCCCAAATCGACTATACGACTGCTTCTGCCCGACCCCCGGCCCCGGCCCCAGACCAGACGCCCCCCGGACCCAAGAGGGCGGGCCAACACGACCCGCACGAGCCACCCGGCCAGAGCCCCCCCCCTCCCCCTAAATACCTAATAAACCCCTTCCCTCCCCCCACCTTACCCTTGCCATCCCTGCCCCCCGCCCCCTGGGGGGAGCAGAGGTATCAGCCCCAGACCTGGCAAGCCGCTGACCGCACACCGCAGCCCCCCACCAAGACCCCGGACACAGTGGCCCGCTCCAGGCCCCAGACTCCTTGCCGCCATCGGAGAACGGGGGTGTGCAGAAGACCCCGACCCTCCCTACGCCCGCTCAAATGTTGTGTTGTTGCATGTTGTTCTCAAGTGCGTTTAAAAACTGGGAGCGCCGAAGGGGATGCACGGCACAGCCCACCCCCCTTCCGGAAGGTAGCTGTTGCCAGCGCACCCCCTCCGTGTGACTGCCCAGAACCCTCAATGTCTAAGTGGGAGAGGAGGTGAAGGGATCCGTCCGAGGTGAGGCCCACACAACATAAGCCCCCCCCCAGACGTCTTCCCCCCACCCCCCCCACCATGGCCTATATGAGTGTGCGATGTGAAAAATGTTTGAAGTGAAAGTGTCTAAGATGCATGATAAAATTGGGGAGAGGGGCGTCACCAGAAAGTGGCAACCTCCAGTAACGCCCCCTCCCACATGACCTACATGTGTGGCGGCGTGATGGAGCAGGCAGAGGGAGGAGTCCGGGGATGGGGAGCAAATGACTGGGAAGCCAACCCAGGGAGCCAGCAATGGAGGTTTTTACCATCCAGACCTTTAGAACCAGTTCAGCTCAACAATTCAGTTGTTTCTATAGAAGATGAACAGACTGGATCTGAAATGATGAAATTCTTCACTTCTACTGATGTTCCAGCAGATCTCCAGAAAATGGAGCTGCAGCTCTCAGATATTTTACTCATCATGTCTTCTATCAATGAATCCACTGATTAAAGCAATAATCTCAGAGACATGTGCTACTCCAGAGGTTCCCAAGGTTGGTTCCTGGAAGCTCCTACTTGGACCTCCAATCAGGCTCCGCCCCCTTTAGAGAAGATCTTTCCATAGATGAAGCTAAGAGTCACCTTGATGCTGCAGACCTTTGTTCAGGGAGGAGATGTCAGGATATTTGTGACAGTCTGTTCCAGGCTTTAGTTGTTCTCCTCATGAGGAGCTGAAGTCTCTGACAGGAACGTAGAGCTGAACAGGAGAAGAACTTGAAGCTTTCTTCTTGGCCTGTCTGCTTGCAGCAGCGTGACAATCCAACATTTTAGTCTGACTTCATCTGGAAATATTTCTCTGAGCCTGAATCAGTTTGAAGGCAGGCGAGCTCCTCATCAGAGCTGAGATCTTCTATGTCCTCCATGCTGGAAATGTAGAAGTCCAGCAGCTCCTGATCTGTGATATCAGAGCGTGTCATCATCAGTAAAACGGGACTTAATTTCCCTCTCAAAGCAGGTTGGAAATCTGTGTGGAAAGATGCAAACAAAGACTCTCTGGACTGTTTTATCTGCTGGGGGCCTTGTTCCAGAGGCTCCTTGGACACTTTCACAAGCCATTACTGCAGCTGCTGGATTCAGGAAGCTGCATCTTCTTCTTGGTCTCATTGTAAATGTGTGCAGCACCACCTGGTGGTGATGATTGGTAGAGGAAGAGCTGAAAGGTTGGAGGTGTTAGTCAGAGGTCTGTGATGATGGAAGCCTCTCCCTGGTTTGTGAGTCTGAGCTCAGAGATCAGATCTTTGATTCTTGTTGAACTCTTTGTTGAATGTGAAGCAGCTTCTCCTTTTTAATGTTTGTATTTCTGGATCTTCCAGTGTGGCCACAGCAGATTTCCACAGGGCTCTTTAGTCTTTCATTCCTCCATCTGTGTGTGGGAGTGTGGATGGAACAGGGATCCAGAGTTGGTGTCAGTGTTTAGATTGATTGTATTTTAATGCTGATTATTAAATCAGGTGGAGCTTCCAGAAATGTTCACTTAGTTTCCTGATGTCCTTTTAGGCTTCAGGGTGTTTCTTCAGGTTGTTACTGAGGGATTTCCTTTCTCCTCTCTGTTGGAGCTTTTCCTCTGTTTGGACAAATGAGTTGTGCTACAGCACCACCAACTGTCCTCACTACAGCCACTGCAGGTTGTAATGTTTCATCATCTTCATCATCTTCATCATCGTCATCATCAGAACCTAGGTTTCTGTCTGCTCTCAGTTCTTCTTTCTTTCTCTGGATTTTTACAACAAGCAGACGTGTCCAAATGTTGGACTGGTCCTTTCTCAGTGGAGGACAATGTGTGTCTGAGAGACATGTAATGTCCATGTTTGCTGCTGAAAGAGACTAATGGTCTGACCCCCCTCCTCCTTTCAGGGTGGAGCCTGCTGGAGTCCGATGGTTGACACCAGGTCTGAGGAAGTGTAAGTGTGTTTTTCATTTAATTTGTGACAACAAAGCAGCTCACATTCAACCATCTTCAAACTGTCCATCACTCATTAAGGAGTCATCATCAAAGTGTCAATAAATGATCAATAACTGCAGATGGATTATCTTTCTCTTCTGGATTATCTGTTCTCTCCCTCAGATTCTTGTCAACTCACAATCGACACAAACACAGTGAACAGAAAACTCAAACTGTCTGAAGACAACAGGAAGGTGACACGTGTGAAGAAGCTTCAGTCATATCCTGATCAGCCAGACAGATTTGATGATGTTCCTCAGCTGCTGTGTAAAACTGGTCTGACTGGTCGCTGTTACTGGGAGATCGAGTGGAGAGGAAAAGTTAATATATCAGTGAGTTACAGGAGAATCAGGAGGAAAGGAGAAAGTAGAGACTGTTTGTTTGGAAAGAATGATCAGTCCTGGAGTCTGATCTGCTCTGATGATGGTTACTCTGTCCGTCACAATAACAGAAAAACATATATCTCCTCCTCCTCCATCTCCAACAGAGTAGCAGTGTATGTGGACTGTCCTGCTGGTATTCTGTCCTTCTACAGAGTCTCCTCTGACTCACTGATCCACCTCCACACCTTCAACACCACATTCACTGAACCTCTGCTTCCTGGCTTTGGGTTCTTCTGGTTCAATTATGGTTCCTCAGTGTTTCTGTGCTGATTGAGTCTAAAGAGTCTCCTCCTGTCAGAGAAAGCCTCTCCCTGGTGAACAGATAGTTCAGTCTGTTCATGTCTGTCTCTTTCACTCAGAAACATGTTTTCACATTCATGGATTCAATCTGTTTCTTTGTGAAACTCTTCTAAATGATTCCTTGGAAACTTCTTCCTCTTCCAGTCCTTTAAAGATGGAAGCTGGGATTATTCCAGGATCCACATGTTGTTTTTCTGCCTGTTTCCAGTCAAAGCTTCACTCTGAATGTCAGCATGTTGACTTTCTCTCTTGGTTTTTTACTTTCATTCATCAGTCAGATTTCATTGAAATGTTGGCCAGTTTTTCTCAATCTCTGGACATTATCTGTTTCTGTCGGCTCCTATTTTTCTAAACACTTTTTACATTCAGGTGTTAAATCTTTCTTTTGTAGATTTGCTGAAGTTCTACTTCATGTGTTTTAATGAGCAATAAACAGATTTTCTTCTTCTGTGTTTGATTCATTTGCTGCTCATTCTCTTCTGTTCCTCTGAAGTTTCATTATTTAAATAAAACTCTAACGCTTGTTTCAATAAAACAGATTTTTTCTATCAACACTGACTTTCAAAAAGTCCTAATTTACAGTAAAACATTTCCATCTTCTTTCTGACATGTTTTTAAATTACAGATTTTTTTCTTTAGTTGAATAAATCAGCAGCAGAAACTCAAAGCAATGATGAAATGATATTTCTGCTCCATCTTTCCAAACCTTGAAAACACGTTGAGAATGAAAGAAGAGCCGACGCTGACAGTCTGGGACTAAAATCAGCTTCTTTACTTCCAAACTGCTGACTTGGACAGACTGAAGACCAGTTTTTACTTTTCTAGCTAAACTCCTGCGGCACCAAACCAGAAGCTGAACCAACACCAACAACAGAACCACATGGAACATTTCCACATCACAACTTCTTCCTATTCTGGACTTTTATTTTGACACAGGAAACGTGTGAATACTCACACAGAGCCACAGCGAACACGGCGTCCTGCTGCTCCTCTTAAAGGGACAGTCCCACATTTTCAGCTTCAGGTTCCTGTTAGCCCTGGGCCAGACTGACAGAGGCCAGGCTGCCACACATCGGCGCCACCGGGCCCTCTGACCACCGCCAGCAGCACTTCAGGTGAAGTGTCTTTGTCTCATATTGGTTGGCTGTGTCTCTAAGAAAAAGCATGACCCATCAAAAAAATAGTCTGAAAATTCTATGTTTTTTATAATGTTGATCTTTATTAAGCCTGAAAACAAAATCCCATTTGTTTTTGCAATACCTTTTTTTATATTTTTTTACATCACATTTGATACGTTAGACTTTTTAAAGGAACTTTTGGCTCCCAATAATGTGACTTTTATATAGAAAAACATATCTTTTATCCTACAACTCTTTACAGCCATTTATTTCACATCGTGGTAGACATCGTGTCCTAGTTCAGCCAACGATGTACTTTACATGTTTTACAGTAGACATGTAAAAGTGATTGCCAGTGCAGTGCATACATCTCTGTCTGGTTTCCCATGTTGGAAAATGATCAGTGCCATCCTTTCCCACATCAAGAGGCACACTGCAGCTTTGTCTTTTACACGGTGGTGTTGGAGTCGCTTCTGGAAAGAATTGATTATACGTACCTGCAGTATCAAATATGATACAAACGTTTTAACTTGATTTAACTGTGATATAATTATTTTTTAAGTAATTGGGTATTGTCTAAAAGCATAAAGCATTAATTTAAAAAACTGAATAACAATGTTTATTTTATTCTTACCGTAATTTCTCGAAAACTGGCGTCTAAAAATCTCGTGTGACCATCTCATGTAAACAGACATTTTGAAAAGGGAAAAAAGATGTTTCACTCCCTACAGTTCAATGATGATCCAGTAGAAGACAGCATGCATGTATCAAATTATATCCAACAGGTTATAAGGGTAAAAATTGTTCATGTTGAAATAAAGAGGCCCCAGAAACTCATGTAGCAAATTTGATACAAATGGCGATAAAGGGTTAGAACAGTTTCAGTACTTTGGTTTGACGTAAATTTTCTTTTTTATTAAACCGTGACGTCAGTTTATTTAAATGCAGTGGCGCCTCCAGAAATGTTTCATAGGGGGTCCAGATGGCGCCACTCAAACTCTTGGGGTGGCACTGAAACTAAAGCCATAATTTCAGGATTATATATATTTTTTTTTTCTCTTTTTTTTTCCTTTTTTTCCCTTATTTTATTCTACTGTTGTAGTAAAGCTGCCTGTAGAAAACTATCAGAAAGACTTAAGTAAATGTCTACTAATATCTTTTGATTTTTAATGTTTTTTTTTGATTGTTAATGTTCCTAATGATCTAATGTGCATAGACCAATAACAGTACAGTTAACATTTTGAGTTGAACAACTTTCTTGTGGAATTATATTTAGAATAAGGTGCACATTTATTAATTTATTGGAGAACAAAACAGTTACTAGGGAAAAGTAGATACTGGCAGATACAAATAAAAACGCGATAGGAGCTCAGGAAGAGTGGCTGCCATGTCCTGGCCATGGCCACCCCTGGCCACCCTTGGTGGCGTCCCTGTTTACATGACGAGCATATTTAAATTATATTGATGAATGTATTTCTCTCATTTTTACTATAGTCTGTGGTTGCTCCTCTGACAGATTTACTGAAGGAAGTGAAATCCATCTGGTCCTTCCTGTCAGAAGGCTTTTGATGAAGTCAAATCTCTTCTCTGTTCTTCTTATGTTCTTTCAGCTCCATGCATGGATCGTTCTTTTGCCCTGCATGTGATGAAGGTGGGCATAAACGACCTGGGAGTTTTTACTCCAAAAGGTTTAACCAATTTCAGTTGAACAACGCAGTTATTGAAAAAGAAATGTTTGCACTTATCTGGGCTTTATAGCATTTTGAGGTACGTGTGGATACTGGCAGTGGTCCTCTGGTCTTCATGGATCATAATTCAATAACATTCTTGCATTCCTTGCAGTGGCCAAATGGCAGATTGATGCGTTGGATGTTGTTCTTTCAGTCTTATTGTCTGGATTGTGGTTGATGCTTTGTCCAGAGCACCATGTTCCAGCTTCATAGTTGTTAAGCTGTAGAGATGGGGAGTGATTGGACGCAGCGTTTGACTGAGCCTCAGAAAGCTTTGAAGCACAGAGTGGACCAGAACAGTTCTTCTGTATGCTAGCTGGTATTACATGTGTTGATCCAACAGTTTTAGCTGGTTAGCTGATGCTGATGGACTGGATGTTGGTTTTTAAAACCACTGAAACTCTAGTTAGTGAGGAAATCAGTTTTCTACCATTTTTCCAGAACACCAGTCAAGCTTCAGAAAATATTGTTGCACAATTACAGACCAGTGCGGGTGGGTAACGGCGTTCTTGTTGCCTTTATATCGTTGATCATCACTTTTTATAGATCTGTCAGGTCTGGATGCTGCTTAGGAGCCTCTTCTTCATTGACTCCTCCTCTTTTTGATTGACTCCTCCTCTTTAATCATCATATCCAACAGGTTCTTCATGTTGTTATGCCATTACGGGACGTGACAAACTGCATTTCCCATGATGCAAAGTGGTCAAAATGGCCAACTCCCATCATGCAACGCAGCCCAAAATGGCCACCGACCATAGCAACGAGATAACGTTACTATGGAAAGAGATAAAACTCACTCACGCACAAAGATCTGTCGTCTTTCCTGGCACACCGCCAACCTGAGAAGACACACAGCTGTTTCACTCCGCTGGGATTACCCACGTGCCACATGCTTGAGTTTCTCACTGGACCTAGATTTTTCGAAGCAAACTTTATTCCCTGCTTTGCTGGTGCAGGAGGTCGACTTAAAAAGTACTTTTAATTCCCTCTGATCAAAGACCGGGAGCCGCCTTATCTCCCAGTGATCTAAAGAGGACCCCGCTTTGTTTGGACAACAAAGCGACTGTAAGCCCAGAGGAAGAGACGAAGGAGCTTCCTCATCCTGTCCCCACTGCTGCCCGCTCCTGCCTACAACCGTGCAGTCAAGACGCATCCAGGACACCGCGTTACTCGGAGCGCTCACGGACCCAGCCGAGACAGCCCTGATTCACAAGTAACGGGGTTTTTCCCCTTTTATTTCTTTTCACCCACAAGGTGTTTCAGAAGTGCCTGGGCAGGTGTAGGAACTTAGGTTAACGCTTTTTACTCTAAGACAGAGTGTTTTTGACCGTTGAATATCTTTCTTTGTGTGTGCATGCCTTTTTTCAATTGATTTTTGCTGTGATTGATTTGTGGTCCGTAAAGACCCAGCCGTAAGACCCTCTGTAACTCTTTTTCCAACTTCTTCCATCTTTTTCCCTCTCTCCGTTCTATCTTTCCTGTCCTTATCAGGAATTTCAACCTTTTTGTTAGAGCTCAGTTCACGGTTTGTTTAAACCGGCACTCCCCCTCTGGCTGAGGTACTACCCCCATTAGCGTAAGCGTGGTGACATCATTAGGACCTCCTTTCACGCATCACGCAAATTTGTAGATCATACGTCATCATAGTCGCCATCTTGGGAGGGTGTCTGATGACTGAACTGTAGGTAGCTTAGCTGGAATAGCTTTTATAAAACACCAAAGCGTCCAGTGGGACTCTCTAAGCTGTTCTGTCTGTCAATGCTGCTACGTCAAATGCCAATGTTTTGAATGTGGTGTTAAACAACCGTGAGCTGGACTTAGATTTGCTACCGCTCATTTTAATCCATTGTTTTTTTGTTTTGTTCTTTTATTTCCATATATATTTTGCATGTTTAGTTTTAGTAGTGAGTAAGATTTCCAAGGTTGTTGAGTCAGAGAATTACTGTAACAGGGAATTGCTTTTGGTTCAATAAAAACAACTGCGGAATAGGAATTGTTTTGTGTTCAATCCATTTCACAGTTACATGGTCATTCAGAATTCAGAGCTACCTCCTTTTGGAGTTAACATCTGATATTAATACAGAGACTTAATACAGAGATCATTGGATGGTGATAAGGAATAAGGATTTAAACTCTAATAGCAGTTATATTGGGGTTCTCACAGTCTGCCGGATAAACCTCGTCGGTTAAAATCCGACCTGATCATTTATCCCAGCATAAATGAGTTCATAACAGCTAATTAATTAATGCATTAGTAGTATAAATCATTACAAGCTTCTACCCTAACATCACCACCATTTGAACTATATTTTGTTTTAGCGGAATTTTGAGTTGAATGACTTATTACTTAAATTATAATACCAAATTATAATCAATAATATTAATAAGCATATTCAAACAGCTTCTGGCATAACAATGTGATTCTTGACAACATCACTCCTCTGCAGCCTCTGGTCCTCCGGGATGCCGATCTCCTCCCAGAAGTCCTTTGCTGCTGTCAGCCTTGATATTTTAAAGCTCAGACTTCTACATTCAGGACTTTAAGATAAAAACTATTGTTTGGTTCACAATGACCTGATAAACAGCAGTCGGTGGTTTAAATGTGATGTTTGTGTCTGAATATGTTACTGTCCACCAGGGGGTGCCACAGGGTTCAGTCCTTGGTTCCTTTTATTGTCTATCTGGGGTCTGAACGTGTTGATGCCAATTTGCATTTTTATGCTGATGAGGTATTTACTGTTGAGCTCTGACTGCAGAAATACATGCATTGAAGACCTTTAACCCCCAGGTGGAGAAACTGGATGTAGCTGAGGCTAAACATATTTTTTTGTTGTATCAAGTTTTCATTCTTTAATGTAAAATCAGCTTAAAGCTGCAACATTTTATCTGGACTGGATTACGGACAGGTTTTCTAAATGAAAGCTTCTTTTTTTTTAGCAATATTTGGCTGACCAACTCTGCTGAAAATGCTTTTAAAGGCTTTTTGACATTTGGCAGATTTTTATTTCCAGTTGCTTTGACACTTCAGTGCCCGGTTAGGAACATTTCTCAACAATTCAGGTTGCAATTTATGTTACAATCCTGCAAAGTGAAAAAAAAAATCAACTATTTCAATGTTCTGTTGACTGACGGAGGGTAAAAAATGCTTTTAAGCGGGCACTGTGCCATCGTTGCTCTGGGATATCAAGGTCTCATTTCTTTATTTCACATTTGGTCTGGACTCTGAAGACATTTAGGAAGCATCGGTAACCGCCTAGTTAAAAGAGATCTCAGATTTTATTTTTAAAAAGACACCTTTGCAACATTGACCTCATATTAAATCAAACTCTTCGTCTTCTCTCCGTCTTTGCTCCCTGCAGCAGTGAGTCTTCAAGGATGTTAAATTCATGCTTTTTTTTCAAGCTATCGGCACAAAGTCCTTCAATTATAAACCGATTTCCTGACAACTGATGAAACTCCAAAAGAACTTTTCTTATTGACAGAAAAGATGTTGGTTTCACGTCAAAGATTAGCATGAAATAAGAACTGACAGCTATTTGTCCATTGAGGCACAACCAGCTGTAATGAGGACAGCTGAACTGCACTGAAGCTTTGACGGTGGAGTCTTTTCCTCAGCCTGGCTGAAGGGAGGGAAGTGGTTGCATGAAGTCAGACAAGATACAGGACAGGCAAGGACTGACAACAAGGTTTTAACCTGGGTTTACTGTTTATTCAGATTTGTTTTAAAAGTTGAAATTTGACTCTCACACTGCAGCTTTAAGATGTAAGCTGCTGATGTCTTCATGGTGGACTCAGCTCATCTCCAGGTTCCTCACATCTCTGAGGTTTCCTCCTGGAGGACGGTCCTCACTGGGAGCTCCATCACTGCTGCCTTCAGCACATGAAACCTCACTTTTCTCCATTAATGGACTTTGTTGCTTTCAGCTCCATTTTCCTTCAGACCATTAAAACAGTTTTTATTCTGCTGAATGACTGGAAACTGAGACATTTGTTGTCTTTCAGAGCCCCTCTGGGCCGGGACCCTTCAGGAAGCTTTTATTAGACTTATATGGTCATTATAAGTGAGTAAAGGACTCAGGTGCAAAGGTGAGGTCTTCATCTGAGCCTTCATCACATGTCAGCAGCTCAAACCCTGAGAAACACACCTTGGAGAACTCTGTAAGCGGTACATGCTTAGAACCCACATGCATCGGTCCATCCATGTTTGGTTAGATCAGCGAAGGTCAAGCAGGGAAAGGCTTTCTACCATCTCTGACAGAAACGTCTGAATGCATGGTTCTTCACAGTGTGGTGGAGGAATATGAACTTTAATCATCTGGTTTACAGGATTCTTCTCAGAGGAACCAGGAGGAGAACCCGGCCAGGATCATGGTTCTGGGAACAGATGGTTTCAGATGGCTGTTGCATGATTTCTGTTTCGAAACCAGGATAGGGCTCAGTGGGTGAGTCACGGTTCTCTGGTTGATTTAGTGCTGGTTCTGTTGGGTTGGTTGCTATCGCATACACCAACAGGTTTCCTTCAGCTTCAAGCGTTGCACCACAAATGGATCCAGCAGGCAGAGCTTCATGTCGCCTGATTTGGATCATGTTGGAAGGAAAAGTAAACACGGTGTCTGGAGAGTCCTGTCTGCCGGTCAAGGAAAGGGGCAGGTCTCCAATGACGGGAATGCTCAGCTCAAAGTCGTGGAAGGAGCTTTCGATGAGCACCCCAAGAGGTTTCTTCGCCACCACTTGGATCGGCATGTGGGTTGGATTCTCCACCAGAAGGTAAGCTGAGCGGTTGTTCAGCTCAAGCAGGGGTGTGCCCCGGATGACCAGGTTGGATTCCTGGAAGTTATAAAGTGGTTGAAAGAAAACCTGTGTGCTCTATATTTGTTATCCTCTCATGATGACGTTCACTAGGATTTACTCTGTTTCTCTATCTTGCCATGAGTGTTGCTCTATCTGGAGACACTTTTAACACAGGTCTAAATGTAAAGTAATGATGTGTTTTCTTTCACAAATGTAAAGTGTGTTGGGGTCAAGGATACTGTATTGGAACTGAGCATGTTATTTTTACACCCTTACACTATGTTGTACTTTTTCAATTTTTAAAAAAAAATTAACATCATATCTGATCCTCGTGGGTTAAATGTTTAAGTGCAATGCTCAACATAAAAATATGAATCAAAATTAATATTTATTTAGTAAGTATGTAAGTAAACTTTATTTCTATAGCACCTCATTTATATAGTACCTAAAAGCCAACCTGAATAAATGGGTCTTCAGTTGCCTTATTACTAATGAAGTACATGCTATCTAATGGTTAAAATATGATGTTGTCTAAACCTAAAATTTTTACACATCATTTCTATTTTTCTTGTAAATTTGGATACATTTGAAACAAGCAAGAAACTACATTTCTGGACTTGCTTATAGCAGCTTTATCATGTTCTATGTTTGCTTGCAGGTCCAAAAAGATCACTCTGCTCCAGTCTACGTCATCAACCTTCTCATTTCTGATCTCATTCAACTGTGCTGCCTTACTGCTTGAAAGGCATCCGAGTAACTATGTTTAAACATGCATTCAATTCTGTGTTTGAGTACATGATCTATTAGACTGTCAGTGGGTTTCTCTCATTTCAGGTACTTGGTCATTGCCAAGCCGTTGTGGTACAGATTCAGAAGAAACATCAAGACGTCTCTCATGGTTTGTGCTGTTGTATGGACGCTGGCACTTGTTTGTGTTCTCCCTCTTTATTTTGACGTCCACCCTCGGGTTCAAGAAATCATCTGTGCTGTCTTCTTTCTCCTCCCCCTCCCCCTGTTCACTCGTTGGGACCATCAGAGCTCTGTCTGCTGCTCACAGTGTCCCTGTAGAGGAAAAACGAAGGATAGTAGCAATTCTTGTTGTGGTGCTGCTTATTTACACGCTGCTGTTTCTTCCTAACATTACTTGGTCCATGGTTGAAGAAGCTAAACATTACCAGATTTTCACCAGCTTGGCTTGCATTGGTCTTTATTTAAGTCCTCTGGCTGACTTGACCATGTACTTTTGCATCAGGAAAAGTGCGATTGACAAACTTCTGAAATTACTCTGCCATTGTAAAATGTCAGGCAACTGGGAAACAAGCAGCAGAGCTCTTGAAAATATGTCTGCAACATGCTCTGAGGCAGTCTAAGATTTGCTTGGACCTGTGCGACTCTCTAGAGATGTATGTTAAACCTGCATGCACAGTATTCCTCTGAACCCAAGCACTCATCATGTTATCTGCAATTATCTTGCTGTAATGGGGATACACCTTCATTCTTCTGATCCCTCTAATCCAGACAGAGGGAATTAAATAACAATTTCCAATTTGTCTAATCAGCATTTTCTGTTTCTGGATGTATTTCTCCTATTTTACATAAGCAAAAAGATTATACATTTCATTTATAATGTTTTTAATCTGTTTATAAAATATATCTAATGGATTTTTAAATGTGCCTTTGTCTACAAAGGTTTAACAAGAAAAACTATATGTCACTGTATTAAATAAAACATCAATAAAAGTTTTCTGTTCACGTATGGTAAAGTAAAACATATATTAAATCTGTGGATGATAATAGCATGCAGAGACAGTGTAATTATTTTTTAACAGATAGAAACCAACATCAAAACTTAAACCACTACCAGGTTTAGTGTGAGTGGCCATCTGACAAAACCTGCTGTAGGGCTGACAGCAAAACCAAGAAGCGCTGAGCCAGGAGTAGTACAGAAATAAAGGAAAAAGGAAAAGTGTCTTAGCACATATTGATTATAAAAAAAAATTATAGTGAAGAAAGCAGAGGAAAGAATGTAGCCCAGTAGCCTAAGCCAGTAGCAGTACAACTAAATAAATAGCTCAGATTAACCCAAGCCGTATCATCAAGGGAAGGCTCGATATGGTGCATGCTTAATGGAATCCCCCCCCCACACAAAAAAAACAACAAGAACAGCACAAAAACATTTCGACATTCATCCAGGTTTTGACATCAGAATCAGAATCATGTTTAATCGCCAAGTAGGTTTGCACTTACAAGGAATTTGACTTGGTGTTGATGGTGCAGACAAAAAATAAGAATACATTAAAATAAAAAGTAAAAAGGATATATATATATATATATATATATATATATATATATATATATATATATATATATATATATACAGAAGCAATATACACTCAGTAAACTGTGCGTTAATGTAACGCAGAAGCTTGTAAGTCCTGAACGGGGGAGGGAGGCAGTATCCAGTTTCACGGGCGGATCTTGGCCTTGTTCATAAGGCCGGTAGCAGATGGGAAAAAACTGTTCATGTGGCGTGAGGTTCTGGTCCTGATGGACCGCAGCCTCCTGCAAGAGGGAAGTTACTGAAATAATCTGTGACTGGGGTGCGAGGGATCAGCCACAATCTTCTCTGTACACCTCAGAGTCCTGGAGGCGTACAGGTCCTGGAGAAATGGAAGATTGCAGCCAATGACACGTTGCAGTCTGCTCTTGTCCTTAGCGGTGGCACCAGCGTACCATATGGTGATGGAGGAGGTGAGGATGGACTCAATGATGGAGCAGTAGAACTGCACCATCATTGTCCTTGGCAGGTTGAATTTCTCCCGCTGCCTTCAGCAGGAAGTCCATCCTCTGCTGGGCTTTCTTGGTGAGGGAGTTGATGTTCAGCTCCCACTTTAGGTCCTGGGAGATGATAGTTCCCAGGAAGCGGACAGACTTCACAGTCTCAATGGTGGAGTCACAGAGGGTGATGGGGGTAGCTGGGGCTGAGTTCTTCCTGAAGTCCACAACCATCTCCACTGTTTTTACAGCGTTGAGCTCCAGGTTGTTCTCCCTGCACCAGGTCACCAGATGGTCAGCCTCCCACCTGTAGGCGGACTCGTCACCATCAGAGATAAGTCCCATGAGAGTGGTGTCGTCAGGAACAAAGGAGCTTGACAGACTGATGACTGGAGGTGCAGCTGTTGGTGTACAGGGAGAAGAGCAGACGAGAAAGAACACAGCCCTGGGGGGAACCAGTGCTGATGAGCTGTGAGTCAGAGTCATGTTTTCCCAGCTTCACGTGCTGCTTCCTGTCAGACAGGAAGTCTGTGATCCACCTGCAGGTGGAGTCCGGCACATTCAGCTGGGAGAGCTTCTCCTGAACCAGAGCTGGGATGATTGTATTGAAGGCAGAGCTGAACTCCACAAACAGGATCCTGGCGTAGGTTCCTGCAGAGACCAGGTGCTGGAGGATGTGGTGAAGGGCCAGGCTGGGAGCGTCGTCTGCAGACCTGTTGGCTCTGTAGGCAAAGTGTAGGGGGTCCAGGAGAGGATCAGTGATTTATTTTAGGTGTGAAAGCACAAGGCGCTCAAAGGACTTCATAACCACAGAGGTCAGAGCGACTGGTCTAAAGTCATTAAGTCCTGTGGTCCTTGGCTTCTTGGGAACAGGGATAATGATGGAGGATTTGAAGCAGGCTGGCACATGGCAAGTCGTTAGTGAGGTATTTAAAATGTCTGTGAACACCGGAGACAGCTGATCAGCACAGTGCTTCAAGGTGGATGGTCCAGCAACTTTCCTGGGGTTCTGTCTTCTGAAGGAGGTGTCGTGGGGGGTGATTGCAGGACTGTCCCTTTGTCTGTCGAAACGACAGTAGAAGTTGTTGAGGTCGTTTGCTAACTGTCGGTCCTTCATCGAGTGGGGGGTTTTAGGCTTGTAATTTGTTATCTGCCGGAGACCTTTCCAGACAGGAGCAGAGTCGTTGGCTGAAAAAATACAATACAAATAGCCAATGATAAAGAGAGGTGCTCCACACTGAACCAATCATGTTGCCGAAATAGAGCCCTGCAAAGTTAGCACAAAACACTGTAGCAGACTAGCCGCTCATGCCAACCGGTAGCAACACACACCACCGTCTACCTCAGCAGTGAGATAACGCTGAACAACAGAAAATTAACAATCCTTCCAACAAAACTATAGAGGAGACTGCCCAGACCTCAACAAGTGACTGCGACATTGTCAACAGGAAGGGCCTTAAAACTTCGGTAGGAGTATTTGGATATTTGAGGTCGGACAAGAAACAAAGAAGCTTATGGTATTGCAAAAGGCATGTTACCAATGATTATTGTAGAAAATATGGGATTCAAGTCAATCATAAAAGTAATAGACCCTCATTACCAACTCCCTGGGTGTAAACGATTATCCAAGACCAGACTTCCACAGCTGTACATGGAATGAAAAGAGACGGATGAGAAGGAACTGCAAAATGTGTCATACTTTGCTACTACGTCAGATATGTGGTCACGTTGTACATCAGAACCAGACACGAGCCTCAGCGTCCACTTAATGGACCAAGATTGGAATTTAAAGAGCAAATGTCTTCAAACTGCAAATTGCCCTGAAGACCACACAGGTGAAAGCATTGCTGCAGGACTGTCAGAAACACTTGCATCATGGGGCTTGAGTGAAGACAAACAGGTTTGCATCACGACCGACAGTGGGACCAACAAATTCAAGGCCACATTCTTCAATGACTGGACTCGACTGCAATGCTTTGGGCATCGACTTCACTCAGCAGTTGGTAAGCTCCCCTCTGCTGTATGACTGCCTCTCCTGAAGTAATTAGCATCCCTGGTGTGGACAAACTGTATGTTTTAATAATGTAGAACTATACCAGAATTTTCACCAGATGCCTTGAACAATGGTTTATGCCGAACTCCTGCATCCAACCAGCAACGATTTCATCTCTTTGTTTGAATGTGTTGTTTGCAGTAAAGCAACCTTTTAATCTTTTGAGCTTAAAATAAAATATTAAGCTTGAAATAAAATATTATAGCTTCATAATAACTATGAATAACTAATGACTGACAAAAAGGTCATTGAACATGTTATTCAGCAGCTGGCATCTTCCACAGCCGGGCTGGAATTTTTTTTCATCTAAATTATTTAAACAAATAAAATAAGAACAGCTTTACATCAGATTCCTATATCGTCTACAGCTTCTTGTTTATTAAATAGTACTAGAAAATAAATAAGGAATATTTAGGCACCCTGCCTGAAACGAGATAACACTAATTTTCTTTCTTTCCTACATTGCAGGACCTGTGATGTTATTATTACACACACATACATTGCCATGGCAATACTCATCCAACATATTGTGCAGCTCAACCTCAATGTATCTGCCAAGAGTGAAAATACTTTCATACATCCTGAAGTAAGGTGTTCCGGGCACGTCCGGTCGGACGTGAGGTGCCCGGACGTGAGGTGGCTCAGGCATCCTGACCAGATGCCCGAGCCACCTCAACTGGCTCCTCTCGACGTGGAGGAGCAGCGGCTCTACTCTGAGTCCTCCCTGGATGACTGAGCTCCTCACCCTATCTCTAAGGGAGAGCCCAGACACACTACGGAAAAAACTCATTTCAGCCGCTTGTATCCGGGATCTCGTTCTTTCGGTCACGACCCAAAGCTCGTGACCATAGATGAGGGTAGGAACATAGATCGACCGGTAAATCGAGAGACCTGACAGCCCTTATTAAAGGGTCCGGTACTCCATACTCCTGGAGTACCCCCCACAGGATCCCTCGGGGGACACGGTCAAACACCTTCTCCAGATCTACAAAGCACATGTAGACTGGTTGGGCAAACTCCCATGCCCCCTCCAGAATCCTGCTGAGGGTATAGAGCTGGTCCAGTGTTCCACGGCCAGGACGAAAACCACACTGCTCTTCCTGAATCCGAGATTCAACTATCCGACGGACCCTCCTTTCCAGAACTCCTGAATAGACCTTACCAGGGACGCTTAAGAGTGTGATTCCTCTGTAGTTGGAACACACCCTCCGGTCCCCCTTTTTAAATACGGGGACCACCACCCCAGTCTGCCAATTCAGGGGAACTGCCCCCGATGTCCACGCAATGCTGCAGAGCCGCGTTAACCAACATAGCCCCACAACATCCAGAGCCTTAAGGTACTCAGGGCGAATCTCACCCAGCCCCGGGGCCTTGCCACCGAGGAGCTTTTTAACAACCTCGGCAACCTCAGCACCAGAGATGGGAGAACCCGACCCAGAGTCCTCAGGCTCTTCTTCCGCAATGGAAGACGTGTTGGTGGGATTAAGGAGGTCTTCGAAGTATTTCGCCCACCGAAACACAACGTCCCGAGTCGAGGTCAGCAGCACACCACCCCCACTGTAAACAGTGTTGGTACTGCACTGCTTCCCCCTCCTGAGACGCCGGATACTAGACCAGAATCGCTTCAAAGCCGTACGGAAGTCTTTCTCCATGGCCTCTCCGAACTCTTCCCATGTCTGAGTTTTTGCCTCAGCGACCAGCCGAGCCGCCTGCCGCTTCGACTGCCGGTACACATCAGCTGCTTCCGGAGTCCCACAGGCCAAAAAAGCCCGATAGGACTCCTTCTTCAGCTTGACGGCTTCCCTCACCGCTGGTGTCCACCAGCGGGCTCGAGGGTTGCCGCCGCGACATGCACCGACAACCTTGCGGCCACAGCTCCGACTAGCCGCCTCAACAATAGAGGCACGGAACGTGTTTAAAGTTCTCCTTGAGGTGGGAGTTAAAGCTCCGTCTCACAGGGTACTCTGCCAGACGTTCCCAGCAAACCCTCACAATACGTTTGGGCCTGCCCGGTCGGGATTAAAATTTCTGAAAATTTTAATCCCTAAATAACCAGATAAAATAAATATAAAAAAATGGTTAACAAGACTTAAAAAGCCTAAAAGATGGTGACATAAAAATATCAAAAACATTTTTATACACAAAAATAGAAAGAATATATACTGTAAAATAACCTCAACAATGCTTTTGCTGTTTACTGTTCACCTCAGGGAGAGCAGGACAAGACAAGAGGATGGAGCAAGCTGTCGGTTTGTGCATGAAAGTGGTGGCTTTCTTCACTTTTTCATGGAAGAAGAAGAGAGACTTGGCCTCTGCTCAGGTAGAGTTTCATCTACCCCAACACAAGCTGGTGACAGATTCACCTACAAGGTGGGGCTCCTGTCACAAAATGATTGTGAGGGTGTTGGAGCGACACAAAGCGACCTCTCAGGTAGTGGGAGCAGATAAGAAGACCGGGCACTTGGTTCCCTTCTGTCAAGACCTAGAAGGGCTGGAGAGTATGCATGGAGCCCTCAATCCACTACTGGATTTCATTGATTCCCCCTCTGGAAAATGTTTCGTAAGTGTATCATATCTCAAGCCAGTGCCGCATCTCTTCAGAACACAGATTCTAAAACAGTCAGATGATGAGTCACAACTCACAAAGGATATGAAGCTGACAGTCATGGCATACCTGAATGGAAAGTATGTTGACCAAAAAATGGATGACCCGCTCAATACTGCAACCATGGTTGACGCCATCAAAATGAGAGCAGTGTCTGAGATGTTGGAGGGAAACCAGAAATTGACTACTTCAGCTAGAGCAGAGGAACAAGGAGAAGAAGGGGCCAGAGCTGCTGCAGTGCTACCCACCCAGAATAAACGCAGAAAGTTTGGGTAGTTTCTACTAGAAAGACTGGAACATACTGTAGGGAAAAGGGAAAGCATTGGATTGGTTTAAAAATATTTCAGCACACGACTTTCTCAGTACTTGATAGTTTTAGAACACAACATAAAAGTATATGGCATTTGACATTTTAAAAGTTTTAAAAGCCCTCCAGTGTATAATATAGCTCAGTGATTTCCACCAACAGAACGTATCATTTCTCTTCTTCTACACTTTTGGGGATATCACTCAAAGTGCCCCAAAACAGTAGCGAAATAACCAATCGTATACTGTTGCTAGGGAAAATTAATAAATATTTGGCCAATGAGCATCGCCAAAAAGAATGGCTTTGGGGCTATTGGAATCTTTGCCCCTGCTACACAGTGATATGGGTGTATGGCAAGTGGAGAGAGACACACATTTTGTCATGTGGTGAGTGAGTTTGAAGGGTGGGCTGTTTGTTTTGAAGAGAGTGAAAGGATTTTGGAAGGTACTGTGAACATTGTATCATGTACATAATTTTGTCAGCTGATGATTTTTTTCATATTTTGAAAAACTGTTCTGTTTCTGTTCTGTTGTGAAACCCATTGTGTCATTGGGAAACCGTTTGGCTGAAGATAATGGCAGTACAGAATGGTGTATGCCTACTTTGGTGACAAATAGTGAATTTTACTGTTGTATTTAATACTGTTCCTTTCCAAAATAAGACCCGATATAGCTGTAAATGGTTGAATGTATCTGTAAGCTGCTGATTGTGAGAAGGGAACTAAATGCTTATTGTGGAATTGTAGTAATTTTCCGACTTTTAATTTGAATGCATGTACTGGGTTAGGCAGGGAAATCTATTGGCCAGCCCCACCAAGATTTTTTTCGACCAGCCGCCACTGTGACTGAGGCATGTGCAGGTAGGCATGTGAACAGGGGAGCAGAGTTGACTTTAATTAGTGCAGCAGGAGGATCTGATTAAGATCAGAGTGCTGGCTGAGGAGTAGACACAGCTGATAGGATGGTGGCTAAATCATGGACATACATACATTTAATTCACATAAGATGCTTTGGTTCCCATTATGTCTCTTGTTCTTTACTGGTAGCTGATTATACCAGAAATAATGATGTCAGACCAGATGACAATACTGTAACAATACTTCAAATTCCTGTAATTCATTATAGGTATCATACTGTCAACAGTTTCACCATAAAATTGCAATAGTTTCAGGGGAACAGATAACAGTGAACATAACAACGGCAGTAAAAAATTCATTTGATAATTGAACCAATTCATCTCACAGGAAACTTTCTGAAGAATTAGCATTAATACACAATGACCAAAAAACCCAGAGAAAATTAATACAAGATGAACATTTTACAGTAGCAGATTGCTTGCATTTTGTTGTCATTAGATAACCGATACTTTGCTTACCAGTGATTTTAAAGAAACTTTTTACAAAAGAGTATGTTACTAATCAGCAAAAAAAACAGTTACAGTAAACTGATTGTTGTGGAGGCTCCAGATATGAGCACCTACACAGTCTCAGGATTTGCCACAGTCGTGCTTTCAATATCCCTGGTGCTCATCTCCTGACTGTCAGATGTTTCACAAGAACAGAGTGAAGCCAGAAACTTATCCAGGAAGCTTTTCCGACTTAACAAATACAAAGTTGTGTCTGCAAGGGGACTAAGAAACAGACAAATATTAAAAATATAAATACTTATAGAACTATATTTATTTAACCGGACAATTATGATGGGCATGAAAAGTAGAGTGTAAGTTAGCAGTACTGCAACCTGAATGGCTGCAATTCGTCTTTTTTTATCTGCTGGGAAACTGAGGGCTCCAGAAAGAGCTTTAATAGTCCTAACAAAGCAGAAGATGAACACGGGGATGGGCAGGACGAAAGCATATGACAAGATGGTGAAAACAATCATACGATCAAAAGGCAGAAAAACGATTAGGTAAAAAAGAACAGAAAGAACCCAGACCACGACACAGACAACCACAGATGTCTTGATGTTTCTCCTGAATCTGTACCACAGTGGCTTGGCAATGACCAAATACCTGAAACAACAGAAATAGCTTTTCAGTCAATGGAGACTATCAGGTAAAGACTAGTGGGATGTAAAAGATGCATTAAAGGGAACCATATACTTACCTTTCCAGGGAGATACAGACCATGAATCCAACACTGGCAAATAGACCAAAGTTAAAGATGACATAACCAATAAAATAACCCTTATTTAATGTAATTCTGCCACAGAACTGAATAACATCAGAAAAGAGAAGGTTGATGACTAAGATAGGGCAACACTGGTTCTTTTTCACCTGCAAGAAAGAAAACAGAGAAAAAAGGAACTAATGATACAAGAATATTAACACTCAAAATGTTTCCTGTTTCAGACATTCCAGTCATTTCTAAGGGTAAGAAAATGAGAGAAAGCTATTATTTTAAGAGTAAGCACAAAGTCATTTAGTACATTCCTTGTTGCTCCATGTTGCTGAATAGATTTGTCATTTTGAACTCACCTGTAAAAAAACTGCAACTATTACTATTAGAGTGAAAGGAAGTCCAATTGCAGTGGTAATCCAATCCAACCAACTAATCATTTTTAATAATCTCTCATCAAAGCTAAAGCTGACATTGAAACTTTTTTCACTTGATGTCATGTTTAAGATCAAATCGACACTCTGTTCCTCTGAGCTGTTGTTGTAGTCCAGATCCTCCATTCCTCTGTGTTGAATCAGAACTTTGAAGACAGTGGTATCTGTAAACAAAAGAAATATATTTATTTATCATTATAATTGTACACAAGTGGTTTTAAGATGTAATGATCTAAAAATGTATTGTGAAAGTGGATAATTTTCTCCATCATCAAAAAAGTTAATTGTATACTCAACGCATCTACTGAATTTAGTGCACTAGTTGATCTTTTCTTCATGAGAGAACAGCAAGCACTGCAGCCAAAATACGGGGCTTTTTTGACCTGCTGTATATTAGCCAGTCCCTAAGCTTTATGTAACATAAAACTGTTGACCTTTCGGGTTTTGTGATTTTTATTTTATTATTACAATTAAATAATAATAATCATGTTATGTTCATAGTGTTTATTTCCTAATCCACCTCTTATATCTTTCAATCCTTATGTAATTTTGTCTGTGTTGTGTGCACCTGCATGTTGCTGTAATCCTATAAATTTACCCGTCGTGGGATAAATAAAGGATTAGCTAATGTTATCTTATCTTAAATAACACTTTTTAATAGGATATATGTACTGGGTTCTTTCAAGGTAATAATTACATTTTCTGTGTGGGCTCCAGTAACATATATTAGATATTATCTACTTTGAAAGTTAACATGAACTGCTGCTGAAGATGACCACTCTTATCTACCTGGATGTTCTCTGGAGGACTGAAACGCCTCAGTCAGTGACGTCAGTCTGTGGGTCTGAGTCTGTCGGGACAATGAGAAAAGTTTCGTCTCCTCGCTCCATTTCTGTCGCTCGACGTTTTGTTGCTCATGGTTTTTCCATGTGCTTAGATAAGTTTGTTGTGTTTCCACTGAGTTTAACCGGCTTTTTACAAAATATACAGCTTGATTTCATTTACGGTATTAAAAAATAGCCAAACGGCGCTTCTTTCTCTCTTCATGTTTTTCGGCTTGTGCGGTCTCTGTCCGAGTCTGAGCAGCAGCCGCGCAGTTGTTTGTGTGTGGGGTGAAGAGAAGCTGAGTGGGCGGGCCAGGCTCAGCCTGCGTGCTGATTGGCTGGCACCGCTGAGCCATGTACAAGAGGAGAGGGGGAGCATCAGAGTGCTGTGACACAGACGCAGAGAAGTTGGTGAAGCTGCTGCATTCAGCCGCGCGCTGACTGACAATCCATTTTAATGGTCAATCAGAGTGTCCCCCCCCCACCCCCTCTGTCCTGGGTCCGGAACAACTGACCCGTTTGTCCCCCCCTGTCGGCAGGCGTGCTCCTGGCTGTGGTGTCACCTGCGGGAAAAGTTGCTCATTACCCTACTAGGGATTGCAGAGTCCTCCTGCAGGTGTTTTTGGAGAGTGTCATCATGGATTTGGAGCCCAAGAGCCCGTCTGATATTCTACCTGAACTGTCTACTATTGTGGACACAGTTTTCCAAGCGGCGAGTGTGCAGGCCAAGATTCTTTGTAACACACCATTACTATCGTTCAACGTCATGTCAGGCTGAATCAGACGAGCCTCTCAAGATTCTCTGGTTTTAGGGCAGCTGTATTTGGTTGTAATAGATGTACCAATATGTTGTAAGTATGGCTGCCAAGTTTTCAAAAAGGTTTTATATAGTTTTCTGAGACAATATGTAATTTTTTTCAGAGGGACGCAAGCTGTAGATAGGTATATTAAACTACTGCTCTGCTTCCTGGTCTGGACGCTGGGTTGTCAGCATTTTGGAGAACTAATAAATCTGGCCAGATTCCCAGAAAGAAGAACTGCACCAGAAAAGTGGCATGGATGCTGTCTTTCCGGATCCGACCATGTTTTACCCAGAAAGTTCTCCAGTTATCTATGTACCCTCCTGGATCCGGTTATCATGGAGCAGAGCCAGACCTCCCTGGGTTGCAGAGTTGTGGACTGGCGGCAGACCCTCCTGGGTTCCCACGTCGCAGGTCGGCGACGGGCCCTCCTGGGTTCCCACATCGCAGGTCGGCGACGGACCCCCTTTGGTCACGCCTCGGTGCTTGGGCGGGTCCTCCTGGACCCCCTCTTGGTGCTTGGGCGGAGACGGGCCCTCCTCAACCCCCTCTTGAGACTTGGGAAGAGGCGGACCCTCCATGATTGATTCGGGAGCCGAGGCATCGGCTGGACCCTTGGTGACAGATGCGGGAGCCGAGGCGTCGGCCGGACCCTCGGGGACAGATGCAGGAGCCAAAGCATCGGCCGGACCCTCGGGGACAGAGACAGGAACTGAGGCGTCGGCCGGACCCTCGGGGACAGATGCAGGAGCCGAGGCGACGGCCGGACCCTCTGGGACAGATGCAGGAGCCGAGGCGTCGGCTGGACACTCTGGGACAGATACAGGAGCCGAGGCGTCGGCTGGACACTCTGGGACAGATACAGGAGCCGAGGCGTCGGCTGGACACTCTGGGACAGATACAGGAGCCGAGGCATCGGCTGGACACTCTGGGACAGATACAGGAGCCGAGGCGTCGGCCGGACCCTCTGGGACAGATACCAGGCAGCTGTAGAATGCCCTGAGAGCCTCCTTATAGTGGCCCTCCAACTCCTTTAACTTCCAGCTCCTCTGAGTAATGGGACAACAGAGCCTCCCTTAGACGCTTTATAACAGGGGCAAATGTTCTTAATTTCTCCTCCAACAACCTATGGTCATCGTCTGAGGTGACACTAGGAGGAACTGTGGACGTAACATCGCCAGAAGGTGGAGGACGCCGGACACATAGTAGCCGTAGCTTGTCGTCTTCTCCTCCGGCGACGGGGTGGAGGAACTTGCTGCAAGGCTGATTATCCAGACGAGCCAGTTCCGGGAAAAAATCCGGGCGAAGCTCCCACATCACCTCCTCTTCGACCTCCAGAAAAAAGTCCAGTTCCGGGATGAATGGCGGTGAGGTGGACTGACAGGGGAAGTCCGGTGAGTGACTGATTTGACTGTGGAAGGTGAGTGGAGCGCCGGTCTGAGTGAGCATAGCTCCTCCGGAAAGGAGAAAACGCGTCGGCAAAGGGTTCATGTGCCCAGAACGTAATGTAATGAATTGCAATGGTTGAACCCAATGTGAGCCAGACACGGAGCTGATGCTTAAATGGGGTTTTATTTACTAAATCCAGGAGGCAAAAAAGGCGGACTTCAGGCAAGCAAACAGCACCAAGAGGGGACTAGACAAACTCAAAAACAGGAGGGCGGAAAACAGTATGGGCACAGACTGGCAGTCAGGCAGGTTAAGCAAAATAACAGAGGCTGGAATGCTCTTACCGAGTAGCTTGCGAGTGGGGACAATACGAGACGCTCTGGCACTGGAGACTGATCAGAACGGAGTTTAAATGGAGGTGAGAACAGGTGAAATCATTGAAAGTTAATTGGGATCTATGTATATAATTTCTATGGCTATGAGCATCGCCCAGCAAAACAATGAACAAAGGTCCGAGATCCAGTAGAAAAAAAGCACAAACAACACATAGGATTCCAAGAGGGAAAACTTTGCAATGTTGCTGGCTGTTTATGATTGTTGATCTGTCCCAAGAGCAAATTATCATCCGGTTCATAAAGGACTATCAAAACACTATCAAGATGGTGGCTTTGTGTATATATAACCTTATTTTATCATGATCAAGCGGTTTCTGGTCTTTTTTTATGAACATATTACATTCCTATATACCTTTAAAGAAAAGTAGGCTTCATAATTGGATTACAATGATCTACAAGAGATATAAGGATCTACTCTCTGGGAAGTAGGGAAAGCAAGTGATGACAGATAAATTTATTTCATTCTCATCTCTCATCCCCCTTGATGTTGGGGTTCACCTCCTGGCTCCGGGGGCTTGATACTTCTCTGGGGTGCCGGTGTCTGGACCAAGGACTATAGGATGGGAGTGGTGGGTGCGAGTGTGTGAACTGTGTCCATTTTGTTTTTGGGGGGTAGGAATGTTCACATGTGTGGCACTAGGGTGGGAATGTGTGAATGTGACTGTGTATGTGGTTTTTCTATAATTCTTTTTGTCAGTTTGGCTTTGAACTACCCTTTTTCCTGGGAGATCTCACGTCTCCACTTCGTGTGGAGCCCATCTCCGACTCCCATCCTGCTCTCCTTCGTTGGCTGAGTTTTTATGGAGTTGTTTCTATGGCTCTGGTCCAAACTCTATAGGCCATGGGCCAATTTTCCCGCATTTTCACTTGCACATTAATAAATGACATCCAATAAAAAATATAAATCGTTGCGCTCCGGTCAAAGAGGTCACGTGATTCAAGTTGTACTGCTCAGCCAATCAGATCGGCGTAGAGCTGTGCAATGTCAACCAGTTCAACATGGCTGCGCCCGTCAGGTGTTGTCTGCATCCGTTTCCAGACGAAGAAAGTCCAATAATAACATTTTCTGGTGCCAGTTTGGAGATGGCAACACTGCAAAAGGGCAACTAAAATAGGTAAAATTTGCTTTAAATTAGTGTTTTTGTTCTTGATTTGAGCAGTTAAAAAAGATTATCTGGCAATGGAATTAGTATTTTTACTCCTAAAATAAGATAATTAGATATATTCACTTTAAATAAGATGAAGGAGATGAGTTATTCCTATTTTAAGTACAAAAATGTTATTCCTATTGGCAGATTATCTTATTTACCTGCTCAAATCAAGTGCAAATACACTAATATCAAGACAATTTTACTTATTTTTAGTTCTCTTTTTGCAGTGAAGGAAAAATAAATAGGCCAGACCATACATCCATCCATTTTCCGACACGCTAATCCCTGCTGAGGTCCACCCTGAGGGGTGCTGGTGCCGATCTTCAGCTGTCAATGGGCGAGAGGCGGGATACAACCTGGACAGGTTGCCAATCAATCGCAGGGCATAAATTGTTGTTTGCCCAACTTACTATGATATCGCCAAGACCTGGTGCTGTATGGACTGGGCTACTTCTCTTTTCTTGTCATCAAGATCTCTGCCAACTGGCACCAGAAAATGCTATTATTGGGCTTTCTTCATCTGGAAACAGATGCATACAACACCTAACGAGCACAGTCATGATGAACTGGTTGAACTTGCACAGCTGACAATTCACTGATCTGATTGGCTGAGCCACAAAACTCAAATCACGTGACCTCTTGGTCCGGAGCGCAACGGTTTATATTTCTTATTGGTTGTAACTTATTAATGTGCAAGTGAAAATGCGGGAACGTTGTTTTTTTTTTAGCTCACTGCCATATGTAGCAACTGATCCATGTGCAAAAAAGTTGCTCCCAGACAGTTCATACGAAAGTTCCCAAGGAGACATCCTACAGATTCTGGCCCACGGCCTACTAAGCTTTAACAGATCACCTGGAAATCACTACCACACCTGGTAGCTACTCCCTGACCTTTAACATCCTCATGCAAGCCTTTCCTGTCGACCCAAGTTCTGTCCAAGTTATAGAAGCACCAGCTGCCATCTTCCACTCACCTTCCATGGAACTTTTTATTCTTCGTCATTCAAGTAATCCTCTACACAAGAACTCAGTTTGACATCTTTGCCAACCTACTTACCTGTTGGGTTTCCATTCAGTTACTTTGTAACTGCAGTTCGACAGATGCGCAACTCATTTTTGGTTCTCCAACCTAAACATACTCATATAAATCCTGTCCAATCACAGTAAAGTAGTCAGACACCCGTTGAGAAAGAAATTCTGCCTCATCGTTGTCGAGACAAAGCATGGAGACCCTCCATGACAAGGCTGAGAGATCAACTTGATGTCATTTGCTGCCGGAGTAAAACAAATTGTCTTGGTTTTCTTGATGTATGTAACAGCCTTTAGGCTCCATCTGATTACATCTAATTATAGCTCCTTGCTCCCGTTCCTTGGAGTCAGGAGTAAGAACACTATCACTGGTAGGAACAGAGCTTTCATCATTGCATAACGTAAACGCAAATGGATGGGTTGAAAAAAATCCGGGGATACTGGATCTATTTGTTTTTGTAAAGTGCCTTGAAATGTTTGTTCATTTACTGCTGTTTAAAGTGAGTTGAATTTAACTTTTATTCTGAATAAACAATCTAGGGCTTAATAGAGGCATCAGTAGCTACTTTAATATCAGAGGTAATGTTACACAAATATGTGTTTTTCCTCTTTTTATTTTCTCCACTCTTCTTTCCTTAATTTCAATTCAGTTATTGCACAATTTTATATATAAAATGAAAAAAAGATAATAATTTTATTTTACATGGCTTGACAAAAGACAAAGGCAGATCAAAATTACAGTTAAAGGTAAAATCGCTATATACTATTTCTGCTGTGAATGTTTGATAATTGAGAAACAAAATGAGTCACACAGCAGCAGAGATGATGCAATGAAGCACTAATTTTTATCTCCTTTACTCACTATCTTCTTTCTACAGAAGATCTAAACAGAAACGTTCCTCTTTCAGTGGAGCCCGTCCGTCCGTCCGTCCATCCATCTTCTTCCGCTTATCCGGGGTCGGGTCGCGGGGGCAGCAGCTTCAGTAGGGAGGCCCAGACGTCCCTCTCCCCAGCCACTTGGGCCAGCTTCTCAGGAGGAATCCCAAGGCGTTCCCAGGCCAGCCGGGAGACATAGTCCCTCCAGCGTGTCCTGGGTCTTCCCCTGGGCCTCCTCCCGGTGGGACGTGCCCGGAACACCTCACCAGGGAGGCGTCCAGGAGGCATCCTGACCAGATGCCCGAGCCACCTCAACTGGCTCCTCTCGACGTGGAGGAGCAGCGGCTCTACTCTGAGTCCTCCCCAGATGACTGAGCTCCTCACCCTATCTCTAAGGGAGAGCCCAGACACACTATGGAGAAAACTCATTTCAGCCGCTTGTATCCGGGATCTCGTTCTTTCGGTCACGACCCAAAGGACGTGACCATAGATGAGGGTAGGAGCGTAGATCGACCGGTAAATCGAGAGCTTCGCCTTTTGGCTCAGTTCTCTCTTCACCACAACGGATCGGTACAGCGCCCGCTTCACAGCAGACGCTGCACCAATCCGCCTGTCGATCTCCCGCTCCATCTTCCCCTCATTCGTGAACAAGACCCCAAGATACTTGAACTCCTCCACTAGGGGCAGCACATCCTCCCCAACCCGGAGAAGGCACTCTACCCTTTTCTGGTTCAAGACCATGGTCTCGGATTTGGAGGCACTGATTTTCATCCCGGCCGCTTCGCACTCGGCTGCGAACCGCTCCAGTGAGAGCTGTAGATCACGCCCTGATGAAGCCAATAGGACCACGTCATCCGCGAATAGCAGAGACGCAATCCTAAGGTCACCAAAGCGGATCCCCTCAACACCTTGGCTGCGCCTAGAAATTCTGTCCATAAAAGTTATAAACAGAATCGGTGACAAAGGGCAACCTTGGCGGAGTCCAACTCTCACCGGAAACGAGTCCAACTTACAGCCGGCAATGCGGACCAGACTCTGACACCAGTCGTACAGAGACCTGACAGCCCTTATTAAAGGTTCGGGTACTCCATACTACCGGAGTACCCCCCACAGGATCCCTCGGGGGACACGGTCGAATGCCTTCTCCAGATCCACAAAGCACATGTAGACTGGTTGGGCAAACTCCCATGCCCCCTCCAGAATCCTGCTGAGGGTGTAGAGCTGGTCCAGTGTTCCACCGCCAGGACGAAAACCATACTGCTCTTCCTGAATCCGAGATTCGATTATCCGACGGACCCTCCTTTCCAGAACCCCTGAATAGACCTTACCAGGGACGCTTAAGAGTGTGATTCCTCTGTAGTTGGAACAGAGGAACCACTCTTTCAGTGGAGCTTTTTACATATTTCTGAGAAGTTTAAAAAAGACACCTCACCAAAAGCAGAAGATTCTTAAGTACAAGTACACATATTGTACATATTAAAAACCTCCCTTTGGCTCAAAATGAGCAAAATCAAATGGTGCAAAACAAATTTCCACATCTGTATGTCACATAAATCCACGATATTTTCTCTTTTATATGTTTCTCTTAAATGTATATAGCCACATTACATGCTTATAAAGAAGTCCAAAAACCGTTAAATCATGATAAAATAAGGTTATATAAAGCGTCCATCCTGATAGTGTTTTGATAGTCCTTTTTGAGCATAAATAGGATCCCAGCAATGAGCAAAATGAGCAGATATAAACATACGTGACTCCATCTACAGGCAGTATCAAAGAACCATTATAAAGCCAATTGGCGGTGACTAAATCACTACTACATAATGCCGGACCAAGCCTGACCCGTCTGCAATGCCTGATGGTAAAGCGGCAGCTCAGCGTGATCGAAGCTAAACCATCATTGTTTAAATAAACCGATGTACAAAAACTCTATGAGCCTCGTATCAGATCATCACGGAGAAAGAACATTCCTGTTCATAAACGGAAATAGGGATAAAGTATCAAGGTAAGAACCAATTAATCAACTGACCTATTTATAATGTTGTAATGCACTTCACTCTGGGCTTAACAAAATTCTTGTGGCTTGACTGCAGCTGCTCCAAAATGCTGCTGCTCTTCTTTTAAATGGTATAGGAAAATAAGAGCACATTACTTCAGTTTTAGCAGCAATTAATTGGCTACTGCTTCACATTCAGATTGATTTTAAAATTCTTAATATTTTTAAATGTGTTTTATATGTGTTTATGTGTTAGAAACAGAGAAATGTCCCAGCAAAGAGATTAAAGATAAAATCAAGAGAGATTGTGAAACACCAAACCACAATCAACACTGCAGCAACAGAAAACAGGAAGTGACTCAATACGCCTTGCGGCAATGCCTGCTGTGTTGAACCCCTGTGGCTCCGGGGGCTTCAACCTTGTGACTGTTGGGGGTTTCCTTGAGCTCCTCTCTGCTCTTCCTGGAATGGGGGAGGCAGCTTTCCCTGTGTTGGTTTCACTTTGGCACCTTTGCATTACTCTGGTGTCAGTCGAATTATCGGGTCTAGACCCAGAAACTTAACACAACCGATACTGAGCATTTTTCTTATGGGTAAACATTGAGGCTGATTGAGGAAATTAATTCCTGCCAGCAGAAACACTTCTGGACCACATTATAAAACCACTTTTGGATTCTGTGCCACTACTCGGATCAAAACAAGTGATACCAGTCCAGTTCCAGAAGGTTCCTGCCCTGGATACACAAATCTTTAATACAATCTTTTAAGTTTACTCTAGTGTCAGTCAAATATCTATTTCAGACTCAGAAACTTAACACAACCAATACTGAGCAATTTTCTTATGGATAAATCTTACACACCCAAGTGCATTCTCGCAAACACTTACAGGTGCTTGGATTCAGGTGCTCACAGATTCACTTCTATACAGAAAACACCTTTCATTTGCTTCATTTTATAAATTTCATATTAAACAATACTGGGTATTCAGTGATGGTATCAAGGCACTGGTTGTTTGTACGTGTAATATTTTATTAGTTGGTTTTGCTGCTCTTTTTATATCTCTCTTTGCAGGTGTGGAAACATACTTAGAGGATGTTATATTGCTCTCTTCCTTTTCAATTCAATTCAATTAAATTTTATTTATATAGCGCCAATTCATGAAACATGTCATCTTGAGGCACTTTACAAAGTAAAAATCAATCCTATTATACAGATTGGTCAAACATTTCCTATACAAGGGAACCAGTTGATTGCTTCAAAGTCCCGACAAGCAGCATTCACTCCTGGAGAGGCGTAGAGCTACAGGGAGAGTCATCTGCATTGCCCATGGCTTTGCAGCAATCCCTCATACTGAGCAAGCATGAAGCGACAGTGGAAAGATTCTTTTTATTCTTTCATAATTTCTCCCTTTTAGCATTTTTCCTCATCTGTTTCTCTTTTTCCCTCTTCTAGCTTTCCATTTCTGTGTCAATTTAACATGAAATAGTGCCAGCATAAAATATAATAAAGCTTCTTGCTTATACTATAAATCAAGCGGAGCACTATCGCAAAAGCAGTAAGGCTCCACTTGTAAAAGTAAAATTGGTTGGGCTCTTTTTGGCATTCAGACAACCATTTTTAATTCTACAAAACCAGACAGCACACAAAAAAGGAGCAAAGACTGGAGGCAGGTCCACCTGGACCCCTTCCTCGCAGAATTCTGGAGCTAAGGCAGGACCCGAGACGTCATCCAGACCCTATGAGGCAGGAACTGGACCCGAGGCCTCATCTGGACCCTCGGACAAAGGAACAGGACCAGAGGAGTCTCTCACACCCTCATGGACAGGAACAGAGGCTTCAAATTGGACCCCCACAAACGAGAACCAGAGCTGAGGGGTCCAGTTGTGAGAAGAGGTGTCGGGACATCCCCCATTCCCTCAATGGCAAGAAAAGAGGCTGATGAGTCTTGAGCTGGTAGAGCAGACTGAGCAACAGAAGGTGCCTGCCTGCATCATCAGGTGGATAAGAAGGTAACCGGCAGAGCTGAAGGTGTTGGCTGTGACCTAAGTTGTTCCCATACAGCCTGTAACCAAAGCTGGTGTCCTTAGATGTACACTCCATTTCCTCAAGCAGAAGTGGAGAAGGCAAAATGTCCAAATCTTCACCATATAGTTTACCCTCCTCCAGCTGCTAATGGATCCAGTGGTAAAGCTCATCTTCCTCGGAGGTCTTGCCTACTTGGTCCATCGTACCCTCGGTGGCGATAACAGAAGCCGGGGAGTCCACCGGACCTTCAGAGGCGTGAGCAGCAGCTGAAGCATCCACCAGACCTTCAGTGACAAAACTCAGAGCAGCTGGGGATGATAGAGATGTGATTGAGGATGATGGCTGAACCAGAGGTGAAGTGGATGTGTTCTGGAGTTCTGAGGCAATGATGACCTTGCTCTTAGGTATTGAGGGGGTTCAGAGTATTTTATAGTGCACTCTTGTTGCTTAGAACAGGGTGTGGAGGAGCTCTGGGTAGAGCATAGGAAGGTCCCCCCCACCAACCCCCCCACCCCCGGATATTGAAGCTCCTCTGTGGCGGCTGGATCTGCATCGAGGAGAAACAGCTTAGGGCAAACTGGAAACTTTAGCCGAATCTGGAGAGGAAGATGGTGCTGCTGCTGTTACTGGCTGAGCTCCAGAGACAAGAGCTGCTTTGGCAGACAAGCTGTCAGACAAGCTGCCAGAAGCTGCCGTCGTCTGCTAGATTTCTAATGCAAGGATTTCCTTTATCGACCATTTTTTCAAGCAGCTGCTCTGCAACAGACAGTGGAAAACATCTTCCCCATTATTTAGCCCAGGAGCTGATGCGGTTGGCCATCTCCAGTCTTTTCCAAGGTAAACAGTTTGTTTTGATAAAATGGTTCAATAAGTTTATTGTCACCTCAGCCTTTTTGTAGGCTTGCTCTAGTTGGTCCAAAAGAGAATTCTGGTTCCTCTTGTGGTCAGTCATGTTTTGCTGAGGTGGAGTAGCTAGACTAGAGTGCAGAAGAGATCTGAGAAGCAGCATGATGAAGTGCAAGGACCGCGGAACCGGTAGGGCCGGTAGGGCCGCGGCCCTACCTACTTTTGATGTTCAAGTCCGCCCCGCGCTTGTCTCTTCACCCCCCCCCTCTCCGCGAAAAGCATGTCTCTCCCCGCCGGAACCAACCCCCCCCCACCCGGCCGCGTTTATCTCACCCCCCCCCGCTCGGCCGCGTTAGTCTCTCCCAACCCCGCCACCCCCCGGGTTTTTCGCGCATGCGCCCGACCAATTTGAAATGCGTTCCGCGGTCCATGATGAAGTGATGACAATTTAATGATGAAATTAACACTTAGAAAGTCCAAAATAGTACAGAGCAGGAAATCCAAAACTGGTGAATACAACGGAGGATCTGGCAATTAGTGAAGGAAGACAGATGGCTTTAAATACAGGGGAAGAACAAAGGGGAAATCGGACATTTGTGACAATAATGCCATCTGTATGTCGCTTTTTTTGTGCTGAGGGTTTTTCTTGCATTCTCATACTGTGTCCCTGTTGAGATGCAGTGTGTGTAATGCACTGTAATATTTTCTCTACTCTACAAAAAGTCACCAAAGCTGTTCATAGTTTTGTACAATAAAACATCAAACAAAAACACTACAGTTTGAATAACAAAAACTTAAACAATATTCATGATAGTAAAATAACCTAATCCAAAGCACTAGTTTGATGCATTGTGTTTTGCATAAACTAGTTAGTAAAATCCCAGTAGATCTGCTCCTGCTTAAGTACTCAGACCAGATCTTCTTGCACCAACAACAACACCATGTTCAAAGTCCTTAAATCTCCATACTTTACGGCTCAGTTTAAGCTTCAGAAAATCACCTTCATCATGTCTAGGTGTAAGTATATGCACTGAGTTGTAGCAATGGACTAATTTAGTGTTTGTGTTGATGTTCTACTAATTAGGTGTTCTGATAAAGTGCCCAGTGAGTTTATATTGCTCACAAAAAAGCAAAATACTTGAATTTGCTTCATCACATACAACTTAACATACATTATCATATCAAAATCTGAGTTTTACCAGTAACCTTTATGGTTACAATACTTCACATGAGCAAAAAAAGATTTTCATAGGAGGAAATACTAAAACGAAACAAAATTCACTAATACATTTCTTTAAAGCATTTTGTTACAAATGCATTTATAAACATCTCCTCTCAAAATGTATTAAGAATTTTTGAATAAGTCTACTCACAGCTTCTTTACTCGAAGAGACTTTCAGGTCAGGTCAGCTGTATAAATAGGTCGGGTTATATCGTTACCGTTTCAATGTAAGACAAAATAGGAAACTGTGGTTTTGCGCTTTTAATCGGGTCCTATAGTCACATGCTCTCTAAATCCATATCTCTACCAGCATCACATTAAAAAAACAAAACTAGTTCATATCATATTTTAGTGTGCAGCAATCTTTGTGCTGTATACAAAAGTTCCGGAAAATGAACTGCAGAACAACCTAAAAATGATGTGAGCAAAATAAGATAGAGACTAGTTTTATCCTGTAAAAAAATAAATATATATATTCTTCGTTTTTTTTTTGCTGTTCTGTGGTTAATTTAACTTCCAGCCACTAGATCCATCACCATGATGCGCCGACGACACAGAGAGTTTGGTTTCAAAATAAGTTTAACCTTTCTGTGATTACTGATTAGGCGGTTTCCATAGGCGCTGTTTAATTTCTTCACTCAGAGTTTCAATTAATGTAAATTACCAGGGGTCCGTTCTTCGTACATCGCTAACTCAGTTAGCAGGATTTCATTGTTGACGATTTGGCATGATCTTGGATCGTTTGGTTCTTCGAAAGACATCCTGCACTTGTTGTCATAGCAACATGTGCGCCAGCTTAAACCTGCTCTCGAGCAGGCTTATTTCATGTAAACAAGATTAGATCACGGCTGTATAAGCGGAGGAGATAGGGAAGTCTGCCGTAGCCATGTCCATTTTTACGACTGCAACCTGTTGCGGAAGGTGCAAGAATAATTTGCAGAGTTTTTTCGAATTAATCGCGTATTGCGCAATAGACAGGATCCTTGAGCGCAGCGCGACAGTAGAGAGATTTTCTTGGTGGCTGTTATAAACAGACAAACACATCATTTAACAGTGGCTTTTAAAGAGGAAAAAGTGGTGTTGGAGCCATAAATCTAAAATACTTAAGTTATTTGTATGATGGTTTGCTTTTTATTTTTATCCTATTCAGTAAGAAGATTTGTTCGGGCCATTTTATTGTGAAGTTTAGTTTACTTTGAAAGGCTTGCTTCCTGTCGAGCCGTATATTGGATTAGAAAAAACTATGGATGGATTATCTAGCCACGGAGCAATACAGTTTTACCGTGTAAACTGTGGATGACTTGGAAAAGGAAAATTTTCATTTTTTATGGATAAAGATTTTTTTTGTTAAAATTCCCAGTTTGCACATGTCCTTTACTTCCCGTGTCTAAGGAATGACACTGAAATTTGGATCTCTTGACATAACAAGTGCCTTTTTAAAATAAAGTATAATAATTAAAGGCTACCATTTTGTAGAATATTCTTGTATTTCACTTTTACTTGTCCCCATGTTCTAGTGGGTCCCGTGGAGGCTCTGACATAAAAGAACAAAGTAAATATGAGATTATTAAAATGCAAAAATTCATACTGTAGAAAGGGATAGAAACATCTACCATGGACAGTATTTACGCATTAATTTGTCTGCTGCTTTTTGCCAGCCCTCTCTCCTGGCTTTAACAGATTTTGAGATGTTTTAATCAATGACTCAAATTCGGCATAACCTTCCAAGCTCTTGTTCTGCTTGGGAGAAAAACTGTGGGCGTTCTTTGGCCATGCTGAACAGCCAATAGCAGCGTTGCTGATCAATGTTTCTACTATCGATACATTTCCCCTTTTAAACAAACGCATGAACGCGCAGTTGTCTCAGATAACTCAATCCAGCCATACTAATCGTAAACAGCAGGTGTGTTCGAAGAACCCAATTAGCCGGATCATGATTAGCCGGATGAAATCATCTTGGATGTGTCATTTGATCTTGGATGTTTTAAGCAACGTACGAAGAACGGACCCCAGGTCTTTGCAGGCCGGGTGACATTTGGATCACCTTTGTTGGAGCACAGACACAGCTAAAGTCGGCAGTTTTTCTGTCTCTTATGTTACATTTCCACCATAATGTTCACACATGCAGACACTCATAACCACACACTTAATGTAAAAACACACAAGAATACAAGCGTACAGCAATCCATTCTATTTTTTCCCTTTCCATAAAATCTAAGTTGTTTATAAAGATTACACTCCCTCCCCCACTTCTCTGTTTCTTGTCTCTTCGCATATCATCCATCAACAGTCTATCATATCCTTTTGTCACATAATCTAATTGTGTTACAATCCATGCTTCTTGCACACAAATAGGATCAGGTTTGTTTTTCAAATAATTGATATTAATGTGCTGGTGAAGATTTTCAGTCATCCAGGTCATGGTCATTCCAAAAAAAGTAAAAAACAAAGCAACTGGACTTGTTTTTCGTAGTTGAAGACGTTTCGCTTCCTCTCCAGGAAGCTTTCTCAATTCAAAAAGTCTGGAGTAATGTGGGGTAACAAGCTTTATACCACTGGCCAAACAAAGGCATTGTAATGGCTTAGATAACATGCAAATTCAACAGAAACAGGTCCACCCCTTAGTAATGGGCGGTCGTTAAAGCCATTAAGACAGCAGATTGGACCGAAACTGGTCCACTCCTCTGTAACGAGGAGTCGTTAGGGATGTTATTGGCCTGGCTTAAAGGAACAATGTTTTGATCACCCATATGAGGGTGAGAGTTAAGGTGAAGATTGGCCGGAATTAATTCTATAGCTGTATTGTAAATTTTTGAGAGTTGAAACCTAAGGCCTCCTCCTCTGTTCAAAGTCTGTCCTCTTTGTCCAAAATGTGAACATTTTGGTCCTCAAAGAGTCCTTTCTCCTTAAGATGTAGGTGGACAGCAGAGTCTTGTCCTGAAGAGGTAGCTCTCCTGTGTTGAGCCATGCGTCTGTGGAGAGCTTGTTTGGTTTCTCCAATATAAAGATCAGAACATTCCTCACTGCACTGAACTGCATACACCACTCCGCTCATCTTAGGTTTGGGTGTTTTGTCCTTGGGATGCACCAGCCTCTGTCTGAGGGTCCTGTTTGGTTTGAAATGTACTGGGATTTTGTGTTTGGAGAAAATCCTCTAGAGTTTTTCAGAGACTCCAGCAACATATGGGATGATGATGTTTTTGCATTTATTCTTCTCACCATTATGTTCTGCAGCGGGTCTTTTGGATTTTCTTGCTGATTTGACAAAAGCCCAGTTAGGGTACCCACAGGTTTGGAGGGCATCTTTGATGGGTTTCTGTTCCTTGTGCTTCCCTTCTGTTTTAGTTGGGACATGCTCGGCCCGGTGTTGTAAGGTTCTAATGACCGAAAGTTTGTGCTCCAGTGGGTGGTGTGAGTCAAAAAGAAGATATTGGTCTGTGTCGGTGGGTTTGCTATACACTTCAATGTTGAGGTTTCCATCTCCTTCCATGTTCACCAAACAGTCGAGAAAAGGTAGCTTGTTGTCGTTGGCATCCTCTCTGGTAAACTTGATGTTGTTGTCCACCGAGTTGATGTGTCTTGTGAAAGCTTCCACCTCTTTTAACTGGATTTTGACAAAGGTGTCATCCACATAACGAAACCAGTGACTTGGTGGTGTTCCTCTGAAGGTTCCCAAAGCTCTCTTTTCCATTTCTTCCATGTAAAGATTGGCTACAATTGATGAAACTGGAGATCCCATTGCACAACCATGCTGTCTTTTAAAAATGATCGCTGAACTTGAAATAAGTTGTAGAAAGACAAAGGTCCAGTAGGGTACAGATCTGGTCCGGAGTGAAATTAGTTCTGTTATTTAGGTTACTGTCTTGTTGAAGACATTTCCTGACTGTTTCTACTGCCTGCGATGTAGGTATGCAAGTGAATAGTGAAGTGACATCGAAACACAGAGTTTCCCCTGGTGTTTTTCTGGTGTCTTTCGTCTTCATCTACGGTAAAAAAAAGTCCAGTTGCTTTGTTTTTTACTTTTTTTGAAAATTTACATAACTGCTTTAAACTCTTTAATTCAATTTAATTTAATTGTATTTATATAGCGCCAATTCATGAAACATGTCATCTCAAGGCACTTTACAAAGTCAAATTCAATCAGATTACACAGATTGGTCAAAATGTTCTATATAAGGGAACCAGTTGATTGCATCAAAGTCCCGACAAGCAGAATTCACTCCTGGGGAACCGTAGAGCTACAGGGAGAGTCGTCTGCATTGTCCATGGCTTTGCAGCAATCCCTCATACTGAGCAAGCATGAAGCGACAGTGGGAAGAAAAACTCCCCATTAACGGGAAGGAAAACCTCCATCAGAACCAGGCTCAGTATGAACGGTCATCTGCCTCGACCGACTGGGGGTTACAGAAGACAGAGCAGAGACACAACAAGAGAGACAAACAAGCACAGAAGCACACATTGATCCAGTAATCTGTTCTACATTAGATGGTAATAGCAGGTAATCTGTCTTCCCTGGATGATGTCACAGTTAACAGAAAGTCAGACCAGGTGTACCTACTATGAAGAAAAAAGAGAGAGAGCAAAAAGTTAAAAGATGAAATGACAACAGTCATTTCAATGCAATGCAATGCAAAACTTGAGAACAGTAGAACTCAATAGAGTGAGAAAAATAGGCCATGATGTCCTCCAGCGGTCTAAGCCTATAGCAGCATAACTATAGAGGTAGCTCAGGGTAACATGAGCCACTCTAACTATAAGCTTTGTCAAAAAGGAAAGTTTTAAACCTAGTCTTAAAAGTAGACGGGGTGTCTGCTTCACGGACCAAAACTGGGAGTTGGTTCCACAGGAGAGGAGCCTGATAGCTAAAGGATCTGCCTCCCATTCTACTTTTAGAGACTCTAGGAACCACCAGCAGACCTGCAGTCTGAGAGTCTGAGAGTCTGCTCAGTTAGGAACATACGGGGTAATCAGAGCTCTGATATATGATGGAGCTTGATTATTATGGGCTGTATACGTTAGAACATATATGTCAAAGTCAAATTAATTATCTACCGCCCCCTGGATGATATTTAATTACTTTTAGAACCGGCCCACAGGGCACAGCCGCCCGCTGGCGTTTTGCACGTGTGACAGCCCCACACTCCGTCTTTGACACAAGGGGGAGCAAGCAAAAACCCAAACAGCAAAACAATCAAGCCCAAGACGTTTTATTATAACAAAAGCCACCATAATAGTGGCATGATAAAACAGTCCCTTTCCCTTTTTTAAAAGTCCAAGATTCAATAATTGTCCTTAAAAGTCACCATTTATCATTCGCTTATTATGCTCCTTCTGGTGGAGGGAATCGTCTACAGCGCACCCTGTTGCTGATCAACAGCTGATTCTGTGGCACTCCAGCACTGTTCCACTCTTCAGCGAGCCACACCCATTTTCAGACCGATCCAGCTAAAAGAAAGAAGCAGGAAAACTCCAGCATCCCCGCACCAACACTACGTCGGAATACGCATTTCCTGCCGATACTCTGATCGAGACGGAGCACTATTTAAAGGCGCGGGCAGAGGGGCAGATGGGATCCGCACGCCAGGCACAGAATACCGGGAAGTGAACAGATCTGCCACTCGCTCGGCAGCGTGTCTGTCTCTGTCACCTGCAGGATCAGCTCCCCTCTCCTTCCATCCAGGCTCCTTTTATTTTGGTTTCAACCAGCCTCTGCTGACACCTGCGCGCAGCAGTTGTGGAGCGCAATCAGTGCGCTCCGCCTCCTTAGACAACCGATTTCAGCCCGGTGTGTTGGATTGTTAAAGGGAGAAAAAAAATCCAAACATGAAAAGCACAAAAACGTTTCATCCCCAGTTGCACATCCGAGCTGCTGGAACGCTCTCTATGTTTGGCAGCACATACCCGTGTGAACAACCTTTCTCTTTAATGAAGTTAAACAAAACATCACACAGGAGCCGTTTTACTGATAATCGCCAAGGCTCTGATGTCCACCTTCTTAAACTCTGTCACCAGCTGGGATCTTCTGATGCTTTGATTTCTGCATAAAAACTAAAAGAAGTGAGTTTGCTTTTTAATGCTGTTAGTGACACAGGAAGGGATCAGCATGGAGAAATGGACCTGGAGAGGCCTGCTGCTTCACACTGAACTACCCGACCAGATCTAGTGGGTCGGTTCTGAAGCAGAGGCTGAGGCATGGTCTCATATCTAATCTACAGCTCAACATGTTCTGGTCCTCCTTCTAGCAGAACTCTGAGAACCTGTTGATCCAAAGTTCTGAACTTGAGCTCCAGCTGATGAAGCAGAGGAGTCTGAGCTGGTGTCAACAGGAAGTAGTTCCCTTTTCTTGGTGCTGAGAGATCTTCCTGATGCTTTGGACCCAACGGTACCAGTCATGTGGACCATGGAGCTGCTGTTTATTAACACAGAAGCATCATCAGCTTTGGCACTGAGTTTAATCTGCTGTTAGAAAAACTGTGATATTACTGAGTTCTGATCATTTTAATGAGCAGAGAGAGAAACTGTGGCTAAAATCAATGATTCTGGAGGAACCGGGTCTCCTGGCTGAATGTTGCAGCTGATTTTAAACCCAGAAGTCCTTCCAGGAGTCCAGGAGGAAGTACGTCCGTTATTGCTGAACAACAAAAACTAGCAAATAAAGTTCTAGAGTACAAGTTTATTTGTCTTTTGAACCACAAAGCCCGGAGTTGCACCAGGTTCTAATTACAGTTCAGTCACTACTGAATAAATAATTTTGAGCTCTTTTAATGTTTAAAATAGAAAGTTTATATTGGGATCAAAGACAGTTTTCTCCTCAACATATTTCAGTCCCTCAAAGCAGAAATATGTTAAGCTCACAGTGAACACACCGGGACAACAGGTCAGTTGCCACATTCAAAATAACTTGATCCTGACAAGCGTTTACATGAATCTCAATCTTATTGTCAATCAGCATAACTCAACCGTCTCATTTGGATTACAATTTCATTCCAATTTATCTTAATTTGATAACAATATTTCACCCGGTATGTTTACAGGACACATTTCTATTCTGATCAGCCGTTTATTCCGATTATTCTTGTGTAAACGTCGCTGTTGTAGCTTTTCTTTTTAGGACATTCAGTCTGGGAATTCACAGCTGAGAGACTCAGAGGTGACAGGACAGACTTTGTGTCAGAAAGCTATTACTGAAAGAACCAGTTCAACGCCCAATAAATCTACATAAATGCATTTTTGACCAATAAAACTTGTTAAACCATTTACGGATCTGAAAGCTTTCCTATATGTGTCTCTCCCAATGTTCAACACATTCCTACACCCTTGACTGACATGTTTTCTAAGTTGTATACTTTATAAAACCACTGTGCTGTCGTCCGTAGTTAATCCCACTTTAATAATGTCAATAACACTTTCCATGACCTTCCTTCTCTTTCTGACCTGGTCTGATTGAAGTAATATTTTCTTATCACTGTATGGATTTCTGATTTGTTGCCTCTGACAAAGAGGACTTCTGCGCTTTCTCTATCGCCATTACTTTCTCATGCTCTTGAATATGCTGGTGGACATGTTTCCATGCATACATGCCTCCTTTGACAAATGCACTGTCAGATGCTAAAGGTTCTGGAAATGCAAGACATGCAGAACAGAACAGAGAGTGATTATCTTGATTGTATGTCAGCCATTTTCTGTTTGTGCCAGAGTGAAATGCATTTGGAATAATTCTTTTGCTTTTCTGATTTGGGTGGGTAAGGAAAAATATTCAAATCCTTGGAGTGAGGGTGTGAAAAATAATCAAAAGGCTTAGAGTTCCATGATGCAGTGTCTATATTGCTCCGTCTCTCTCTGTCAGTACGTCTGGCTGCTTTTTAAAATAAAATTAACATTTTAAATGGTTGTCTCAACACTAATAAGATCAATTGTTGACCAATTATCATACATGACACAAAACAAAGTTCTAAGAGTAGAAAATGTTGTGTTCTTAAGCTGTACCTGAAGGATCCTGCTGTCCACCATCTCCTCCATGACACCAACTGAACAGATACTGCTTTCTTCATCACACTTTTAAAAACAAGAGAATATATATATATATATATATATATATATATATATATATATATATATATATATATATATATATATATATATATATATATAAGCAACAGAATCCGTGGCTGATAACGGAGCAGCATTTCACGACAAACAAACAGAAGGTGTAGCGGTGAAAAGACTAACTAAACTGGTTGAAAAACAGCACTTATGATCTCAGATAAGCAGAGATCCCAAAATCACAGCCACACAAACAGCTTACATGCAACAGGAATAACAATGACGCACACGTCCCCTCCCCAAATATAAAGAAGTTACACCATCTTACCAGAATTGCAAAATGGTACAAAATAACTTTGTTTACTATTATTTTGTTTACAGTTCAGTTTTGACTTTATTTTCTGCACTCCATCGATTTTTGTGATGAATCCAGATGCAGTGTACGTTAGCACATGCGCACAGCTTGGTGGGAACAGTACCTATAAAGATTCACATATCAACGTACAAAGTACTTTAATATAAGTTTCAAACTGTTAATGCTGTTTGGCCTGGCATGATTTAAACCAAATGTGTTGTTGTTGAAAGAGATGATCTGTGTACATGACACCATCGCCAAACATTTATAAAAGGGTCTAAAACTTGTTGAATAAAGTGAAGTTAATGTTTTCCTCTGTATGTTTTAAGGTAAATGTAGATAATTAAATTGAGTACATGTACTATTTACTATAAACGTTTAAAATTCAGCACTTTGTGATCTTGAACATGTAAATTTATAACAGAATGAATACCTCAAAGCAAAGTGTGTAATGAACAATATAAATGTAAGCATGAGTCAGTGATTCAACCTGATTCTGTACTGAATCAAGATGTTCTAGTTTCAGCACTTTGTGACAGAAATGAGTAAAAAGTATACCAAAAGTGCAAGTATAAGCTTCAGTATAAAAGTATAAGCTTAAGTCTTAGTAGAATTAATGTACTGAGTCTTAGACTTCTGATTAGACTTAAAACGAGTACACTTCATTATAACCATTGTTAAGCATATTAAATTAAAAAGTTAAATTCAAGTACGCTGTCGCATTTTAAATAGGGAAAAAAAGTATATTTGTTGTACACTTAAACTACTTTCTGCTAGTTCTCAGCTGGCAGTAGAAGAAGAATGAACCTCATTTTATTTCCTTGGTTCCTCCTTAGAAAAACCAGAGAGGAACAGAAACTGTAATGTCATCGAAAAACTGAAGTCCCTGTTTTTGTTTTTATTTTGATCTCATCGTGGTCAGTTGGAACCCAGTCTGGTTCTACAGTGGTTCTGTTTGGTCTCAGTCTGTTGTTCAGATCTTATTCTTTAGCACTTTGGACCGTCTGAACAAACTGTAAGTTTGCTTTGTTTCCTACCAGAACTTTGTCTTGAGGAACTTTCCTCTTTGTTTCTGCTCTCTGATGTCTGGAGAACATGTTCACTTCTGATTTCAGCACAAAGTTTCATCTCTGTTGTCTGAAGAATAATCTACAGGATTATTAGATTATTGATGAACTGGAACCAAACAACATGATGAACAGCTGATGTTTCTTTGTTTTCTTCACTCAACAAACTGCTTAATGTTTTATTTCCAGGAATCAAACTCTGGTCTCCCATTAAAATCAGACACAACAGCTTCCTGCTGCTTCCTGTGAGTCCTTTCAAAATAAAATGACATATATGTTAAATCTGTTTGATTCAGTCAGATTATTAAATAGTTCAGCTTTGATGCAGCAGATAATCCACTTGTAGAGTTTGAAGATTGTGAAATAAAATAGTTGCTGATGTTCAGTCAGAGTGAATCAGTGTCAGTGGATGAAATGTTGCTCCATGGCTCCATCTAGTGGACTGATAGTAGAAGTACAGCAGCTGATGGCAGCTTCCTCTGCCTCTCACTGCTGTCTGACTGCATTCAACTGACACTGATATGAAGCAGAGAAGAAGAGCCAATCAGAGGAGGAGCAGCTGATCTTTTTCCAGCACTAATGATGTAAAGGATGATCAGAGTTGATGTGCAGATGAATGATTTGTGTTTCCTCTGCAGGTGAAGGTAGAAAGTGTGTGTGAGCTGATGTGGATGTGAATTCAGCAGCATGGATCAGTGTGAGGACAGAGAGGAGGGAGTCCCTCCCTCTAAAACCACTCTGTGTGGGGAAGCTGAGAGCCAGAGCCACGCTCAGAGGTGAGATCAGCATCTCTAAGTGTCCAGAGCCCTTTTCACACAGCGTTCTCACTATATCAGGCCAGAAGAGACCAAGTGGTCCTGAAGCTGCTGCTGTTCCTCTTTGCTGCTTCATCCAGACTGAACAGAGCAGCTCAGCATGGTACCAGTGGGTTCTGACAAACAGCAAGTCAGTGTTGCAGAACCAGCTGAGTGACACCAGCCTGTTGCTTAGAGCTCTGGGTTCCAGCAGGACACATCTGGAAAAACTCACCAACTTCCAGAACATTTCCTGGATCTTGATGACCAACATGTGTTCAACATTATTCATCCTAGAAAGAAGGACGGCTGATCAGACATTAATGGAAGAACCTTTACATTTAGTTTCTGTCTAAATACAACCCAGACTAACAGAACCAGATGGTCCATCTATGGAGGTATTAAATCAAGTATTCTCTTGAGAGACTGACACATAAACATCAACCAGAACCAGAACCCAGCTGTGCGTCATTCAAGAGCAGCAGGTCAAAGGATAATCCCTTTGTTGACTTCAAATCTTCTGGACCCTCATCCTCAGAGAGGTGAGCTGTATCTAACTGCTGTAACTGTATAAACTGAGTCAGTCTGAAATGTTTTTCAGCTCTTTTTCCCACATTTCTATGTTCATATGTGAAGCGGTGTGTGTTGGATGTTCTCCAGAACCACAGCAGTGAAAGTGGAAAGAATGGATGTTGTTGGAGGCGTCCTGGATGCTGCTACATCATGTTTAACAGCTCTGATCTGTTTGCTTTTGGGCCTCATTGATTAGTCGCCATCATTAAACACTTTTCTCTGCTTAAAGTCAAAGATTTAGTTTGGACTGGAGCTCACTCTCATTGGTTCTGTTCCATGTTAATGAGCTAACTGGACTCTTTAGTCCCTCTCCCATATTCATAGTGACTGAATCAAATTCAACTGTTCTGTAGAACCCTGTTCTATTCCTGTTCACCAGTAAAATTCCTAGAACCTAAAGCTTCTTAATTATGATACAAACATCTTAAGATTATTTTTCTTCATATTGAAGTTAATAGTATTTAAATTATTTTTTATGGAGTTTTGAAAAATTAACTGTTTATTCCACTTGGAGTTCAGTAGATTTTTTTGACAGAAAACTTTATTATTGAACTTTCCCCTAAAATAACTGATAAATTATTAATTTAATCATAAAGAAAAACACACTAATAAGATAATCCATAACCTCTTAACTGGTTCCCCAAAGGTTCCAAAAATTCCTAAAAAATATATACCAACATTAAATTAGACGCTGCTCCTTAACCCTTTGGAGTAGATTCAAAAGTTTGGTTCTCTGTAGAGATAACACTTTGTAGTTTTAAACAAAGTCTAGTGTGGTTTTCTGGTAACCAGTTTTTAGTTAGTTGGAAAATACATAAACTGTCCAATGTTTTGCTCTTGTTTTCTTGTTTCTGGTGAAAATGTACATCTAACACCAAAAGCTGGTTTTTACACACAAGAATGCACCTAGAGAGCAGTAATCTAATGATCTTTACACATGCTGTTGCTATGGAGCTTTAAATGTCCGGCCCAACAAGTGATACATCCACATGACGGTAATGTCAAAGGTTATAATCTCAACATGTGGCAATGATCGTCTAAACTGACTGGTCTGAGTAACATACATCAATTCAGGAGGAGGGAGGGTTTTAGAAATGAGCTATGGTGAATAACATTAGCTCTGGAGAAACTGTGGATCAACGCAGCTGGTCAACAGATGTGTCACTAAAAGGAGGAGGACCTAGACGACCATCTTGAAACAAGAGTTTTTAGAATAGAAGTCTACAGTAGGAAGTAGAACAACATAACTTTAAAGTCAACATTACGTTCTGATGGGTCCCTGGTTAGGGTTAGCAGTTACCAGTTCCCTGTACAGATTTTGTGTAAGAATCTCTAAACTGGACATAAAGAATGGAGGCGTGCTGACCATCACAGCTCCCCAGGCTATAGAATGTACCTACAGCCAGGTATCTTTTCAAGCATCTTCCTTCTCATCTGCCAGCAAGGTGTTTCAGAGAGCAGTGGCCCAGATGACTGAGGGATTCAATTCAATTCAATTTTATTAATATTGTCACGGCCCTTTCCTCTGACCGGGCGGTTCCTCCTGCAGGCAGAGGCGGGTCTTACTAATAGGAGTCACTTGGGCTCACAATATAAGTTGGGCTCCACTAAGACTCTCTCTCTCTGCTCCTCCAGGTACTCACTTTGTTGGTTGGTTTAGTTTGGGTTTGGTTAACACTCAGACACATTCTCACATACATGTTTACCCACTCATACACTGCACACACTAAACATTCTTACATACTCACATCTCATCCCTGTTTTATTTATTTAAAGTTACTTATAGGTTACAATAAACTATTGATTGGCGTAAACCGTTTTGTCTCCCCTCCTTTTTGTCATGGGCACTGAGCCGGCCTGTGACAATATAGCGCCAATTCGTGAAACATGTCATTTCAAGGCTCTTTACAAAGTCAAGTTCAATCATATTATACATATTGGGTCAGATTATACAGATTGGTCAAAAAATGTCCTATATAAGGGAACCAGTTGATTGCATCAAAGTCTTGACAAGCAGCATTCCCTCCTGAAAAGCGTAGAGCCACAGAGAGTCGTCTGCATTGTCCATGGCTTTGCAGCAATTCCTCATACTGAGCAAGCATAAAGCAACAGTGGAAAGAAAAACCAGCCATTAACGGGAAGGAAAACCTCTAGCAGAACCGGGCTCAGTATGAACGGTCATCTGCCTCGACCGACTGGGGGTTACAGAAGACAGAGCAGAGACACAACAAGACAGACAAAAAAGCACAGAAGCACACATTGATCTAGTAATCTGTTCTACATTAGATGGTAATAGCAGGTGATCTGTCCTCCCTGGACGACGCGTCGCCACAGCCGATAGAACGCCAGACCAGGTGTACCTACTATGAAGAAAAAAGAGAGAGAACAAATTTAAAGGTCAAATGACAACAGTCATGCAAAACTGAAGAACAGTAGACTGGAGAACAGTAGAACTCAGTAGAGGGAACAAAAGTTAAAGCTGAAATGATAACAGTCATGCAAAACTGAAGAACAGTAGACTGGAGAACACTAAAACAAACTGGAATCTGTCCGACAGATAAGATTTAAACAAGCCTAATGCTTTCACCTTAATCCCTACAGTATGTTCAAGTCTTTGTAGGAGAATATTGTGATCAACTGGATCAAATGCAGCACTGATATCTAACAGGACAAGTATAGACACAAGTCCATTATCTGAGGCCATGAGAATATCATTAGTGAGCTTCACCAGAGCTGTTTCCGTAACGTTCTGTTGTGGTTTAGGTTTTTTTTTCAGTCAGCCACTTTTCTGTCTTTGGATTTATTTGTGTTCTAGAATTGCTTAGTTTGTTTTATGTTATCTGGTCTTTGTTATTTAATATCAGCTTGTGTTCGTTAGTCTTTGTCTTGCTTTCTGTCGCAGGTTTATTCTTTGTTAGTCTATTTCTTTTATTACTCTCAGCTGTTTGGTTAATTGGTCCCGCCCTGCTCACCTGTTCTGTTATCCTATTTAAGCCCGCCTTAGTTGTTTGTTTGTTGTCCGGACGTCTTATGTTGCCACTATCATCTCCGTTTAATGATAAGAGCACTCCAGCATTTTTCATCCTGTCCTGTTGCCTGTCTGTAGCTCATTTTAACCTGATCCTGTTCTTGAGTTTGCTCCAGTCTGTTTTTGTTCCTCCCTGGATACTCTTCATTTCATTATTAAAAGAAACCCTCAGCATCAGCTCCATGTCTGGCTTATATTGGATTCACCTTCAACAATCATTACAGTACATCCGGACCAAATGAATCCTCTGCCGACACATTTTTTCCTTTCCGGAGGAGCTATGCTTTCGCGGACCGACTCTCCACCCTCCCATCCCTGCCATATCAGTCACTCACCGGAGATCTCCAGTCAGGCCTCCTCACCGCCGTTCTTCCAGGATCCGTTTTTTTTTTTTTCTGGAGGTCGAAGACGAGGTGGTGCGGGAGCTTCGCCCGGATCTTTTCCCGGAGCCGATCCCAGTTCCCTCTCCTGACGCGGATGCGCAGGAATTGCCGCGGGTGCTGGCGGTCCCGTCTCGTCAGGAGGAATTGGCATCCCCGCTAAGTCCCCTGTCCCGCCGCCGGAGGAGAAGACGGTGCCCTGTTGACCAGCCCTCCAGCTGTTTTGAGCAGCGGTCAGCCAAGCCAGTTCAGCCTCGATCGGCCGTTGCATCCCAGCCTCTGCCGGCTGCCCCTCCGGCGTCTTCACCCACTTCCTGTTCTGCAGACCGGGGTCCTCCACTTCCCTGTCCGGATCGGCCCACAGCTCCTCCTAGGGGCGATGCAGAAGCCGACCATAAAGCGTTGGAGGAGAAGATAAGATCTTTTGCTCCCCTAATTAAACGCTTAAGAGAAGCCCTCTTCTGACATTATTCAGTGGGTTTGGAGGACAAATTAAAGGAGGTGGAAGGACATTATAGGTCAGCCCTCCGGTCCTTCTACAACCTACCCAAGTCTGTCCCCCGAGGGTCTGGCTGACCCCTCGGTCTCCGAATCTGTCCCCGAGGGTCTGGCTGACGCTTCGGTCACCGAACCGTCTCCCGTTCTGGCCCCTGGCAGGCATTTGACTATGGTCGCTGGTGTCTTTAAAGCCACGTTTCTGACTACGGAGCTGCCAATAATCAGGGTCGGCTTCTCAGCGGGTGTGTCGCTGAGTGGGGAAAGTTTGTTAGAAACGCAGACGGGGTGGTGGTGACCTGGGGGCTGAAATCTAGAGCTATGCTTCCTACGAACTGTCACCCAGCCGGCCTGGTTACCCGGCTGCGCGGGTGCTGCTTCTGGAAGACCACTAAGTGAGGTAACGCTAGGTCTATATGGCTCCGCGCTGACAAAGGTGCGGCTATCAGCTGGTTTTTCAACAGCACGGAGCCGGGTCTCCAATTCTGACACCCTCGCCTCCAAAGCTACAAAAACACTACATTTATTACATGTACCATTATCACTAAAGGAGGCAGAGGAATAACTAAACATCTGACACAGAGAGCAGGAGATAGGGGGAGACTTAGAGAAAAATAGAGAGGTTGAAGTAATAGGAGAAGAAGCCGTTGTGAGGCTAAAGCTTGGCTAAAGCTAAGCTAGCGCCCTTTTACCACGCCAAAAAAACAATCCGTGTGAGACACGAGGAGTTCCCAAGCGCGATGTGTAGCAGCAGAGAATGTTTTAAAAGTGCTTATGTGTTTAAAACAGATGTTACAGCAAAGAGATTAAAGAAAAAAGCAAGAGAGTCTGGAGCGCCAGATACCGATTCACACCGTGACAACAGGAAATGACACAATATGCCTTACCGCAAACAGCGAGGTGATCTGTTGGGTGGTGTCTTGGGGGTGGTTGCATGACTGTCCCTTCAGGTCGTTTGCTAACTGTCGGTCGTTCATGGAGTGGGGGGCTTTAGGCTTGTAATTTGTTATCTGCCTAAGCCCTTTCCAGAAAGAAGCAGTGTCATTGGCTGAAAACTGATTTTGCAGCTCCTCAGAGTACAGTCGTTTAGCCTCTTTCAGAGAAAGAAAGCCAGTTCTGCCTCAGCTGTCAATGTGATTTTATCAAGGCAAGGCAAGGCAAGGCAAGGCAAATTTATTTGCATAGCACAATTCAGTACAGAGACAATGCAAAGTGCTTTACATGATTAAAATACAGAAAAATAAGACAGAATATAAGCAAGTAGGAATAAAATGTAGAAACAAAATAGAACATTAAAAACAGTTGGACTAAAAAAGTTGAACTAATGATGTTTCAGTAGAACTGTTTAACTAGAACAGTCAAAAGCAATCTTAAACAAATGTGTTTTTAATCTTGATTTAAAGGAAATCAGGCTTTCCGCACTTTTACAGTTTTCTGGAAGTTTGTTCTAGATAAGTGGAGCATAGGAACTAAATGCTGCTTCTCCGTGTTTAGTTCTGGTTCTAAGTATGCACAGCAGGTTTGAATCAGAAGACCTTAGTGGTCTGGAGGGTTGATACACTGATAACAAGTCTGTGATGTATTTAAGTGCTAAGCCATTCAGGGATTTATAGACTAACAGAAGGATTTTAAAGTCTATTCTCTGAGATACAGGTAGCCAGTGTAAGGACTTTAGAACTGGGGTGATGTGCTCTACTTTCTTAGTCTTAGTGAGGACGCAGGCAGCAGCGTTCTGGATCAGCTGTAGCTGTCTGATCCACTTTTTAGGAAGACCTGTGAAAACCACGTTGCAGTAATCAATTCTACTAAAAATAAAGGCATGGATTAGTTTTTCCAGATCCATCTGAGACATTAGTCCTTTAATCCTGGAAATGTTCTTCAGGTTATATTTTGTAAAGTGCCTTGAGATGACATGTTTCATGATTTGGCGCTATATAAATAAAATTGAATTGAATTGAATTGAAGTTATAGAAAGCCGACCTTGTAACTGTCTTTAGATGCTTTTGGAGGTTCAGGTCTGAATCCATCACTACTCCCAGATTTCGAGCCTGCTCAGTGATTTTTAGCTGAAGCGACTGAAGCGGTGTGCTAACCTTTGATCTCTCCTCTATTGGTCCAAATATTATTACTTCTGTTTTGTTTTTATTCAGTTGAAGAAAATGTTGGCACATCCACGTATTGATTTCTTCTAAACATTTACTCAGTGCCTGAACTGGTTCATAGTCACCTGGTGACATGGTGATGTAGAGCTGTGTGTCGTCTGCGTAGTTATGGTAGTTGATGTTGTTTTTTATTATCTGAGCTAGAGGGAGCATGTAGATGTTGAAGAGGGGGGACCCAGGATGGACCCTTGGGGAACCCCACATGTGATTTTTGTCATTTCTGATGTAAAGTCACCTACTGATACAAAAAAGTCCCTGTCCTTTAAGTAGGATTTAAACCAGTGGAGAGCTGTACCAGAGAGGCTGACCCAGTTCTCCAGGCGTTCTAACAAAATGGAGTGATCGACAGTATCAAATGCTGCACTCAGGTGTAACAGAACCAGCACGGTGGTTCTTCCACAGTCTGTATTTATATGGATGTCATTAAACATGTCATTGATAAGGGTGGTCTCTGTACTGTGGTGAGCACGGAAGCCCGACTGGAAAACGTCAAAGCGGTTGGTCGTTGTTAAGAAGGTGTTTACTTGTTGAAACACAGCTTTTTCTATAATCTTACTGATAAAGGGAAGGTTTGAGATGGGCCTGTAGTTCTGAAGTAGAAGTTTGTCTAAATTGTTCTTTTTCAGCAGTGGTTTGATAAATACTGTTTTTAGGGACTGGGGGAAAACACCTGACAGAAGGGACGTGTTTATTATTTGAGTCAAATCAGACGCTATGACAGGCAGAACGTTCTTAAAGAAAACTGTGGGTAGAACATCAAGGCAGCAGGAGGAGGAACTTAGCTGCTGAATGATCTGCTCTAAGCTTTTGTTGTTTATTTGGCTGAATTGGGACATTTTGTCAGGATAAGTTCCTGCTGGATACAACTTTGGTTCTGGTGTTGATATGGAAGTACAAACTGATCCTCTAATTTTTTGGATTTTCTCAGTAAAGAAGTTAGCAAAATCATTGCAGGCACTGATGGAGTGGAGTTTGGAAACCACGGACACCGGAGGATTTGTTAATCTTTCGACAGTGGAAAATAAAACACGAGCATTATTAATGTTCTTGTTGATGATCTCAGAGAAGAAAGATTCCCTTGCATTTCAGTTTTAAGTTATATCTGTAAAGTCTCTCTTTATAGATGTCATAGTGAAACTGAAGTCTGTTCTTTCTCCACCTGCGTTCAGCTTTTCGACACTCCCTTTTTTCACCTCTAACTGCTGGAGAACTTCTCCAAGGAGATTTTTTCTTCCCAGAAAAAACTTTCACTTTAAATGGAGCAATGCAGTCAATGATGTCTGAGACTTTAGAATTAAAGTTATCTACTAGCTCATCTACTGAGTTGCAGCCCAAGGTTGAAGTAGCAGAGTAAGCTTGAGTAAAAGTTTCCCTGGCATTGTCCTTAAAGGTGCGTTTTCTTACAATGTCCCTTTGGCTGAATGAGTCACTGGAAATGATACTTTCAAAGGTAACAGAAAAGTGATCAGATAGGGCAACATCAGTTACATTGACTTTAGAAATCTTTAGACCTTTAGTGATGATCAAGTCTAAAATATGTCCCTGTTTGTGTGTTGGCTGTTTAACATGCTGAGCTAAACCAAAGTTTCTAAGTGTGTCACACAGTTCTTTTGCACTTATGTCTTCAGGATTGTCAACACGAAAGTTAAAATCTCCCACAATAACTAAACAGTCATAATCAACACATATCACAGATAGGAGGTCACTAAACTCATTAAAAAAGTTTTATGTGGACTTAGGAGGCCTGTAAACATTCAGAAACATAGTTCATAGTTATCAGCAGCCGCCAGTCCCCGTCCGTGTATTAAAGCAGCAAACGGAGATTCAAGCTCGGAGTAGTTTGGAATATGAGACCTGTAGCAACCTGTCATACCCAGAAATGTGTAATCTGTTTCTATGTGATTGGTTTTTGGATTTTTAGAGCTGCTTCAACCTGTAGAGATAAGATAAGATAGAATTTATTGATCTCACAATGGAGAAATTCATATGTCACATTTACTCAATAGACCTATTAATTGTTTTTGTTTTGATCCCGTTTGTTTGCGCATGCTGGTAGGCAAAAGGCAAACACAATGGTGGACGAAAACAAAGAAACTGACGAGTTCTCAATGTATTTTTGTTCTTTATATATCGTATCACAAGGTCGTTATAAGTGTAAGTTGATGGTTGATGGTACCAGATTGCAAGATCGTCCAGCAAAAGCCTGAAGGGATGGAGCGAGTCTGTGGAATGCTGGCCAAGTGTTCCGAACAGCGACATATACAGCTACCTTCTCAACACACCAGGCCAGTACACATGAGAGAGCATGAAAGCCATGAAATCACTTGACGGCTACAATTATTTCATATCGGACATGTTCAGACATGTTTGGGTAACATACGAAAGCGGAGTCGGACACAGACTCCGCCTCAGCAAAGAGGAAGACCCGCCAAAAAAAAACAAAAAACATTGTTCACACAGGATTATTTTGGTGTTTTTGTCTTATTAATCCTTTTCATAGACTCATGCCAGAGGGTTTGCATACATTATTCATGTACGTATAGTATTAAACAACAAACGTTTACGTCTTGACTTAAGTATATATCCTAATTTCTTATTTATATAATTATTTAAGTAGAACAATGACTAGTGCAAAATTAAGTTGTATTTACCCGAGACGAAGTGTAGGCTGCAAATTCTATCGTGGTATGATGGCTCCCACAGTCGATTGGGATTGTCTGCCTGCGTCCTTTTCATTGAAATTATACATTTCTTTCTTCTTTCTTCATCCTTCAGTAAACGAAAGAAACGTACATCCGACGATTTGGAATGGCTATGTGTGCAACCGGGAGCACAAAAAGTCATAGGCATTGTTTAGATTCCAAAAATAAACTAACTCAAAGTATGCTCTAAGTCGTTTTGTCATGGCAGTAGACGAGAACAGTTCTGTTTTTGCCTACCAGCGGGACCCAGATGTAGCACGGATGTAGCTCGTGACGTCACACATGAATTGATCTATAATCAAAAGAAGGTGCCAAAAGGAGGAAAATATACAGTGGATTTAGAAAATTAAAAAAGGAAATTAAGCAGAGATTTAGGGTGACTTATGTACATTAAAGGTGACCTATATACATATGAATTTGATGTTGTACATTAAAGTGGTACCAGGTAAAGAACAACAGTGAGGCAGTGAGATAACTATAACAGCTGAAGTCACTTATTTAACAGGATTATTGCAAGGATTATTGCACAGGGTATTAATTGCACATTAGTTATTGCACAAATTATTGCAGTTATAGTGCGGCATTGTAAAGTCTGATGGCAGCAGGATGAATGACCAGCGATAGCGCTCCTTTTTACAAACAGGGTGTATAAGTCTAAAGGAGCTGCTCAGCTCCTCTACAGTCTGGTGCAAGGGGTGGAAGGTGTTGTCCATGATAGATGTGAACTTGGACAACACCCTCCTCTCAGCCACTTCCTCCAACGAGTCCAGAGTGCAGCCCAGGACAGAAGTGGCCTTCCTCACCAGCTTATTCAGCCTCTTTCTGTCCCTTTCTGCACTGCCAGGAGCTCAGCAGACGACAGCATAGAGGAGAGCTGAGGCCACCACAGAGTCATATAAGGTCTTAAGCAGACCTGCTCACTCCAAAGGACCTCAACCTCCTCAGGAGGAGCCCTTCTTGTATAGAGCGTCGGTGCTATGAGTCCAGTCCAGTTTATTGTTGACGTGAACACCCAGGTATTTGAAACTCTCCACAGTTTCTATGTCCTGCCCCTGGATGTTCACGGGTGAGTGAGGTGGGGGTCTTCTCCTGAAGTCCATCACCATCTCTTTGGTCTTACTGGGGTTTAGACACAGATGGTACTTCTCACACCAGTTCACAAAGTCCATGATGACCGACTGGTACTCCAGCTTGACATACAGCCCACAATGGCTGAGTCATCAGAGAACTTCTGACAATGCCAACTGTCCGTGTTGTAGGTGAAGTCCGAGTTGTAGAGGGTGAAGAGAAATAGAGACAGAATGGTGCCCTGGGGGGCCCCGGTGCTGCAGAGTGCCACCTCTGACTGACAGCCATGCTGAGAGCAGTCAGTGATGTAGTTGATGGTCCACCCCAGCGTCCTCCAGCTTCCATGTCAGCAGTACTGGTCTGATGGTGTTGAAAGTGCTGGAGAAGTCAAAGAACATGAACCTCACAGCGCTCCAGGTGGTCTCCAGGTGGGTGAGCGCCCACTGCAGCAGGTAGATGATGGCGTCCTCTATTCTGATGTTGGGCTGCTCCTTCATACATTTAGCAGACAAAACAGGGTGAGTTGCATCCAAGTCAACAACAAGAGAAATTTCTTTGCCCATCACCATCATAGAAAACATTTTCAAAGGAATTTTTTTAAAGGCAGGGGTCTCTGTGTGGAGATCCATGCCTGATGAAACAGCTGTGACTCATTTTAAGTGTGTGATGGCCTCTGTGAGCAAACTATGTGGATCAGTAGAAGCAGGAACCATTTCAGCATTCAAACACAGGTGTAGCGGTGTGTGTCAAGAAGGGACTCTTAGCAGGTCCCTTCTTGACGAGGTGTGTCTCCAGATCCACGGTCCGATCCCCCACCTGTCAGCACCGGGGCAGCTGCGGTCCCTGCGGGCAGGCGTTCTTCCATTGTCCCAATTGTCCACTGTTGTGACATACATCAGAACGGGACCACTGTCCATGCCCACAGCCTCTGCTCTGACATTCATGGCCATTTTACTCGCTGTTTACCATTTCTTAGCAATGTGAAACCTGGAGAGGCTTCTATAAAAGGAGACTTCAGTTCAGTTTCTGGCTTTGAGATGACTCTTATGTCTGCTCTGTCTTGGGAGTGACTGGGTCTGATGAGGGAAGGATCCTCCCATAGTTATCCACCCGCTGCTTGCTCAGAGCCGTCCTTCTTGCTGAGCTTGCCTCGCTCCCCAGCCTTGCTGTGTGTCTCGAGCCCGTAACATCATCAGGGACCCCTCACACCACCACCATAGACTATTCTCCCTGCTGCCCTCTGGAAAGAGGTTCCGCAGCATCCGCTGCAGGTCCACTAGGTTCTGCAAAAGCTTCTTCCCTGCTGCCATCAGACTGTTGAACTGCTGAACTGCTGAAGTATAAAAACTGTGTACCACACTCGACTCGCTGATTTGCACATTTGCACATTGTATTGTATCCTGCAAAATTGCTGCTGCACCTTACCGGGAAACGTACTGCAAAACTGTGTACAATGCAACTGTCTACTTTTAAATCACTGCTGCACCTTACTGCATATTTGTTTACATTTGTTTTACATTGTTTACATTTCAACTGCCTACTGTTCACTGCTGCACTTTATCCGGAAGTCAATTGAAACTTATCCTGTAAGTGACTGCGATTTATCACTGCACTTTATCCTGTACTGTAATTCACCGCAAGGTATCCTGTAGAGTTACTGCAATCTTTCTGAGCTGTGTGAAAACGAAATTTCGTTCTGTATGCACTCTGTGTATACAAAATGACAATAAAGAAAGTCTAAGTCTAAGTCTTGCCTCGGTTTGCTTACTGTTGAGCAGGCTTACATCTTCACAGAGGAGGACATGAGTTCAGATCCAGGTCAGTCACCTGGAGGGCCCACAGCTCTACCTGCAGTGGAGCGTATGGACAGGAGGGTGAAGCACCACTAGGTCTATATGGAGGTGGAAACATGGGGTCATCAGCTGCACCACCAGCATTGTCACGCCTGTCACCCACGTCTCCAGATAAATCCTTTTCCCCTGAAATCTGTTTCAATTCAGACTTTATTTCTCTTTTTGCAGCTTCTGCACACCATTCATTCCAACATTTTACCCGTATTTCCCTCTGATCTAAATCCTCTTTTTTAATCTTTTACCTATTTTGCTTTTACCTCCAGTCTCCATCCATCTGCTCTTTCACCTTATTTAAATGATTTATTCTTAAAGTTCTGCCCCGTGGAAAACCAAACTTATCTTCCCAGATTAAAGCACATGCAACACAATCATCTCCACCATTCCCTCATAATTTTATATATTGGAGAGTCTGGAGGAGGGGGAAGTACCCCCGATGCCTTTGAGGTTCCAGAACCCATTTTTCTGGCACTGACATTCCCACTTCACCAACTCTGTGAAATTGAGTTGGTGATGTGGTGAAAAACTCAAACTGTCTGAAGACAACAGGAAGGTGACACTAGTGAAGGAGCTTCAGTCATATCCTGATCATCCAGACAGATTTGATGATGTTCATCAGCTGCTGTGTAGAACTGGTCTGACTGGTCGCTGTTACTGGGAGGTCAAGTGGAGAGGAGAAGTTTTTATATCAGTGAGTTACAGAAGAATCAGGAGGAAAGGAATCAGTAATCACTATGTCTATCACAATAACAGACGTACAGCTATCTCCTCCTCCATCTCCAACAGAGTAGCAGTGTATGTGGACTGTCCTGCTGGTATTCTGTCCTTCTACAGAGTCTCCTCTGACTCACTGATCCACCTCCACACCTTCAACACCACATTCACTGAACCTCTGCTTCCTGGCTTTGGGTCCTGGTTCAATTCTGGTTCCTCAGTGTTTCTGTGCTGATTGAGTCTAAAGAGTCTCCTCCTGTCAGAGAAAGCCTCTCCCTGTTGAACAGATAGTTCAGTCTGTTCATGTCTGTCTCTTTCACTCAGAAACACGTTTTCACATTCATGGATTCAATCTGTTTCTTTGTGAAACTCTTCTAAATGATTCGTTGGAAACTTATTCCTCTTCCAGTCCTTTAAAGATGGAAGCTGGGATTATTCCAGGATCCACATGTTGTTTTTCTGCCTGTTTCCTCCTTTTCTCATTACCGTCTCAACAACCCCCACAATATCCAGTGTGTTTCTCCCTGCTCACAGCAGCTGCCTGGTGGCCTTTTCAAAGATGTCTTTGTACGGTATATGGCAGAACCGTAACATCAGCACCAATGTCAATCTTGAATGAGATGTTTCTGTTATTTATTTCAACATCCCTCTCCAAGGTTCACCACCTTTCTTAATACTGTCCAAAATCAAAGAATCATCTTTTTCAACAGCATGTACACTCTTGATCATTCTATACACCCTCTTATAGTGTCCCTTTTTCCCACATAAATGACGTTTTATGTGACAGTCACGTTTGGGATGGAATGGAGAGCTGCCACACATATAACACTGAGAAATCTCCCTTTTATTATTTGTAGTAGTGTGCAACTGTCATGTTTGCCTTTAGATGTCAGGCCCACATGCAGAAATACACTCGGGAACGAGTAAGTATTCAGAGATTTTATTTCTTTCAGCAGGAGAGAGTGAGCTCGGGTGTTGAAGCTTGCCTCGGCGAACAGCAGCGCCAAGACTGGCGATCAGAGATGTCTAGAGGAGGGTGAGAGGAAACAGTTAGAACTCAGCCATAACCAGGGGGGAACAAGCTAGAACGTAAGCTCACAGGAGGTACCTTGTGAAACACAAAAGGCAAGAATTAGCGTCTAGGGAAAGACTGGCGAGAGGTCGAGGGTGTAAGGCATACCACAACAAAAACACTCTGGCATCCTCTCGCTGTTCGAGCGCTGTTCTTGTAGGTCGCTCCGGTGTTGCTGAACGAGCTGCAGGTGTGCGCACTCCGCCAACCACCCAACCACGAACACCTGTGGGAGAAGCAGAGACAGGACTGGCAGCGAGCTGCACAGTCCTGCCGGCTGTGTCCTGACAGCAACTTAGGCTGATATTTAGCCGTCGCATTCTTCACACAGCGTTTGTACACCCTGTCCACAGATTTTCCATTTTCTGTCTCTGATCTAGTGTCACTATGCAGACAGGATTGCTGCTGTTTCACCTATTCACTTTGTTTTGCCGAATTAATGCCTTTTCTAGTGTAACATCTGGGTGCATATGTTAAAATAATCTTTTATCCTGCAGTCCGACCACCAGTCTGTCCCAAATCACTTCATCATTCCATAACTGCAATGCTCTGCTAGCGTATACAGTGAACAACATTTTCTCTTCGCACTGTTTCTTGACTGCGTTAGGGGGACAGAGACATTCAAAAGCTTTTAGCCTTTGAATTAAATAACTTACAAAGACAGAGGATGCATCCTCTGTTTTCATGAGTTGTGTGCTCACTTAATTGATAATTACTAATATCCACTACAAGATGAAATTGCATTTATTCCTACATTATTTTTTATGTCCTCATCGATATGGTTAGTGCAGTGCTGGTAATTAAGTGAAGGAACAAGGGGGTAGATGTTGGTAACCAGAAAAGAATCAGCATAGATGTTGGTGCTTGTCCGGGTGGAGGTATCTTAGTGTTGTGTGTTATTGTTGTTATGCAATCACACGATGGCTCCCCGGGCGCCGTACATGACAGCCCACTGCTCCCCAAGGGTGATGGGTTAAAAGCGAACAAATTTCGTTGTAATGTATGTTTCAATGACAATAAAGATGATATTACATATTACATTATTACTAAATTGTGTTAATTTTGAACAATGTGTGACATGGGGTAGGAATCAAAATGGATTTTAAACAGCAGAAGTTTTGAGACCTCCCCTCTCAGCAGGGTTACTCTGTTGCTGTATAACTTTGCTCCCACAGGTCTCTCAGTCTGATTTCTTCTCCCATGGTCACCCGAGGAGAGGGGGGCTAGTGAGCAACCCTTGCAAGTTACATGGAAGCCAGACTTCCACTGCTTCTTCACCATTCCTTCCTGCCTGAAATAAAGGAGAAAAGAGTGGCTGGCTTAAGATAAGCTAGCACCATGCAGGGCTCAAGGGCCTCAAAATTCACAAGCTACATCAAAAGTGCTGTGAAACTTGTCTGCCTGCTTCAATGGAGTACAAGAGCGAACAAGGGGAAATTCTCTCTGGGACTATTAATGTATTTCTGATTCTGAGCCTTGTAGAAGGTGGAGACCTACTTATATGCAGCAGCCAAAACTGGCCTTAAAGTGGCAGTGTATCATTTATGCTGCTACAGCTGTGTAAAATTAATTTACAAAATTCCAAATCCAAATGTATGTAGAGTAGTGAATAAAAAATTCCAATTTACTCTGTCAAATGTTTTTTCTGCATCTAAAGACAATATATTGGATTAAATGTTTTTAACTGTAAGAATAATCTATTAAATTGAGTAATCTGCGTGTGTTTGTGGATGACTGCAGAGGGTCTGAAGCAGGAACATGGTGAAAACAGAGAGAACTGATTGGTTGATCCCTGGACAGAGAGAGCTGATTGGCTGATCCACCTCCTGAATAGTGGAGGTAATGAGCACATAAACTTCTATAACAATTGTACAATTATAATGTGTAGATAAAATAAACTTGATCATCCCCATAGGTGGAAGTTAATTAATTACCACACTGTGGTGGGTTAATGGTGCGGGGTCTAGTAATGTAATTTTATTGAGGATAAATAAATGACAGGAAAATTTCAATAATCATGAAAAAAATGGAGAAATTTGCAAAGAATATCTATAGGTAAGAAAGTCTTTTCTGTATTGAACATGATGTCAGTAGCCTTATTAGTCATCTGGTTTGCTTGTCATCTCCTCGCTTTTGATTGCTGCACTGATCGCTTCTCACTGGTGACTAAAAGCACCAAGACGCGTTGAGGCTGATCTTCAACAATAAGGTAGACAAGACATGCAAAACAGGTTTGGTCCGCCCCAATGAAAAAAGATCAGATCCTTCACATAATCTCTCCAGACACCCAGGATGCACAAAACCATTTGTAATAAATAGAGAATTTATGCTATTAAACCTGTGATAGACTGCTGACCTGTTCAGGGTGAACCCTGCCTCTCGCCCATTGACAGCTTGAGATAGGCACCAGCAACCCCTCTTGACCCCAGCAGGGATAATCATGTTGGAAAATGGATAGATAGGTGCTATTAAACCTATTTCCTTAGAGATAATACTAATTATTATTTAAAACAAAAACAAAAAGGCGGTTTTGCTAGCAGAGGTTCTGCAAAAGAGAAGAAAACGTTTTTGTATTAATTAATACAGTGTAAAAAAAACTGCAGGCATTGTCTGGTGAATATCATCACAAACAACTGATATCAGGACAATAATTGAAAGGAATGATTCCAGCACTGGCGATCTTTTAACAACAAACTCTGCACACATATAGAATAAAGGAGTGACACCTTCTCTTTAAGTTCAATATTTTATTAACAGAAATAAAATTAACATTCAGAGAACATAACTATATGATGCTGTATGTCTGAATTTAGACTATACGTCAATCAATAAATCATCTCTACTAGGCTAGTGAAACTTAACTAAATTACTAAGCAAAATTAAGATAAAAAGAAGCTAAGGAACTATTTACACACAGAAGAAACAAATCACATAAATATATTAGAAAACCACCATCAGAATGTTTGAATGAAGTTGTTGGGGGTAGGTGGTGGCCTAGTGGTTGAATTCCCAGTACCAGGTTCAATTCCCACAGCCTGCACTCTGGCTCCCTGAGCAAGACCCTCAACCCCCGATTGTTTCCCAGGTGCAGCACAGTGGCAGCCCACTGCTCCCTGAGGGGATGGGTTAAGATGCAGAAGTGAAATTCTCCATTGTGAGATCTATTATTATCATTATTATTATTATGAAGCACATTGTTTCTCAGTAGCTGGTTGCTCACATTTTATTTTTAGAAGATTTATACCCAAGAAATTATTTCAATAAAACATTTAAAAACATAAGTCTTTAAGAGACTTAACATAAGTCTATGTTGCGAAACCATTTAAAAAAGCAGCTAGAATAAATTGTTGCGGAGACTCAAGATATTTTACCCTAAACAGTCTCAGTATGTGGAGCAGTTGATCTTTCAGTATCCTTGCTGCTCATCTCCTGATTTTCGGATGCTTTACAAGAACAGAGTGAAGCCAGAAACTTATCTAGGAAGCTTTTCCGACTTAACAAATACAGAATTGTGTCTGCAAGGGGACTGAGCAAAAGACAAACTCGGGCCAGAGTATGAAGAATTAAAAGGCTTTCAGAAAGCAGGAAAAAGAGAATCATGGGCAGGAAAAGCAGAGTGTAAATTAGCAGCACCGCAACCTGAATGGCTACAATTCGTCGTTTTTCTTCTGCTGGGACACTGAGGGCTCCAGACAGAGCTTTAATAGTCCCAACCAAGAAGAAGATGAAGAAAAGAAAGGACAGAAGGAGTCCACTAGGTGAGATGATTAGAAAGATAATATAACGAGCAATAGGATCAGTAGCCAGAATAAGAGTTAACGGAATTGGAAGGGAAATAGTCCAGACCACAACACAGACCACCACATAGGTCTTGATGTTTCTCCTGAATCTGTACCACAGTGGCTTGGCGATGACCAAATACCTGTAATAGCATAATAGCTGTTCATGTTAGTCCATGGAGACTATCAGGTACTGACTAATGGGATTATATGAGACAATAACGAAGCTTAAAGGAAAAAGCAAAGTTACCTTTCCAAGGAGATACAGATCATGAATCCAACACTGGCTGTAAAACCAAGAAACAAGATGGGATAGCCAATATCAAACATAAATGACTCTATAATTCTTCCGCAGAACTGAATAACATCAGAAAAGAGAAGGTTGATGACGTAGACTGGGGACCACTGATCCTTTTTCATCTGCAACAAAGACACAACAGAGAAAAAAGTAACTAATGACACCAGAATATTATTAATATGTAAAATGTTTCCTGTTTCAAACATTTCAATCATTTCTAGACATAAAAAAAGGTACACTTACACCTGAAATGTGAGAGAAGCATTATTTAAAGAGCAGACACAAAGTCAAACAGCACATTCATTGTTGCTAAACATTGTTATTGTGTTTTGGACCTGATAATTCAGCCAGACACAAAGAGCAGATTTAAAAGATTTGTTAAACAACAGGTGTAGCTGGTGTGGGAAACTTTTGGAATGGGCTCAGAAACCACTGGATGGTAGTGTGATAAGTTAAAATAGTTGATATTAATAATTAGACCATAACAGAATTGATGATGGTAAATTTATAGTAATAAAAAAACAGTAATACATTAAATAGAGAAATTCATAAAATTGGGTAATAAAGAAAATCACTTGATTTAAAAAGGGTTAAATACTAAAAAGTGCTTTGCCTTACTTGTGGTATTTTCTTTCTATTTGTGTAATTTGTGGTTAAGAAGTCCCTGTGACAGACTGGCGACCTGTTCAGGGTGTACCCCGCCTCTTGCCCAGTGAATTCTGGAGATAGGCACCAGCAACCCCCACGACCCCATGAGGATAAGCAGGTTGGAAAATGGATGGATGGATGGATGGGTGGTTAAGAAGTGTGAATTTACAATTTACGAGGTTATCTTGAACTAGACATGGACACCGTCTGTCTCCACCCACATGCCTGGAGATGCTGTGGTCTTTTCCTCGTTAGAGTAAAAGTTCTCGCTGAGGAAACATCTCTTTTCATTAGGCGCCGGCATAGCGGTCGCAAAGGACTGCCTCCAATGCATTTGCATGGAGGCACCTATTACTATGCACCTCTAAACGGACTCTTTATTCTTATTCCATATTATTTGGACGTTAATGCGGCCCGAACCGTAGCGTGCACCCCCACCATATAGGTATCAAAACGTGCGGTTCGGTCGGGAATAGTGTGCTACTACTTTTATTAGGGTTTTGAGTTACAATGGCAACGAAATTAGCTAACCCCCCCCCCCCCCCCCCTTGAAAAACCACATAGGAATGAATGGAGTCAAATACTAAGTACAGAACTACTCAGGCTACGTTCACACTGCAGCCTGAGATGACACAATTCCGATTTTTTTGTCCATATGTGACCTGTATCCGATCTTTTTATGACAGTCTGAAGGACACAGATCGGATTTTTTCAAATGCGACCCAGGCCGCTTGGATATGTGGACCTGAATCGGATACGTGTCCGATCTTTCCAAATGCGACCTGTGTCTGAATGGCCAGGTCGCATTCATCCGACCTACACGTCATCGATACTTGACAAACGTCACTAATGGCGGACCTGGCTATGCTAAAAAAAAGAAGAGGTCGGTTCTTGTGCGGTAACAAGCACCTGTTGCAAGTCAATACAGCCCTGCGGCTACGCGTTTACTTGCTGCTATGGCCGCCGAAGGTGTGTGTTTTTACCTGAGAGCGCTGAAGAGAGCCGTTCCCAGACGCACATATAGGTTGCCTTTTTCATCCGAAAGTTATGAAGGAACTCCTTTTTCTTTTTGATCTTCTTAAAAAGATTGCGTTCGTAATGTGCCTGCTCCTGTTGGAGAAGAACTTAAATAACGCAATATACGCTGCGGCATTACGAGTCATGTTTACTTCCGCAAACAATGAGCACGCTTGCTACGTATGACGTAATCGCGCATCTACTGCGCATGCGGGTCACTTCGGCGTATGGATGCAGTTCACACAGGAGATCGCATACAGGTCGCATATATTTGGAAATGTGAACGGACACGCAAAAAAATCCGATTTCATAAAAAATCGGAATTGGGTCTCTTCAGGCTGCAGTGTGAACGTAGCCTCAGAAGTGAAAACGGGATGTGTACCTCTTAATAGTTTTCTTACAGTAACTCCTCAAAGCTCATGTCCAAAAATCAGCAAAATCATCGTTTAGAATGGAAGTCTATGGACGGAATTCTCTAACTGCCAGAGTGGCCCACTCTGACGATTTAAAAAATGTCACAACTCCGAAAAACTTCAGTTTAATCGCTCAATTTTTACTCTATGTAGACAAATTATAAATTAAACGTAGGTATTTTTGTCTGCTTTCAGGAAATGTAACCCTAAGTGGTGTAGGATTTATAGAATTTTTGCAAATCACCTCACACCACCACAAACCCGAAACCCTCCCCATTCAATTCCTATGAAACATGACATCTGAAAATCCAAAACATCACATGTTTCTGCATCGACGCTACTCCTAAACCGTCTGATGTACAGGCATAAGACTTTCACACATGAATGTCCCGACACTTCTGGCACTCACAAAAAAAGGAATTTTGTGGAAAACCATTACAGTTTTGCCACAAGAACAATTTGTTCGGGAGTAGCGAATGTGCAAAATCCTGAAAGAGGATCAGACTCGTTTCCCCCCAAATGATGGACTTTTTTACATCGTCGCCATGCCTACACCGATTTTTGTACAAACATAAAAATAAGCACAGTTGTACTCCAAAGCCTGCTAATACTCACGGTGAAAGAATTATTTTCATATCTCCTATACTTTTTCAGCTAGAGTGTTTTCTTTGGGACCCTTTTTAAATCATTTTTGAATTTACATATAAAATCCTCTTTATATCACGATTTACGCCTTTATTAAAATATTTCCAGCAAAACCCGATAGTATGTCTTGTTCCCCTATCCGTTCCGATTTAAACGCTGAAAAAATTGCGTCTCTAGCAGTTACGGTTCACAAAATATCGAGCGTTGTTCGAGGCAATGTTCTCCATTATAATCCAATTACACAGAGTCTGACCCAAAGTGTCTGCACTTGCATTAGACTGGCCAGCTGCACCTGTGAGTGAGTTTCCATGAAAACAGAACTCTGCTGGCTAGAGGTTACTACAGGTCAGGGACATGCTCAATTGGGATAGAATGGCACCTTTTGACGCCCACTGCATTGGCTGTGATGAATGTAGGAATCTGAAATTTGCTGAGTCACTTCCTCTTAACATTTTAAAATTTTCCAGTGATTATCGGGCATGTGTCATTTTTCTGTCCCTTTTTGGATTTGACGAATGTTGTAATTGGACCTTGGACTTCAAGAGGACCTGGCAGGATGCCCAGACATAACCCCCACTGCCAATACAGCACCACCCAGCTGTGGGAAATGGCACTACACACCATTTTGGTCAAACATTGAGCTCTGGGCCAATATTTGGTGAGGCTGAGTTGCAAAATGAGGCCGATCTGACTTATAAACTTTCGTGCCCTTTGGTGACATTAAGTAATTGCACCCTTATTGAGGCACTTCCCAGTAAAGGATTTGGACCAAACTAACTGTGTTCAGTATCACTGGGTGATGGTACTCTACTATGTTAGCGGCTAACGGTTGGCATTTTGCTAACGGTTAGCATTTTGCTAACCGGAAGTAGTTCTAGGAAGGTCCTACAAACTTCTGCTTGACAGAGTCTGAACCTCCAGTATAGAGAATGTTCCACAATAAATTTGGGCCCCCTCACATAAGGCATCTCCAAGTTAGTTTTTGTCAAACATCCAATGCTTTTCAATGGGGAACGAAACCCTTTATCATCCCGGAAATGCCTACCCTGAATGGCTACGATATAGCTCTGACACAAAGCAGAGGTTTTGCATGCAAAAGATCGTGGGATCGAATCCTAATGTGGCAGATTTGGAGTATTATAATATATTCCCCAAAGTCATAAAGACATGTGTGCTGATCCCATGAAGTGTTCTTTTTGTACCACCCGCCAATATTATCATATCATATTCACAATACAACCATGTTAGCGGCTAACGGTTAGCATTTTGCTAACTAGAAGTAGCTCTAGGAAGGTCCCACAAGGGACAGGCTCCATTGACTTTACATGGCAGCTTTCGACGGCCGTTCGAGGGCTGTGAAGACCGGAGGAAGCTGAAATTCGCAGTGTTACTTCCTGTTAATATTTTTGACGGTACTGTATGCACTAGGAGGCGGTGCCTTATTAAATTTCTTCAGAAATTTTCTAGTTGTCATTATTCCTCTCCATTTTCAGGTATGCTGTTGCTGTTAAACATAGTTAGCATGATTGTAGTTATCAACTAACATAGTGAATTTTTTATGCACAAAAGCTATTTACTTGCTGTTTAATAGATAATACGATGTGCTCCATTTCTTTTATTAAAATTAACACTTTGTTGTGTTACAATGTTGATCTCAGAGGAACTGTTTGTTGTAGGGATTATACCTACGTTAAATCCAGTATTATTGAAATGTGTGCACTCTCTACGACCAGGCATTTTTGCTGTAAGATTGCATAAACTGTTTATTGATGTAAAAACAATATTCTGATTAGAGTAAAAGTTCTCGCTGAGGAAACATCTATTTTCATTGTCATTATTCCTCCCCATTTTCAGGGGTGTAACAGTAGAGGGACATGTTGGTGGCTGTAATTTCAACGTTGGAGTCTGTGGAACACTGTACGAAAGCCACTTCCTTCCTTGATTCCAATAGAGTGCTAGATAATCCAAGCAATGGTCCCATGAGGATCTTGGTTTGTCCTTTACACACATAATTTGAGTCCCAAACAAGACTTGTTACTGGGGAAGAGGTCCAGTGACAGTCCAGGGCAGACCCAACTGTAGAAACAAATTAAAAGGGGAGCATTCCATTTTTTCAGGGGGGCACCCTTAAAAAAACAAAACATTGTATATGCTTCAGACTGAACAGGGGCTCTCTGACCACTCCTACAGTGTGGGGAAAGAAATTCTCAATAAAATCCCAACATCTAAAAAAAAATACACAAAAATCAATAGTATAGTCTGTTTTGCCAAATTAGGTAGGTTTCCAAACAGTTAGGCTTCTTTTGAACACATTGAGCTGGAACAAAAGTATCTGATGGGCAGGTTGTAAAAATATGGGAAGCTTTTCACCACATTCATTAGGCTTTTAGAAAGAATTACCAACAAAATATATCACAATAGTTGTCTGGAAGAAATCTAAAACCATTTTAATAAAATCCCATCTCCCTGAACTCATTTTACTGTTCAATTTATATTTGAAATGATTAAAATGTGTCAAATCTGACATCAATAATAATAGTTATGATGAATAATACTGATAGTTATAAAACAAGAATAATGGTTAATCAAGTGTCACTATGAAATTCTATTGGTCAATGCAAACTTCCCAAGAGGGGTTGAGTTTTACTAATCAACTTAGAAAAATGTCATGGCTGTGAAAGAGAAATGTTTTTTTTTTTTTGCCCTTGTCCTGTCTAACAATGTGGCCATAAGAATTGATGTCTTATTGCCAAATGTAGCTTGACAGCTTTTGCTTTCACAAGTGGAGCAGTCGGTTATTGACCTAGTGCTCCGCTTGATTCATGCCTGCAAACAGCTTTATTGTAATTTATGTAATATATAATCAACTTATGTGGACAATGGGAAAGTGAAATAGTAAAGGAAGAACAAGAAGAGAAAGAAAAGAGGTGAAGAAAACAGTCAAAAAGGGAGAGATTGACAATACGGCTTTGGTCTGCTTCGTAACCTGCAACGAGATATGTAAAAGGAACAGCAAACATATTTAGTACAACAGAAACAGTGAAGTAACACCATGATGTTGCCGCTGAGTTACATGTATTATTTAAACTAATTATTTAAAAAAAACGAAAAAAGAAAAAAAGATGACGGGCATTCTGTATAGAGGTAAACACAGAGTACCTGGAGTGCATTTGTGAGTGCATTTGTGTATGTAAAGTTTATACAACGGAAAGGTGCTCAAAAGTGGATGTGAAGAACCAAAGAACTGCCCTTCCCGAGCACAGAGGACGGCCCCCGGGGGACCCCCAACCCCGGACCCCAGAGAGGCCCCAGAGCAAAGCGCCCAAGAGGGTCCAGCCCCCAGGCACTGCCCCCCCCCAATCCGAAGAAAAGGAGAGATGGCCCAGAGGAAAACCCACAGCCGCCGCAGCACTGAAGCCCCAGGAGTCGCAGAGGCGAGCATGCGGGCCCTGCCGGCAGCCAGCCCCGCCGGAGCGAGACCGGCCATGGGCCCCAGAGCCCCGAGGCCCCAGGGGCGCCCCGCCCCCCGCCTGAAACCCCGACAGAGCCCCGGAGGGCAAGGCCCCGAGAAGCAGCCACCAGGAGCAAACCGGCGCCCACCCGGAGATCCGCCCCGACCCAAAGGGCCACCAATGCACCAGCGAGCCCAAACCCCAGCCAGCAGAGGGGGCCAGGACAGGGGAGACTTGAAATGCTCCCGTGGGGGGGGGAGCGGACCCGACCCAAACCCGTCAAAAAAATAAATAAATTAATTAATTAATAAAAAGAAATAACATAAAATAGATAGAGAGACACAAAGTCATTCACCCCTTCCCACCCTTGTGCCCCGCTCACAACACACACAAAAAAAAGAAAAATGATGCAGCACACACACTTACACGTGATACTTCCATACATACTACTGACCACTAGTGGGGCGCAGGGGGGTAACCACCGTCCACCCTAACTGCTCTGACCCGGGCCCCCGTCCCGCCCCCGAACCGGACGCCCCCGGCCCGCGCCGCCCCGGGGAACGGGGGGGGGGGGGCAACACAATGACCCACCACAGGCCACCCAACCCGAACCCCCCCTCCCCCCCCCCCCCCGAAACTCGCTCTTACCACATCCCACCCTAGCCATCCTTCTCCCCACCCTTTGGGGGGGGATCAGAGGCGCCAACCCCTTCCCCTAGCCCGGGCCCCACAGCAACCTCCCCCCCAGACCCCGGACCAGGCGGACCGCCCACCCTTCCAGGCCCCAAACTCCAAGCGGCGGCCGGAGAGCAGGGCCACGGAAAAGACCCCAGTCCTCCCTACGCCCGCTCGAATGTTGTGTTGTTGCGTGTTGCTCCTAAGTGTGTTTAAAACCGGAAGTGCCGAAGGGGGTGCCCGGCACAGACCGCCCCCCCCCCTCCGGAAGGCAGCTGGTGCCAGCACACACACCCCGAGCGACTGCCCAGAACCCTCGATGTCTAAATGTGGGAGGGGATTGAGGGAGACATCCGAGGCGAGGCCCACAAAAGATGAGCCCCCCCCCAGACGTCCTTGCCCCCCTCCCCCCATGTACTGGCCTACATGTATATGCATTGTGAAAATGTTTTAAGATAAGATAAGATAGTCTTTATTGATCTCACAATGGAGAAATTCACTCGTCACATCGGCTCATACAAGAAGGTGCAGAGTAGGGAAGGTGCATTCAGTTATATACAGTGAATCTTCATATCTACAATGGATCAAAAGAATACCAAAAAAAAAAAAAAAAAATACAAAGAAGGAAATAGGAATGTAAATGTCTCATTTACATTCTTAGTGGTCTATATATATATATATATATATATATATATATATATATATATATATATATATATATATATATAAAACATATCTATATACTTAAATATATACATATATCTATGCGCCTACTTACATACGCACCTACGCGTATGTACGTGCATATACATTGTATACATTTGTACATACATACATACATACATGTGTACTGACTTATGTTCAAGTGTTGATAGCAGCAGAAGTCACTACATCAGGATTATTGCACGGGTTGTAGGACAGTGTATTAAATAGATTATTGCACCTTGGTTATTGCACATTAAATATTACAGTTATGGTCACAGTTGCAGTTACAGTGCAGCATTGTAAAATCTGATAGCAGCAGGAATAAATGACCTGCGGTAGCGCTCCTTTTTACAGACAGGATGTCTAAGTCTTGCACTGAAGGAGCTGCTCAGCTCCTCTACAGTCTGGTCTGGAAGGTGTTGTCCATGATGGATGTGAGCTTGGACAACACCCTCCTCTCAGCCACTTCCTCCACTGAGTCCAGAGTGCAGCCTAGGACAGAAGTGGCCTTCCTCACCAGCTTGTTCAGCCTCTTTCTGTCCCGCTCTGCACTGCCTGGAGCCCAGCAGACGACAGAGTAGAGGAGGGCTGAGGCCACCACAGAGTCGTAGAAAGTTTTTAGCAGAGGCCGGCTCACTCCAAAGGACATAAGCCTCCTCAGGAGGTGGAGCCGGCTCTGGCCCTTCTTATACAGGGCGTCGGTGTTATGTGTCCAGTCTAGCTTATTGTTGACGTGAACACCCAGGTATTTGAAACTCTCCACAGTTTCTATGTCCTGCCCCTGGATGTTCACAGGTGAGTGAGGTGGGTGTCTTCTCCTGAAGTCGATCACCATCTCCTTGGTCTTACTGGTGTTTAAGCACAGATCGTTCTTCTCACACCAGTCCACAAAGTCCATGATGACCGACCGGTACTCCAGCTCGTTCCCCTCAGACACACAGCCCACAATGGCCGAGTCGTCAGAGAACTTCTGAAGGTGGCAGCTGTCCGTGTTGTAGGTGAAGTCCGAGGTGTAGAGGGTGAAGAGAAACGGAGATAGAACGGTGCCCTGGGGGGCCCCGGTGCTGCAAAGTGCCACCTCTGACTGACAGCCGTGCAGCCACACGTACTGAGGGCGGTCAGTGAGGTAGTCCATGGTCCAGTCAGCCAGATGTTTGTCCACCCCAGCGTCCTCCAGCTTCTCCCTCAGCAGCACCGGTCTGATGGTGTTGAAAGCGCTGGAGAAGTCAAAGAACATCACTCTCACAGCACTCCCGGTGGTCTCCAGGTGGGTTAGCGCCCGCTGCAGCAGGTAGATGATGGCATCCTCTACTCCGATGTTGGGCTGGTAGGACAACTGCAGCGGGTCCAGGGTGGGGCTCACCACAGTGCGCAGGTGAGCTAGGATGAGGCGCTCCATGGTCTTCATCAGGTGGGAGGTCAGGGAGACTGGTCTGAAGTCGGCCGGTTCCCTGGCGTGCGGTGTTTTGGGAACCGGTACCACACAGGAGGTCTTCCACAGGGTGGGCACCACCCCCAGGCTGAGGCTCAGGTTGTAGATGTAGCTGAGGACCTCACAGAGCACATCTGCACAGGTCCTCAGTAGCCTGGGGGGGATGCCGTCCGGTCCTGAGGCTTTCCTTTGTTTCAGCCTCGTCAGCTGTCCTCTCACCTGCATTGGTGTGACTGTGAGGGGGGAGGAAGGTAGGGCTGAAGGTGTGGATGGGTCAGTCGTTGATCGGAGTGGCGGTGGGGGGGATGGTAGGTCTCTGGAGCGCTGGTGGTTGGAGACATGTGGAGAGTTGAGGGCAAGGAGGGGGCCAGTGTGGGGGGAGTCGAACCGAGTGAAGAATGTGTTCAACTCATCTGCAGACTTGGTGTCTCCGTCTGCAGCCCTGCTGGTCCTCTGCCCGAAGCCGGAGATGTTCTTCAGACCTCTCCACACATCCCTGACGTTGTTCTGTGCCAGCTGCTCCTCCATCTTCTTCCCATAATCCTTCTTTGCTGCCCTGATCTTCCACTGGAGCTCCCGCTGGACTCTACGTTGCTCCTCTCTGTCCCCTGAGTAGAAAGCCCTCTTCTTCTGGTTCAGGAGGACTTTCAGCTCAGGGGTCACCCAGCGGGGGTTGTTTGGAAAGCATCGTAGCCGTCGTGTTGGCACAATGCTCTCCACACAGAAGTTCATGTAGTCAGTGATGCATTCAGTCAGGCTGTTGATGTCCTCTCCATGAGAGCTTTGGAACATGCTCCAGTCTGTGGTTCTGAAACAGTCCTTCAGTTTCTCACTGGCTTCGTCTGACCAAACTTTCACTGACTTCTTCTGTGCCTTTTGTCTCCTCACCAGGGGAATGTAATGGGGGAGCAGGTAGACGAGGTTGTGGTCTGAGCGTCCCAGAGGGGGGAGGGGGGCGGAGGTGTAAGCGTCCTTAACGTTAGCATAAAAAAGGTCCAGCGTTTTATTGTCCCTTGTTTTACACGTGACGTACTGGGTGAGCGTGGGGAGGGTGGAACGGAGGAAGGCATGGTTGAAATCCCCTGTGATCAGCAGGAGAGCGCGGGGGTGCTGTGTTTGCAGTTTGTTTACAGCGGCGTGGATCCGCTCACACGCGGCGGCGGCATCCGCGGAGGGAGGGATGTAAACACAGAGCATGATCACGTGGCCGAACTCTCTCGGCAAGTAATAAGGTCTTAAGCTCACTGCGAGAAGTTCAACATCCGAGCAGCATATCTGCTGCTTCACGTGAACATGGGCCGCGCTACACCACCTCTCATTCACAAACACCGCCAGCCCTCCCCCTCTCTTTTTTCCGCTCCCCGCAAAAGTTCTGTCCGCGCGTATAAGTTTAAAGCCGTCCGTGGAGATCACTGAGTCCGGGACAGATCCATCTAACCACGTCTCCGTGAAGCACATAATACTAGCGTCTCTGTACTTACTCTGGAAACGGGTTAGTGCTGTGAGTTCCTCGGTCTTGTTCCGTAAAGATCTAACGTTCCCAGTGACAACCGATGGTAAATAACCTTTCCTCCGCTTCGTCCTCCCGCCCCGACATCCTCTCCGCCTCCTCCGTATTTCTGCGGGGATGTATAGTTTCTCAGCGTGGAGATGAACGGGGCCGCAGCTCGAGGAGTCACGTAGTCCTAGAAGCTGGTTCGTCGTGTAGATCAGGGGACGCTCGGAGTTGCAGACAAAGGGATCTCCACTCGCGGCATCGAAATGTGCCGAAAGTAACAAAAATATAATCACTAGAGTCCCACTTTTAATGAAAGTGTCTAAAGTGCATAATAAAATTGGGGTAAGGGACGTCACCAAAAGGTGGCAACCTTCAGTAACGCCCCCTCCCCAAATTCCTACATGTATGGCAGAGAAATGTTTGATTGAGCTATATTCTGTAAGAGAAATTAAGTTTATATTAAGGTAGATTTAAAACTAATGTTGGGAAGTTATTAATAAAGAAAAAAACTGGTTGATATATCATGAATGTTAAAGTGATCTTATGTGTTATTTGTTTACCTGATTGTATATTTTGTGCAGAGCCTGTATGCATAAAGTTTTTTCCTTTGCCTCAGCACAGTTGTGTGCTAATGGCATGTTCTGATGTGTTTAATAGTAATATTTTATGCTGTGAGACAACCTGTAGCCCTGCGTCTTTACTCCAAAGTCCAGCATAAGCTACATGCTGATAAACATGAGCACTGGTGTCAGGCTCAACACTGACTGAAGTAAAAATTCATACTAGAAGAGGTTCTGTAATTACAGCAGCTAGGGGAAAAAGGAGCAGAACAAAGCAGAGTTCCCTTCTGCCTGCAGGTAACCCAAGTTTCTTCAGTTTTACAGTTTCACGGTCCCCCGGTGCCGTTCTCTGTGCTCGAGGAAGGCAGTTCTTTGGTTCTTCACATCCACTTTTGAGCACCTTTACTTTGTATACATTTTACATACACAAATGCACTCTGAAACACTTACGGGGGCTGGGCTCCAGGTACTCAGTGTTCACTTCTATACAGAATGCCCGTCATCCTTTTTAATAGTTAATTTAAATAATACATGTAACTCAGTGGCAACATTATGGTGATGCTACGCTGTTTCGGTTGTACTAAATCTGTTTGCTGTTCTTTTTGCATGTCTCTTTGCAGGTTACGAAGCAGATTGAAGCCGTATTTTCAATCTCTCCCTTTTAACTCTTTCCTTCACCTCTTTTCTTTTCTTTCTCTTGTTCTTCCTTTACTATTTCACTTTCCCATTGTCCACATAAGTTGATTACATCTCACATAAATTATAATAAAGCTACTTACTGTCAGGGTGCAGGTCTCCCTTCTGCACCATGGACAGTTCCAGATCCTTCCACCATCCACTCTGCCCTGCTTCACTCCATGCTGGATCAGTTTCACCTGCTGCAATAATCAAGTCCGGACTCAATACAACTGCCAGCTCTCCTTTATAAGCCCTCTTCAGTCTGCTCCTCGTCGCTGGGTAATCTGCATTCTCACCTTCTTGCCTGCCTGAGTTTCTCACGTCAACTAGCCTGTGTTTTCTGCATCTTCCTGCCTGAGAACCCTACCTCAGACTCCATGCTCAGCCGACTACCTGCTCCAGCTCCGCCGCGTCTCCACCCTCAGCCATCTCCACCACCACTCGTCTGTTCCAGTCTGGTACAGTCTCTGGTCTCCATCTCCATTACTCAAAGCCTTCAATAAAGCTCCTTAAACGTAGCTCTGTGTGTGGTGGTGTTCGGGTTCATCAGAACAAATCCTGACAGCATGACCCAGCCAAAGTTGAACCCGATGCCCACACAGAGCTCTCATGGTGAGCTCGTCTTACGAGACGCAGCGGAACGTTTCTGGATTCAGCTCCAGGAAAATTTTAGGACCTTGCCTACTCTCAGCCCACCCAAGAAACGGATTGAGGAGGTTAAACGCGTGCGGGGCTGCTTGGAAAACCAGATGGGGCTTCTGTCGCTCCTCGGAGTGTCTGGGCTGTTTGAGGAGCTAGAATGGAACATCAAAGCAGCGCTTGCCCAGCTCCTCGGCAAATTACCACCATCCAGACCTCCGCCAACCAGTCTGTCCACCTCACCTGCTGCCTTTGCCGCCGCTGCTTCATCCGCAGCCGCCGCTAAAGATTCAGCTTCAGCGCTTGTCTTTGCTGCGGCTCCCGCTGCTCCTGCAACTTATGCCGCTGCTGTCTCTGCTGCAGCTCCCGATACCTCACCGTCGACAGCTGTTTCTACATCGCCGCCCGGCTCCTCCCGGCGCAGACACCGGACTCGGCGGCACGTGAAATCTCCCGAGGCGAAGCCTGACATTCCCGCTGAAGCCGCACCAACTGCAGCCGACGTCACCTCCCTTTCCCCGGTGAGTCGGCCGGGCGCAGGTGCTGCCGCTCAGGAGAGTCTGGCTAGAGCACCCCGCCTTCATGAAGATCAGTTGTGGGATTTTTTCTACGGGGACAGGGACGACCTTCTCCCATGTTGGTCTGCCCCTGATAAGACCCGCACAGTGTACGAGACCGGGATGCACACCGCCTTGCCAGCCATTGCAGAGGTTCCTACCGCACACGCCAGGGCCCAAGCCTGCGTGGGTGTGCGCAAGTCCTCTCTGCCGGCCGTCTCCAAGCTCCCAGCGCAGCCAGCTGAAGAAAGCTCAGTCCCGCCCGCCAACGTTGAAGTTCTGGCCGCACACGCCACGGCCCAAGCCTGCGTGGGTGTGCGCCTATCCGTTCTGTCGACCGACAAAGGCTCCGCTCTGCCCAAAAGCTCCGCTCTGCCGGCTATAGTTGAGGTTCCTGCTGCGCATGCCACGGCCAAAGCCTGCGTGGGTGCGCACGTCCCTTCGCCGGCCGCGCCTGAGGCTCCTGCTTCGCTGGTCACACCGGGAGTTCCCGCTTTGCACGCTACGGCCAAAGCCCGCGTGGGTGTGCACATCTTGCCGCGCCGGCCGACGAGAGAAAAGCCCCGCCGGCCGACGAGAGAAAAGCCCCACCGGCCGACGAGAGAAAAGCCCCGCCGGCCGACGAGAGAAAAGCCCCGCCGGCCGACGAGAGAAAAGCCCCGCCGGCCGAAAGAAGCCCTCAACCTGCGCCGCCGGCCGTCTTAAAGGTTCCTGCGCCACTAGCCGCCGAAATCTCCGCTCTGCCGGCCATTGCTGAGGTTCCCACTACGCTCGCCATGGCCAAAGCCTGCGTGGGTGCGCACGTTCCGCCGGCCGCCGAGGACCCTCAACCTGCACAGCCGGCTGTCCCAAGGGTTCCTGCGGCACACGCCACGGCCCAAGCCTGCGTGGGTGTGCACGTTCCAGCACTGCCGGCCATCTCTATGGTCTCTGCTCAGCCAGTCACAACAACGGTTCCTGCTGAGCCGCCGTCAGTGTCTGAGGATCCTGCTGAGCCGCCTCCAGTCACAGCTCCAGAGTCCAGAGAGGGGGTCCAGGGGGACCCGCCTCCAGTCACAGCTCCAGAGTCCAGAGAGGGGGTCCAGGGGGACCCGCCTCCAGTCACAGCTCCAGAGTCCAGAGAGGGGGTCCAGGGGGACCCGCCTCCAGTCACAGCTCCAGAGTCCAGAGAGGGGGTCCAGGGGGACCCGCCTCCAGTCACAGCTCCAGAGTCCAGAGAGGGGGTCCAGGGGGACCCGCCTCCAGTCACAGCTCCAGAGTCCAGAGAGGGGGTCCAGGGGGACCCGCCTCCAGTCACAGCTCCAGAGTCCAGAGAGGGGGTCCAGGGGGACCCGCCTCCAGTCACAGCTCCAGAGTCCAGAGAGGGGGTCCAGGGGGACCCGCCTCCAGTCACAGCTCCAGAGTCCAGCGAGGCGGTCCAGGTGGACCCGCCTCCAGTCTACGCACCCAAGTCCAGCGAGGCGGTCCAGGTGGACCCGCCTCTAGTCTACGCACCCGAGTCCAGCGAGGCGGTCCAGGTGGACCCGCCTCCAGTCTACGCACCCAAGTCCAGCGAGGCGGTCCAGGTGGACCCGCCTCTAGTCTACGCACCCGAGTCCAGCGAGGTGGTCCAGGTGGACCCGCCTCCAGTCTACGCACCCGAGTCCAGCGAGGCGGTCCAGGGGAACCCGCCTCCAGTAAAAGCTCCAGAACCCTCTGAGGATTCTTCAGTGGAGCTCGACGCCAGGAGAACCAAGGCGAAACTCCACTGCCGGCCACCTGAGATCCTGCTGCCTCGCTGCTGGCTGCTCCAGCCACAACAGAGTCGCCCTCCACGACGACCGCCACTGGTGACCCTGCTGCTCCGCCGTCAGCCTCGCCAAGGTCGTCCTCCGCGACGACCACCACCGGTGACCCTGCTGTTCTGCCGCCGGATGACTGCGCCTCGCCGGGGTCGCCCACCGCGACGACCACCACTGGTGACCCTGCTGTTCAGCCGCCGGATGACTGCGCCTCACCGGGGTCGCCCACCGCGATGCCCGCCGCCTGAGACTCTACTGCCCTGCCGCCGGCTGACCCTGCTCCGCCGCCTCCCGCGCCCAGGCCGTCCTCCACGGAGCCTGCCGTGGACTCTGCTGCTCCGCCGCCTGCCGCGCCCAAGCTGCTGCTTCCAAGCCGCCGCTCTCAAAGAGGCGTCGCTTCCAAGCCGCCGCTCTCAAAGAGGCGTCACTCCCAAGCCGCCGCTCTCAAAGAGGCGTCGCTCCCAAGCCGCCGCTCTCAAAGAGGCGTCGCTCCCAAGCCGCCGCTCTCAAAGAGGCGTCGCTCCCAAGCCGCCGCTCTCAAAGAGGCGTCGCTCCCAAGCCGCCGCTCTTAAAGAGGCGTCGCTCCCAAGCCGTCGCTCCCAAGCCGCCGCTCTCAAAGAGGCGTCGCTCCCAAGCCGCCGCTCTCAAAGAGGCGTCGCTCCCAAGCCGCCGCTCGCAAAGAGGGGTCGCTCCCAAGTCCCACGAGTTCCAGCGCTGTCAAGTCCCACGAGTTCCAGCGCGCTTCAAGTGGTTTCTGTTCTCCCGGCACCTTTTGTTGGAGTCTGACCCCCCCCCCCCCATCCTATCCTCCCTCCGCCCACCCGGGATGGGTGTTCTTGTTTTTGAACTAGTGTTTTGTTTAGGCCGCCTGGAATTCGGCCTTGAGGGGGGGGTAATGTCAGGGTGCAGGTCTCCCTTCTGCACCATGGACAGTTCCAGATCCTTCCACCATCCACTCTGCCCTGCTTCACTCCATGCTGGATCAGTTTCACCTGCTGCAATAATCAAGTCTGGACTCAATACACCTGCCAGCTCTCCTTTATAAGCCCTCTTCAGTCTGCTCCTCGTTGCTGGGTCATCTGCATTCTCACCTTCTTGCCTGCCTGAGTTTCTCACGTCAACTAGCCTGTGTTTTCTGCATCTTCCTGCCTGAGATCCCTACCTCAGACTCCGTGCTCAGCCGACTACCTGCTCCAGCTCCGCCGCGTCTCCACCCTCAGCCATCTCCACCACCACTCGTCTGTTCCAGTCTGGTACAGTCTCTGGTCTCCATCTCCATTACTCAAAGCCTTCAATAAAGCTCCTTAAACGTAGCTCTGTGTGTGGTGGTGTTCGGGTTCATCAGAACAAATCCTGACACTTACAAGCATGAATCAAGCAGAGCACTAGGTCAAAAGCCGACTGCTCCACTTGTGAAAGCAAAAACTGTCAAGCTTCATTTGGCAATAAGACATCAATTCTTATAGCCACATTGCTAGACAGGACACGGGGGGAAAAACAGTTTTACAGTTTCACTGCTTGGTTGTGCTCCTAGCTGTCTAGCTAACCCTCCTAGTGTGAATGTTTACTCCAGTTTAGACTTCAATGCTGACATTTTAAACAGAAATTAATAGCGCTGCTTCCAGATCGCTCTCGTTTGCTTCATGGTCACTTCTTGTAATTGTTTAGTAATCAGACCAAATATCCATCCCACACTACAGACACAGACGGTGACCACAGCTGTAGCATCTCTGAAGGCTACGGATCAATGACCCAGAGACCCGCTTCTCTCCTGGTGTAATTGGATAGCATGTTGCCTTCAGTCGTGAATTTGATCAGTTGAATTGAATGATTGACACATCAAAGATAGTCCTAATAGAACAATGGCCACTCCAAGGTAAAAACAAAACAAAAAAAACAGCTTCCAGTCAAGGACAGGCACGGCTGGATCAGCAGGCAGGCACGGCCCCTCAATGCCTGCCCATGGCGCCGGGTCTGGTCCATGGTCATACACAGGAATTCAGAAGCAGGCAGAGATATCAGAGGGGGAATTCGACAGGCTTGGTGCAGAGTCCGTTCCAGGAACTTGATCCACAGAGCAACAGAGAGGCAGATGTACAAGAGGACTTGGCAGGGAGGCGGAGTCAGGAAATGAGCTCAGGTCGATGTCCATAAACTGAGAACCAACAGGAGAGTCTGACAGGGGTGAGGCAAACAGGCAGGAATCCACAAACAATCAGTCACAAAGCAGTCTAGGAATGACGGAAGGTCTACTCAGACAAGGGTTTTCAATAATCTGGCACCTGGACTCTGGAGGAGAAAGGTATAAATGGGGCATTCCTCAAATTATGTCAAATTACTAAATTTAGAACAGGCAGTGTGTCTGCGTCACTGCTAGACAAGCTCTGTAGAGGTGAAGCAGATTGCTTTGTCCTGAATATACCATCGGCAAATATAACGGTAACAATGAAACTCCGCTGCTTCGGTGTCTGCTGGAGTGATTCTCCATATGACCATGGTGACCAAATGAGTTTGTTTCATTCCCAAATGAAATGAAATCCAAATGTTAAAATCATTAAGACAGCAGATTGACCCAAAACTGGTCCACTCCTCTGTAACAGGGAGTCATTGTTATTGACTTGGTTTACAGGAACAATGTTTTGATCACCCCTATGAGGGTGAGAATTGAGGTGATGATTGGCTGGAATTAATCCTACAGCTGTATTGTACGTTTTTGAGAGTTGGAAACTAAGTCCTGCTCCTCTGTTTAAGGTTGGTTTTTCTCTCCTAACGTAGATGGCTCCCAGCCCCCCCGATTTAAACCATCTGTCTTTTTTGTCTAAAATGTGAACATTTTGATCCTCAACGAGTGTCCTTAATGTTTGGGCTTAATAACTGCTGGGTTAAAGCTGGCTGCTGCTGACTTAATCATTTTAACGACTTCCCATTACTAAGGGATGGACCTGTTTCTGTTGAATTTGCATGTTATCTAAGCCATTACAAGGCCTATGTTGGGCAGTAGTATAAAGCTTGGTACTCCACATTACTCCAGACTTTTTGAATTGAGAAAGCTTCCTGGAAAGGAAGCGAAACATCTTCAACAACGGAAAACAAGTCCAGTTGTTTTGTTTTTTACTTTTTTTCAAATGACTATGACCTGGATGAATGAGAATCTTCACCAGCATATAGACAGACACGCAACAGTCTAATAACACAAAGCAAATATTATTTTTGTGAGACATCTGCAAAAGAGTACAGAGCCATTTACGTTATGAGAACGGGTTATTGAGGGATCAGTCGAGTTTAAATTAATCATTAGCCAAACGTCCTCAATCGGTTCAAACAATCCCGTACTGATGTGTTAAATCTTCAGGTTTAACCCATTAACTGAACGATAATATATAATGACCCTCTTGTTTTTCTCTGCTAACAAAATAAAACATTTCTCTTTTCACGTGTAGATGGTTCAAAATGAGACAGAGCGGACTGGATCGCTCTCCCTGCTGACTGTGCTCCCGACTATTGAAGCTTGTTGAAATGAAGCTCCTGGGACATCCTCATCTTCCAGAATTATTGTTGCTGCAAACGTTGACATTTCTCAGTTTGTAATTGTATTGTCCGACTGGGGAACTGGAGTTGATTTCTTAAAGGGTGGAGCTAATTTGATTTATTTGAGAAATGCCACATAGATAAACCCACAGGTAAGGCAGCGCCACAGATTAGAGCAGTCCCAGGTGCAGGACATCAGGAGATGATTGCTAGAGCAGCACCAGGAGCAGAGTGTGATGTAAGCAGTCAGCAGCAGAATCACAGAATCACAGGAAAAGACTGTGAACATTGCAGAAAACATTTACGTTTTTTTGTCTCACCTGTAGAAAAATTGCAACTATCACTATTAGAGTCAAAGGAAGTCCAATGCCCATGGTGATCCAATCCATCATTTCTAGGATTTTGTGAATTGAATACATGTCATGTAAATATTGGCAGTAGAGAACTGAGTAATGGTCTGTGGAGCTGTAGCAGGAACTGATCAAGCTTTACAAAGACATCTCGTCGTTCATGTCTTCCATCCTTCAGTGTTGAACAAGAACTTTGAAGACAGTGGCACCTGCAAACACAAGTGATGATGGTTGTGTTAATAAAAGAAAAGCATTTCTGATTGTTTTTCTAGTATGACATTTTAATCCAAGTGTTAAACTTGAAAATCTAAATGATGTGAGGTTTGTCTCTGACAAGCTGATCTGCAGCTCAGGAACACCTCAGGAAACTGTGCTGGTACCGGTTCTGTTCATCCTCTATACTGCAGACCCTTCATCAGCTCACCAGGCTGCCACTGAAGTAGATTTGCCACCAGTAAATGTTAATAACATTAAATTATATTTGAGCTTGGAATAATGATCGTTAACCACAAGCAAAGAAATAATGTCTCTGTATATTCACGTTAACTCAAAAGTAGTGATTCGTGAACTTTTAGAATTTTTCAAACATTTATATAAAAACCACAGACGACCACGATTAAACTATTTAAACTATATTAAACCAATAATTAATTTACAACAGTTATTCTGTTCAGTACTGATGCTACTTGTATACAACGGAAGGACTGAGAAGACACAAACAGCTGTCCCTCACGCTGGGTTTTTTCCCACGTGTCACGTGATTTAAGTCCTCGCTGGTTCCGAGTTTTTGCCAAATTAACTTTTCCCTGTATTTCTAAACAACAGGTCACAACTTTAAACTACATAAATTCATTTTTGATCCCACTAGAAGGCGTTGCTGTCCAGCTTTGTTTTGGCCAAACAAAGCATTGGAGAGCACCCAGAAAAATTGGTGTTTTGTTGTCCTGTGCCGTCCTAAGCCTAGGCTTGGAACCAGGGACACAGGGCCATGCCAGGACCTCACTAAAACGACACCAAGTAAAGAAAGGACTTTGCTTTTTTATTTCTCTTTTTCACCCATAAGGTGATACCTTGTGCCTGGGCAGAACCTATTAGGAATTAGTTTAATGGCTTTGCAGCAGTCCCTCATATGTCATCATAGTCGCCATCTTGGAAAGTATTAGAAATCTCTCCTTCCTTTTCTTTCTCTTTTTTGATATCTCAAACTGTATCTTCGAATAGGATAAAGCGTGAAATGCCTTTTTTCCTCTCCCTCCCCAAATGTGGCTTCTATCTTTCCATAGAGTTAAAGGCAGTGCCCTATGGTAACCACGTGAGGCGGGGTCCTCGGCAGCAAGGCCTCAGTTATTTGTTCCCCCAAAATGTTTGTGATGTATGTGATGGCGGTTGTACTGGAACTGTAATTTCCCTTGGGGATTATTAAAGTATTTCTGATTCTGATCCTGATAATCTACGTGACTTTACAAAGATGATATTCCATTTATTTAAAGATTATTTGTTTTGAATGATCATTCAGTTCTGACAGGATAAACATGTTCAAAGTTTTATCCAGACTAGTATTTTCATTGGTAGACAAATACTTTTTAGGGGATGGAAGATGGAGGAGGTCCTCTCAGGAAATATGGCCGGTGGAGATGACACGAGTTTCAGCATTGGAAAAAAATGTCATAAATGACTGGCTAGACTGGATATATATGAAGCAATGTGGGGCAATCATTTAAAAGTATTAGAAGGCCTCTGGAAGGTCTTATATGCTGATGAGACACAAGGTTTCATTAAAATGTGTGTAAATATACAACTGTGCTTTTTATTTTGATATGAATCTCTCTCTCTCTCTCTCTCTGTGCTTGGGGCATCTTTTTTCTAAAGTCGCCTGTAAATTTTATGAGGCACAGGTTTTTTTTTTTTTGGGCTTGTTTCTAAAACTGAAATCACTGTTTTGGGCTCTAAAATAAGTGACGATAAACACGAGACCGGCTTGCACTACAGACAAGTTGTCTGTACTGCACTTACATGTAATTTTTTTTATATCAGTGATTGACTTTTCTCTGATGTTTACTAAATCTTCTCTTTCATAGTTAACAACATGAATATATATATATATATATATATATATATATATATATATGACCCTTACACTCAGTTTTTGGATCAGTTTTCTGACTCGTATCTGATTTGGTGTTAAACACTGACAAGGTTACTATAGTGGGTTATTTTAACATTCATGTTGACACTGAATGTGATAACCTTAGCCTTTAAAACTTTCCTAGATTCAATTGGTTTTGCTCAAAATGTGCATAAACCGACACACTCTTGGCTCTATGCTTTAGACCTTGTGCTGACATATGGCATTAATTGTGAAGAATTAACAGTATTTCCTTACAACCTTTTCCTATCTGATCAGTTTCACCTTTGAATATCTTCAGTATTGCAGAAATGCCCTGCAGATGGCAGCAATGTTGTTTCTTCTCATTCAAAAATAGACACTTTTTTTAATGGTGTGACTTCCTCATTGCGTTCTGCAATAGACGATGTAGCTCCCTTGAACAGGAAGGTGATTATTCACAGGAAGCTGGCTCCCTGGTTTAATTCAGAGCAGCGTTCCCTGAACCACAATGTTTTCGGAGATTGGAGAGAAACTGGTGTTCTACACACCTAGATGAATCCTACCTAATTTGGAAACACTACTTTTTGTCTACTATTGTATAAAAACATTCTTCACAGAGTTAGAGCAGCATATTTTTCATCATCAATTGGGGGATAATAAAAATAATTCTGGACATCTCTTCAGTAAAGCTGCCAAATTTACCCAGTCAGCTCCATTGTTCATCCATTCCCTTACCTCTTAGTGTCATGATATTTTTCGAGGATGAACTCGGACATAGCACGCACACACAGGGGTAAGATGAGTCAGAACCCAAACATGGAGAACCACCAGGCTAGAGAACACGGAGAACCAAAAGGCTAGAGAATACGGAGAACCACAAGGCTAGGGAACATGGAGAACCAAAAGGCTATAGAACATGGAGGACCAAGGTTAAAGAACATGGGGAACCAAAGTACTGGAGAATGCGAAGGACCAAAGGCTAAAGAACTCGGAGAACCAAGGAACTAGAGAACACGGAGAACCAAAGGGCTAGAAAACACGAAGGACCAAAACAGACACACACTGGAGCCCAACCAATGTGCGGAACACTAGCAAAAGGAGCAGGCGAACAACAGCGCCAGAGGAATAACTGGGGCACGACTTCGCCAAAGGGAAGAACGGACGCATCACAGAGCCAAAGGGAAGAGCGGGCGCACAACAGTGCCAAAAGGAAGAACGGGTGCACACCAGCACCAGGGGGAAGAACGGGTGCACACCAGCGCCAAGGAGAAGGATGGATGCAACAAAGTGCCAAAGGGAAAAACGGGCGCATCACAGCGCCAAAGGGAAGAGCGGGCGCACAACAGTGCCAAAAGGAGGAACGGGCGCAAACCAGCATGAAAGAGAAGAATAGGCGGACACCAGCGCCAAGGGGAAGGATGGACGCACTACAGCGCCAGAGGGAAGAACGGGTGCACCACAGCGCCAGAGGGAAGAACAGGCGAACTGAAACCCTAGGGCTCAATGACGTACGGAAACGCTGGAGCACAACTAGCGTACAGCATAGCCAGGGAAAGGGACAGGCGTACGACAACGCCAGAGGGAAGAACGGGCATACTGACACACCAGGGCTCAACAACGCACGCTGGAGAAAAACTAGCGTACAGAAAAGCCAGGGAAAGAAACGGGCAAACGACAACGCCAAAGGGAAGAACAGGCATACGACAACGCTAGAGGGAAGAACAGGCGTACAACAATGCCAGAGGGAAGAACAGGCGTACTACAACGCCAAAGGGAAGAACAGGCGTACGACAACGCTAGAGGGAAGAACAGGCGTACAACAATGCCAGAGGGAAGAACAGGCGTACGACAACGCCAGAGGGAAGAACAAGCGTACTGAAACACCAGGGCTCAACAACGCCTGCTGGAGCACAGCTAGCGTACAGAAACGCCAGGGGAAAACTCCCCGGGGCATGAGGGAAACGCCAGGGCATGAGGGAAGAGATCACCAGGGCGTGAGGGAAACGCCGGGGCGCAAGGTAAGAGAACGCCGGGGCGTGAGGGAAACGCCGGACCATGAGGGAAGAGATCACCGGGGCGTGAGGGAAATGCCAGGGCGCAAGCTAAGAGACCGCCGGGGCGTGAGGGAAACACCAGAGCATGAAGTAAGAGATCACCGGGGCGTGAGGGAAACGCTGGGGCGTAAGGGAAGGGAACACCGGGGCGTGAGAAAAGATCGCAAGGACGTGAGGGAAACGGGAACATCTAAAAACTCCAGGACAAGACCAGAAGGCCCCCTAATATGCCAAGGGACCAGAATGAATGAAAGGCGTCCTAACACGCCGGAGAACAAAAACGGAAGGTGTCCTTACACACCAGGGAACCTGAACGAAAGGCGTCCTAACACGCCGGAGAACAAAAACGGAAGGTGTCCTTACACACCAGGGAACCTGGTGTCTTAAAAAACAGGGAACAGAGGGTAAAACTAGGCAGCTACAGGCCAGGTGCGCCAGAGGGCACAGACGGCGACACAGGTATGCCGGAGGGCTCTGGCGGCGGCTAACATGCGCTGGTAGCGACAGACCGGGAGCGCCAGAGGGTACAGACGACACAAGAGTGCCGGAGGGCTCTGGCGGCACAAAGGTGCACCAGAGGGCTCTGGCGACTACACCCCGGGGAAAACAGGAACAGGTGAATAGAACAGAGAAACCAGGGGATGCCTAAACAAAACGGAAACAACAGAGGACTAGAGGGAACTAAACTAACCAGACCAGGGCATAACAAAAAAAAAAACAAAACAAGGGAAGACAAAACAAAATGAAAACTTACGGAGGGCTAGAGAGAACTAAACTAACTTAAACAGGGCAAAACTAAAAATAAAAATAAAAACAGGGGAATTAAGGATGTAGGGACCATAAAGAGCGCTAGGACCTAAAGCACAGGGACCTTAGAGAGCGCTGGAACCCCTCCAGCGCAGGAACCCATATAGCGCAGGAACCCAGACGGCGCAGGAACCCATACACATAATACCAAGGGGGTAGAACAAAAAAACCCAAAAAACTAGAGAACCAAATACAGAACTAAGACCAGAACTACAAAACTTAGACAGGGACTACAATGCTAAAACAGGGACTACAAGGCTAGGTTAGGAATCACAAGACTAAGACAGGGGCTTCAGGGCTAACACAGGAACACACAGCAAAGACAGGAAGTCGGAGGCCTAAACAGAACTAGAAAATAAAAGCAAAAACAAAAAATAGAAAGAAAACGCAAACACTAAGGCAAAAATATTAAACTAATGCAAAGCTAGAAAACCAAGCTGGAAAAGGAACCCAAAAACAAAACTGGAAGGCTAGAAAAAACTAGAATTCTAAAGAAAAGACCCAGATGTCTAGAGTCAAACCTGGAACACAAAAAACTGGAAAAAACAACAAAATAGAACTCAAATACTCAAAGGCGAAATAAAAACTCCCAAAATAACTCCAAAACACAAGGAAAAAAAATCCTAAGTTAACCAAAATTGAGTCCAAACAAATAAACAAAAGGAACTGCCGGCAGCAATGTTTCTAAAGCTGGGCGGCGTCAGAGGCGGGCCCCGCAAAGGGCGATCCAGGGGAGAACAGAGTCGGAGGCAGGGCGTCGCAGCACAGCGACCCCGGCGAGACGAACCTGAGGCGGAGCCGCAACACAGCGACCCCAGCGAGACAACCTGAAGCAGGGCGTCGCAACACAGCAACCCCGGCGAGACGAACCTGAGGCGGAGCCGCAACACAGCGACCCCAGCGAGACATCCTGAAGCAGGGCGTCGCAACCCAGCAACCCCGGCGAGGCAACCTGAGGCGGGAGCTGCAACATAGCGACCCCAGCGAGACAACCTTAGGCAGAGCAGAATCCTGCCAGCTTCTGCACCAACCCCTGTGTGTACTCGGGTTCATCCCTTGGCCGGTCCAAAATGTCATATTTTTCGAGGATGAACCCGGGGGGGAGGGGGGGGGTGACCCTCATCTATATTTATCCATAAATCCTGATGAATCTAATCAATTACGTCAACTACAGGCATGTCTTAATGACATCAAAAGCTGGATGACTTTAAATTTTCTGCATTTAAATTCTGACAAGACAGAAGTTGTAATCTTTGGACCAGAGTCCTCAAAAAATAAACTTCTTAACCAATCACTTAATCTGGATTGCATTAACTTGGCCTTTGGTAATAAAATAAAAAATCTTGGTGTTATGTTTGACCAAGGCATATCATTTAAGTCCCATATTAAACAGGTTTCAAGAGTTGAATTTTTTCACCTCCAGAATAGTGCCAAAATTTGAAACATTTTGTCCAGGATCGATGCTGAAAAACTAGTCCATGCATTTGTTACTTTAAGGTTGGACTATTGTAATTCTTTACTATCAGGAAGTCCACAAAATGCAGTTCAAAGTCTTCAGTATAACTTCGTACAAACCTTCGTATAAACCCCTAATAATCAAGCGCCATCATTTATCAGAGCTCTGATTACCCCGTATGGTCCTAACAGAGCACTTCTCTCTTAGACAGCAGGTCTGCTGGTGGTTCCTAGAGTCTCTAAAAGTAGAAAGGAAGGCAGATCCTTTAGCTATCAGGCCCCTTTACTGCGGAACCAACTCCCAGTTTTGGTCCGCGAGGCAGACACCGTCTACTTTTAAGACTGTTCTTAAACCTTAAATTTTTGACAAAGCTTATAGTTAGAGTGGCTCATGTTACCCTGAGCTACCTCTATAGTTATGCTGCTATAGGCTTAGGCTACTGGAGGACATCAGGATCTATTTCTTGTTGTGTCTCTGCTCTGTCTTATGTGACCTCCAGTCGGTCGAGGCAGATCATCGTGAATAGGTGTTTTTTTCTTTCCACTGTCGCTTCATGCTTGCTCAGTATGAGGGATTGCTGCAAAGCCATGGACAATGCAGACGACTCTCCCTGTGGCTCTACGCTTCTTCAGGAGGACTAAATGCTGCTTGTCGGGACTTTGTTGCAAGCAACTGGTTCTCTTATATAAAATGTTTTGACCAATCTGTATAATCTGACCCAATCTGTATAATATGACAAAATTTGAACTTGTAAAGTGCCTTGAGACGACATGTTTCATGCATTGGCGCTATATAAATAAAATTGAATTGAATTAGTTTATGCTCTTTGATCACCGCACCTTCCCCTCAGCCTTTTCTGTCCATTACAGTGTTTCTGATGCAGAGGACGCCTTGTCATCTCCATCATGTCTGCATTTAGATCAGTAACAGTCCATCCTTTTGGGTGAAAGGGCAGTTTTTGATTTAAATTCAATCAAATTTTATTTATATAGCGCAGACTGACAATCCATGGCATCTCATGGCCCTTTACAGCCTGAAATGAAATCAAATCATACAGATAGATTGGTCAAAACATCCATCCATCCATTTTCTGACCCGCTTAATCCCTCATGGGATCACAGGGGTTGCTGGTGCCCTTCTCCAGCGTGGTCAAAACATTTCCTATCTAAATACATTCTAAATACATCACAGACTTGTTATCAGTGCATCAACCCTCCAAACCACTCAGGTCTTCTAGTTCTAGTCTGCTCTAGAGAACCAGGACCAGAACTAGACACGGAGAAGCAGCATTTAGTTTATTATTTATCCATTTAATTATGAATAAAATGCCTTTCTATAGTATGATGGCTGCAAATGTTGACCATACGTATTTTTAAAGTGTAATTTTTCTTTATATCTCCAAGATATTTTTTTATATCTCCACGGGCTCCCCTCATGGCTGCGTTCTGAGCACCCTGCTTTTCACCCTGATGACTCATGACTGCGTCCCCAGGTTCTCCACCAATCACATGGTGAAATTTGCAGACGACACAACGGTAGTGGGCCTGATCAGAGACGACAACGACCAGGACTACAGAGAGGCGGTGGAGCAACTGGTGGGCTGGTGCAGAGACAACAGCCTGATCCTGAATGTGGAGAAGACGAAGGAGATTATTGTCGACTTCAGGAAGAACCGGCCTCACCACGCTCCACTGCTCATCAACAGCTCAGCTGTGGAGGTGGTCAGCAGCACCAAGTTCCTGGACGTGCACATCACGGACAACCTCACCTGGTCTGTAAACACAACGTCACTGGTGAAGAGGGCACAGAAGCGACTGTACTTTCTGCGGAGGATGAGGAGGGCCCGCTTGCCCCCGCCCAGCCTCAAGACCTTCTACAGAAACACCATAGAGAGCATTCTGACCAGCTGTCTCCCTGTGTGGTGTGGAGGCTGCAGTGCCTCCGACTGGAAGAACGTGAGGAGAGTGGTGAGGACAGCAGATGGGATCCTCAGGGCTCCTCTTCCCTCCATTAAGGAAATTTCATCTCAGCGCTGTGTCCCGAGCTCAAAACATCAGCTCGAAACATCATCAGGGACCCCTCACACCCCCATGGACTGGTCTCCCTGCTGCCCTCTGGGAACAGCATCCGCTGCAGGTCCTCCAGGTTCTGTAAAAGCTTTTTCCCTGTTGCCATCAGACTGTTGAACTGCTGAAGTATAAAACTGTGCCAGATTCGCATATGTGCACATTTGCATCATTGCATCTTATCCAGCATTTCAATCTGAAAAACTCACAAAGAGAAAAATGCAATTAGAAGAATTTATTGGTACAATGATGTAGCTTTGGTGCTCAGGCCCAGCAGGAAACATAAACGCTGATTTATACTTTAATGTAGATAGCAGATGTACGAGAATAGGGATATTTCCCCCAAAAAATTGCCGAGGTTAAGGCCAGAGCGCCAGCATATAAGGAAAGCAGAGAAAAGGAGGATGATAAGTAATGAAGGACTTCCTTATACAAAGGCTGCTACATGTGATAAATGAAATAATCATGACTGGGAACGTGGCGGTGAGCATGGCAGGGAGCATAGAAGGGGAAATTGCAGGAGCATAGCAGGGAGCCTAGGAGGGAATATTGCAGGGAGTATGGCAGGGAACGCACAGGGAGCATGGCAGAGAACACACAGGGAGCATGGCAGAGAACGCGGGGAGTATGGCAGGGAATATGACAAGGAGCATGGCAGGGAACACACAGGGAGCATGTAAGAGAATGCGGGGAGTATGGCAGGGAATATGGCAGGAAGCATGGCAGGGAATATTACAAGGAGCATGGCAGGGAATATGACAAGGAGCATGGCAGGGAACACACAGGGTGCATGGCAGAGAACGCAGGGAGTATGGCAGGGAATATGGCAGGGAGCATGGCAGGGAACACACAGTGAGCATGGCTGGGAGTATGGCAGGGAATATGATAAGGAGCATGGCAGGGAACACACAGGGAGTATGGCAGAGAACGCAGGTAGTATGGCAGGGAATATGACAAGGAGCATGGCAGGGAACATACAGGGAGCATGGCAGAGAACGCAGGGGGCATGGCAGGGAGCATGTCAGGGAACACACAGTAAGCATGGCAGGGAGTATGGCAGAGAACGCAGGGAGTATGGCAGGGAATATGACAAGGAGCATGTCAGGGAACACACAGTGAGCATGGCAGAGAACACACAGGGAGCATGGCAGAGAATGCAGGCAGCATGGCAGGGAATATGGCAGGGAGCATGGCAGGGAATATGGCAGGGAGCATGGCAGGGAGCATGGCAGGGAATATGGCAGGGAGCATGGCAGGGACCATGTCAGGGAACACACAGTGAGCATGGCAGGGGATATGGCAGGGAACACACAGTGAGCATGGCAGGGGATATGGCAGGGAACACACAGTGAGCATGGCAGGGGATATGGCAGGGAACACACAGTGAGCATAGCATAGAATGCAGGGAGCATGGCAGAGAACGCAGGGAGCATGGCGGGGAACACACAGGGAGTATGCAGAGAACGCAGGAAATATGGCAGGGAGCATGTAGTAGAATATGGCAGGGAGCATGGCAGGGACCATTGCAGAGAACACACAGGGAGCATGGCAGAGAACGCACAGGGAGCATGGCAGAAAATATGGCAGAGAACGCAGGGGAGCTTTGCAGGGAACATGGCAGGAAACACACAGGGAGCATGGCAGAGAGCATAGGAAGGGCAGGGCGCATGACAGGCATGATAATAAAAGATGGGTTTAGCAATGATAATGTATTTTTAGAACACCACCAGTATTCGAAGTTAGCTTACCCTACAGACAGAGAGAGCGTTGAGCTGCTAGGATTAATGAGTGTTCAGGGTGGACATATGAGGTATAGGCTGATGATGTCCATCGGCCCGACTGCTGAGAGAAGCCACAGAGACTCCACGAGCGGCTGCTGTTATGGCTGCCCCTTCTCCTAAATGAAGGCTGGACTTATGATTGGATGAAAGGCCATAGGATTGTAATAGTATTCTGAGATGATCTTGGAACCAGCGAGCTGACAAAGGGGAACCCTCAGGCTTGCCGAAAAGGGCTTTGGAATGAAGGAACAAATTTTGGCGTTTTTTGGACAAAATTTAAACATATTGATGAATGGGCAAAAGGGGCCATCTATACATGCGATAGAAATAGAACGTTCCCACTAATTACTGTGATGATCGATGTAGAAACAAAGATCTAAGAGACAAATGTCAGGAAGGATCAAAAGGACTATTAGTTGAAGTGAATACACCTACTCTCGATAAGCCATAGAAAGCCAATGAGAAAGTAGTAGATGAATGAGACTTAACGAGGGAAGAGATGATAAAATTATTAGTGACTGCTTGCCAAGTTATGCCTCTAAAGAATGGCATGAGAGACTGAGAAGAGGAGCGACCTTTATTGGTGGCATCAATGACTGCTATGTTATTGGAGAGAGCGGATGCGCTTCTCTTCCAAAGCGGGCCCCACAGACGGCAAGCTACAGCTATATGATAAACCTTGCATAGCGCAGATGATTGATATCATAGAAAATATTTGCCGTTCCAGTCGCGCAGTGGGCTAGCCCAGAAAAAAAGATCGGAACGGCAACTTTCATTCAGAGAACCCGATCTAGGAGAGAGGGAACAGAATTATCCAAGTCCAGCAGTCGAGAAATAAAGGAACGACCTTGGGGAATGATGTGCATAGCAAAATTAAGGTGACGAAGCAAGAAAAGCAAGTGACGTTTGGAAATTATTGATTCAGAACTATAAGACTGAGAATTCTCACTAATCTGAGGCGGCTTGTCTGCAGGCAGGGCTGCCATCATGGCCACTGAATCAAGAACTAACTTGATTTTTTTTTTTTTTTTTTGCGGGGGCCAAGACAGGTAAAGAGCCTTTTTTAGTTTGAGAAATGACAAACTTGACCGGATGGAGGGAGGATCTATGAGTAGAAATCATCCAGAGATGAAGAATGCATGGAAGATGACTGACATTAAGGAGAATCCAACAAGCTTCTGAAATTTTGTCTCACGGACAAGGACTGCTCCTGCAGCAGACCGTGAGACGGACAACAAAATAGAACAAAAACTTCCATCTAGCACCAACAGGTGCCATTGAGAGGGGTGAATGGGAACGATTTTGGAAGCATCGGAAAAATCTGCTTTGGTCAGCCAAGCCCCTTGGCCGGTGATTTAATCAGAGAATATAGAATTTATTCCTCTGATATAAGAATATATATAATATATAAGAATATTTAAGAGTACCTAATCATGAAACCCTTGGACACTTCTTGTGAAGTAGCTGATCTACGATTCTACGATTAAAATAATCTACGATTCTGTTAAGGCGGATTGAAGATTAGGAGAGACATGGGTGAGGGAGGGGGGGTTGTAAACTCCGACATGAAAACCTTGAGATGGACCGGTAAGAATGACATTGGCAAGAGTGCGTTCGGGATGCTTAATAAGACAACTGCCAATTCAGAAATGATAATGGGGGTGAAAAGATGATGGCTATTAAGGTTTGAAGGTTCAATTTCCCATGAAGAGTGCACAGCGGGGACAGACGGACTTGGGATGTGCGACCTTGCAATTACTGCAAATGTGAGAACTGCAATTAGGGAAGGTGCATAGACTTCCATTAAACTTTTGCAAATGAGTCTGAACTTGAATACCTGAACATTCTACCTCGGCGGTCTGTGGGCTGGACGAATGTAGATGAGAGCAGAGGAGGAATAGATTGAGTGCTAAACTTAAAAAGAATAATGGGCAAAACACGCTGAGGTGACCGGTTGAATGACAGAAAGAACAGGGGATGGACTGAGTCAACATGATTAATAGTTCTGTGTCCAAGACAGACCAGTCCAAACAAACTCCAGATTGGGCCAAGGTTGCAGCTGCTTTAGTAGCATATGATTGTGATATTGATAAAATTGCCAAATTTAATATGAACATCTGCTATTAATGCGAGATAAGTATCGAGCTTGACCCTGCGGTCCGGATAAACTGAGCAAAGAATGTCCCGGTAGATGCTGAATGCTGCTAGGACTTGGCCAATGGTGAATTCTTTGGATAAACGGGGATCGAATATTTTGAAAATGCTGTAATGTAGCCTGCTGAGGCGACTTGGTGTTCAACTTCACAAGAGTTGAAGAAGTGTGAAACTAAATTACCATATTACCCTTGAATAATATTTGAACGGAGGTGAGGAAAAACATTAGAATACATTGGAATATAAGATCTGCCTGGATGGAAAGGGCAGGAACAAAGCATAATGAGCAAAATACATAAAAGAAAATTATAAGAGAAACATGGTTAGATACATCTTACCCTAAATCATTATTAATCATTGCATACCGCTTAAGAACCCTGTAGCAAGGTGCGGAGGTCGGAGATGAAAGAGCGGCTGGACGGGAACTTCTTCGAGCCGCAGGATTTTTTGAAGGTAAATTGTTTGGTGGTTGATGATCGTAGAACAGGGACCCAGCAAGGTTTTCTGAATCGAAATCCGACATAGTTGCTCTAGTTCTTGCGTTTGCTGAAAAGCAGGCCGAGAGATGATTTGGAGTTGCTTTTAAAGGTGGACGCTGGATGATGATTGGGTTTCGAGGAGATGTAGCTTGAATCGGATTGGCTGCATCAGAGGCGGATCAGCCTTGGATTGGATGGGGGTAATCAAGAGTTTCTTCAGTTGAATTTCCGCCTTTAGCTTCATTACACAGTTGACCACGCAGTTTCAAATATCACTACTGCACTTTATCCGGAAATTTACTGCAAATTATCCTGAAATCGCACACTGTCTCTTCATTGTTTACATTTCAATTGTCTACTGCTAAATCACTGTTGCACTTTATCCGAAATTCATTGCAATTTATCCTGTAAATTACTGCAATCTATCCTTAAATTTACTGCATTTTATCCTTTAATTCACTGCAACTTATCCTGTAAATTTACTGCAATTTACTGACATTTTTTCAAGCTGTATGCAAACATAATTTTGTTCTGTACGCACTCTGTGCATACAAAATGACAATAAAGAAGTCTAAGAACTAAATGAGACACTCATGCAGACTGGTTACACTCTCACAGTGTAACCAGTCCTGATTGTGATCCAGTGGTTCTGGTATTGAGTTAATGTGGATTAAACGGAGGTAATTTGAAGGTCCGTACTATTGGTATTGAATTGCTGGTAAACACGTCAGTAACCACTGTAATAACAATGAACTTACAGACAAATTAACCCATTTAAAAGAAATAAACTCTTCCCTGGGTATCACTAAGAAATACAGCATTCATTTCATAACTTTACACAGTAAATGTCATGTGGGTGAAAGTTTACAGAGACCATGTTACATAAACGTGAAATCTGCTGTCAGAAGGCAGAACAGGAAGCATGGAGAGGGTGGTGTTGTGAGCTCTTTAGGGTCCTTCAACCCACGTCCATCAACCTTGCCCGTGTCTTTTCAATAAACTCACTGAACTTTGTCATGTTATGCTGAAAATAGGGAGTTTGTCTTGTCACATCTTCTTCTGGTAAATTCAAGCTTAAAATGCGTGTATCTCTGTCACATCTTTGTAGCACTTGTTAAACTTTGCAAACTCAGCAGCCACAGCATTGACGTTTTCGTTAGATGTCATTAACCCGAAGACGTTTTTCATGAACCTGGAAGCTTGGTTGAATTACAAACCTGTTTTCACTTGATATGTTTTAAAGTAAAGAGCCAAACCTTTTTTTGGTAAACTTAAGATAAGATAGGCTTTATTGATCTGACATTGGAGAAAATTACTACCAGATCTTTTTTGTTTCAGACATTTTACAATAATTTTGTTTGGCGTTAGTGCCGGACATTTAGTGTTGTTCTTGACTTCTTTGAAAACTCCCCAACACTGAACGTTATATTGCCACACACTTTATGAGGAAAAGAACATCAGATCTTAATCTCCTCTCTGACAAAAACAGCTTGGTATTGTGCAATCACACAGCGGAAGCACAGAAGTGTGGCTCAAATAAACTTCAAACTTTATATTGCGTAATGGTATACTCTCCTTGAAACTCCAGTAGTTTCACCCGTTTTCCTCTACGGTATTGTAGTATAATCACATACCAGTTTTCAAGAGTCTATTCATGACTTACTTGAGCTTCCAGCGTCAGATCTTCTGTGTGAGCCTTGCCTTTAAGTGCGGCGCATCTTGTGTGATCCTTTAACATCCAAAGATCCTTTCATTCTTTTTAATCCAGACGCAGATCTTTAACTTGATCCAGTACATCCAAAAAATACATTGATGATTGCGATCAATCCTCTTGATCCAGGGCAGATTCTTTACTTATGTTGTGGCCCAGCTTTGACATCACAAAAAAAAAAAAAAACACAGGGCCACAGATACACCATGAACGAGTAATTTACACAGGCAAAAAAGAAATCAAATTTTCAAGTTATGTCCTTTAGTTTGTGGTTTATTTCTCATTTGCAGCAAGCAAACAGAAGCTGACAAACATTTTCCTCCCTGCTTCTCTTAACTCTGGTAAAAAAAAAAAACATACGCCCAGCCAGATGCATGCTGGTCCTACTACCGACAGCCTATTTATAAATATAATCCACCCAAGTTGCTCATAACTAACCAGAAGCAAAGAAACATAACCAAAAAAAAACAAAATGTAATATCAAAACAAATATCAAGCGATAAAGTAAAATAAATAACCTTAACTATATAATCCACAAAAATACAAATTTAATAAATAACAAAAAAATGGATCCTACACTGAATATTAGACTATGTTTTTAGAATTGTAAATATATATATATATATATATATATATATATATATATATATATATATATATATATATATATATATATATATATGTGTGTGTGTGTTGCATGCTTGAGAGGTAAAAGCTCATGTCTAGTTCCTTACAAAAGTATTTATAGAATTTAAAATTCCCCTACAAGGCTACAAGTGGTGCATACTAAGGAAGTATAAGGACGGAATGTTTGTGATTTCATATTGCAAACCTAAAAAGGTGGGTTTGATAAGTTGTTAGACTCCTTTACATTGATAAACTGATTATTTTCAGAAGTCAATCTTTATGGAAATGCAGTTGTTCTGTTTCTACCCTCAGAGATCTTGATTAACATCAGTGAACAAATTGCATCATGAAAACCGCGGAGCACCACAGAAACTTTAACCCGTAAATGTGCAAAGCTGGTTAAGACAGAAAGCGGAAGACATGCAGCTGGACCTGTAGCCCATGATGTTCTGCAATGTTAATAATGCAACTGTATGTGACTCAACTCAATTTTAATAGCTATGTGCAGCTTTGTGTTAAATCAACCATCTTTGTGCATTAAGCCAGTGCAGTGCCAAATACTTTTCCTATTTGAAGCAGACCATTTTCCTTTTCAAAATTTAACCCTCAGATTCCTTCATCCAAACTGCAAAGCAATACATCATCTTCTGTTTGTTGTTTTGTATCGTCCACCAGGCCCTAGCACTCAGTTTGGATGAGTTTTCAGACTTTGTATCTGATTTGGTGTTAAACACTGACAAGGTTATTATAGTGGGTGATTTCAACATTCATGTTGACACTGAATGTGATAACCTTAGCCCTTAAAACTATCCTAGATTCAATTGGTTTTACTCAAAATGTGCATAAACCGACAGACTCTTGGCTCAATACTTTAGACCTTGTGCTGACATATGGCATTGATTGTGAAGAATTAACAATATTTCCTTACAACCCTGTTCTATCTGATCATTTTTTTAATAACCTTTGAATTTAATTTAACTGTGTTCTCTACCCCCAAAAGAGGGTTTCATTATAGTAAATCTTTATCGGATAATGCTGTATCAAAACTTAAACAGGCTGTCTCCCTTTGAATATATTCAGTGTTGCAGAAATGCCCTGCAGGTGGCAGCAATGTTGTTTCTTCCCATTCACAAATAGACACCTTCGTTAACGGTGTGACTTCCTCATTCCGTTCTGTATTAGACAATGTAGCTCCCTTGAAAAAAAAGGTGATAATTCACAGGAAGCTGGCTCACTGGTTTAATTCAGAGCTGCGTTCCTTGAAGCACAATGTTAGGAAATTGGAGAGAAAATGGCTCTCTACACACCAAGAGGAATCCTACCTAATCTGGAAAGACAGTCTATTGTTGTATAAAAAGAGCCTTCGCAGAGTTAGAGAAGCATAGTTTTCATCATTAATTGAGGAGAATTAAAAATAATCCTAGATTTCTCTTTAGTACAGTTCCTAAACTTACCCAGAGCCACAGCTCTGTTGATCCATCCATTCCGTTAGCTCTTAGTAGTAATGACTTTATGGGATTCTTTATAAATAAAATTGATGCCATTAAAAATAAAATAATTGGCATCCTCCCAAACATGATTACTTCATCCTCAGTAAGTGAGGCAGCGTAGGAGGAATCTTTAGAACCGGCATGGTGTTTGAACTGTATAGAAGCAGTAGAGCTTTCTGAGCTATCTAAAATTTTAGCTTCATCTAAATCTTCTACCTGCATGTTGGACCCAATCCCAACCAAGTTGTTTAAGGAGATATTCCCTTTGATCAGTGGTCCTATTTTGGACATGATTAATCTATCCATAGTAAATGGATATGTACCATAGGCTTTTAAAGTAGCTGTTATTAAACATTTACTTAAGAAACCATCTCTTGATCAAGATGAGTTAATCTAAATCTAAAATTCTTGAGAAAATAGTTGCTAATCAACTTTGTGAACATTTACAAAGTAATGACCTACTTGAGGAGTTTCAGTCAGGCTTCAGAGCTCATCATAGCACTGAAACGGCTCTGGTCAAGGTCACTAATGATATTCTCATGGAGTCAGATAATGGACTTGTGTCTGTACTTGTCCTGTTAGATCTCAGTGCTGCATTTGATACAGTTGATCACAATATTCTCCTACGTAGACTTGAGCATACTGTAGGGATTAAGGGGAAAGCATTAGGCTGGTTTAAATCTTATCTGTCGGACAGATTCCAGCTTGTTCACGTTAATAATGATGGAAAAAGATGGGAAGAAATATGTCTTGCATTAAAAGATTTAGATCTTTCATGACTTCAGCCTCTAGAATTTTGGTGATTAAATCGTTAGTGCTGTCTCACCTGGACTACTGCTCTGTGGTATGGTCAGAGGGATATTAGTTATTGAGTTACTTGGGAGCCTTGTTGCCAATACATTAATGCTCTGAGGTTGGCAGCCCAATAATAGTATTAAATACAGCTAGGCCCAGACCTCCCTGTTCCCTTGGCCTCTGTAAATGCGCTTTAGAAATCCTGGCATTTTTCCCATTCCATATGTAGGATTAAATGATTGAATCCAAGTCCTTGTAGAAAGTTGCTGTAAGATTAATAGGAAGATTTTGACATAAATACAAGAACCTAGGTATAGTATAGTAAGACCGAGATAGGTAATATGGCTCTTAACCACTTTGAATGGGACTTTTTGTAAAAATCCAGATGGAAACGAATTGGACAGAGACATCAACTCAGTCTTTGGTCAATTTATTGTATACCCGGACATTTTACTGAAAGATGTAATCAGGCTGAGGAGGAAGAGGACATATTTTACAGTGTCATGCAAATATAATATCACATCATCGGCGTATAAACTAATGAGTGTTTCAACACCACTGACTCGAAGACCTTCAACGCGCGGGTGCGCCCTTATTGCCACAGCAAGTGGTTCCAATACAATGGCAAAAAGTGCTGGTGGCAGCGGACAGCCCTGCTGAACTGAATGCTGCAGGCGAAAAGGAAGGAGCCGACCGATTATTGTTTGTCAGGATGGACACATGGGTTCTTGATATATCAGTTTCACCGAGGAGATGAAAGTCTCGCCAAACCCAAACCTAGGCAATGATTCAAACATAAATGGCCATTCTACCTGGTTAAAGGCTTTGTGTGCGTCAAGGGCTAGAATAGTGGCATTAATATTTTTATGGTCGAAGTATATAGTGTTAAGTAATTATCTTAAATTAAAAAAAGATAATCTTCCAGGGATAAACTCTGTTTGATCCAGATGAATGATAGATGTTAAACAGTTATTCAGTCTAGTGGCCAAAATTTTTGTGCTTATCTTGCGGTCAACATTTTGCATTATAATCGGCCTAAAGGTGGCTGAGTCAGTTTTGTCCCTCCCCTTTTTAAGAAGAAGAGAGATGTTGGCCTCGTAAAGAGTTTTGGGCAGTTTTCCATCCTTTTTCAAAGCAGACATCATTCTAAACAAGAGTGGTGCGAGAAGGTCGCAAAATTTCTTATACCGGCCTGCTTTTACAGGCCCATGTGGACTGCCTCTTAGCGGTTCACAGCCAAGTGAAGCGGCCGGGATGACAATCAGTGCCTCCAAATCCGAGACCATGGTCTTGATCCAGAAAAGGGTAGAGTGCCTTCTCCGGGTTGGGGAGGATGTGCTGCCTTTAGTGGAGGAGTTCACGTATCTTGGGGTCTTGTTCACAAAAGAGGGGAAGATGGAGCAGGAGATCGACAGGCGGATTGGTGCTGCGTCTGCTGTGAAGCGGGTGCTGTACCGATCCGTTGTGGTGAAGAGCCACAACAGTTGTAATGATATACAGAAGCTTTGTAACAGATTTAGATATGATAAAAGAGACCTCTAAGCCAATGAAGGATATCTGATGCTCAGAAACAGGCGTGACAACAATACCTAGGTTTCCATTGCAAAAATATTCAGAGAGCTCAGAAGTTTTTGTGGGGAATCTATAGATTTGTAAATGTCTCAAGGTTTTTACCAATGCATAAACTGTCAAAGGGTAAACCATGGAAATAAATAGGACTGTTTACGGAGCCAAGCAGAGATATACACACAAGAAAGAGACTTCTTGCAAATTGGCCACCATCTTAGGATGAAATTCTAATTACCTGTATGGAACAAAATGTACTCTCTAAATAAGTTAATGAAAAATGTTGCAAGGCTGTGAACTTAGTTTGTCAAATTACTAATGTTTCTCTACAGATGCAAAAAGGGCAAGTTGCTCCAGTCTACATCATCAACCTTCACATTTCTGATCTGATTCAACTGAGTTGCCTGACGTCTTTTAAGGTAGGCAAGTACACTGATATGAGCTATTACATCTACATGTTGGGAGAGATGGTCAGCGTTGGATTCATGGTCTGTATATCCCTGGAAAGGTAAATTGAGACATGTTTATTACATTTATTTCTAGTTCTTTGTCATTTTCATTGTTTAATAAACCCAATATCTTTTATTACAGATATTTGGTCATTGTCAAGCCACTGTGGTACAGATATAAGCGGAACATCAAGACTATTGTGGTGGTCTGTGCTGTGGTTTGGACAGTCCCTTTGATTTATATCATCCCTCACTATTTTGAAGTTAATTTTCAGCTTGTAGAAACTATTTTTGCAATCTTCCACCTCATCCCCCTCCCTCTGTTCATCTTCTTTTTGGTTGGGACCATTAAAGCTCTATCAGGAACTCGGAGTGTCCCTGCTGATGAAAAGCGAAGAATTGTAGCAATCCTAGTTGTGGTGTTTCTAATTTACACATTATTGTTCGTTCCAAGCATCATCTGGTCCCTGGTGGAAGAAGCCAGTAATTCATTATTTTTCACTGATTTAGCATTCATATTTCTTAATATTAGTCCTCTTGCAGACTTAACCATGTACTTCTTTATTAGAAAAGGAGCCATTGACAAGTTTTTGAAATCACTCTGTTGTTGTAAAATATCTGATGATCTGCAAACAAACAGCATAGATATTGTGAATGTGTCAGCTTCATGTGATGAGCAGGTATAGGCTTTAAAAGCTAACCAAAAGGGGAGGAGTCACTCGTTGATTCTTTTCCTTTTCTTTTACAGCTAAATAGATGTTTTTGCAATGTACAGTAAACCTTATGGTTTTGTGTCTCTATTTTTTAAATGTATAATGACTGTTTTGTTGATGTGAAAATTGCTGTTCTTTTTGTACTGCAATTACAGCGTTCTTGTTTTGATGTTGTAAAAAAAACTTCTACTTATCCGTGCCGTGCTTTTAGGAGGGTGGATGGGGGGTGGGGCTTCCACCATAGTGGGTCACCCAAGTATGTGATTTTGTATGTAATTGTTCAGTCAATGTTTCCATCATATGAATTTTTAGCAAAGTTTTATTCTTTGGCAAAAAATAAAATGTGAATTAGGCATGTTTCCATCTGCTGATTTAGAAGGAATTAGCCAGGCTACTGGAAGCTTAATTTAGTCAGAATTTGACATTAGGCATGAATTTATTAAATAAGAAGTAAACGTTGCAAACTAGCATTAAGCACGCACCAAAAAAATGGAGAAAGCTTTTTAGGAATGTGTTGGTATCGGGCAAATTGTAATAAGCATTTGCCCGATACGTTAAAGGGGGGAGACAGAGAGAGTTGCTCTGTGGTGAAGGATAGACAAAAATGTTCTTCAGGAAGAGATGAAGGAGGTGGATGCAGGTTATTGGTTCACCGTGGGGGTCATGTGACCCAAAGGACCTCTGAATGACTGCAGGTTAACGGTCTCGAGATTCCCCAGGGCACGGGGATAAGTGATGACAGAACAAACCATTAGACCATGATAATATTCTTTTGAACAGTGAACCTTTTTGCAGTGGTGAAAAGGAATATATTTTCATAGCTTTTAAGGCAATAATTAATTTAATCAAGCAAGAATAAAAACTTTTTTTGCAAAATACAGAAAGTTATTTTGAATTTGTCATTTCCATTGACAATATTTAATATTTCAAATTTTCCATAACAATGTTGCTTGAAATGTAGAGGGAATTATAAAATAATGATATAATAATGATATTAAACAAATAAAAAAATAAATATTTTTTTCTTTTCACCAAATACCTATTTGATGTTGTCCGTTTTTTAATTTATTTTGAGAGTGTGAGAGAGAAAAAGGGTTACATAAACTTTAAATAGAGTAAAAAAGAAGCATATTATTTTTATCAGCTTTCTGATATTGGAGATTTAAGATAAAGGCGAACATATTTCAATATTCTTTTCTTGGCTGATATCTGACTGATTTCCTATATCAATATTGGATTTGAACATCTCTAACTGTAGTACATGTAAAACTTTTGCTTCATGATAAAATCTGAAACCTCACTATGTTTCACACACGCATGGACAAACTCAATAGTGTGGTGTCACATCATGTTCTGTAAAAAAAGAAAATGTAATTTAAAACTAAACTAGATGAACTGTGAGGCTGATCAATCCCACTGAGTGGACATAAGTAGTGTAGCTACTAAAACAGCCAGACTTCTGAGCTGCTGCTTAATAGAGTAAATGAGGAAGACCTTTAACAACTCAACTGTGACTATTTGTTTAATCTCTATTTAAAGGGCATAACTAGCTGTAATAACTGAATTTATTTTCAGAGACAAATGTGCTGAAGAAGTTGATGAACAAATAATGTTTTATAACCCTCACAATGATCAGAAGTATCACTGACCATTGATTCGAAGAAGTTATTGAGGTACTGGTTGGTGAAAGAAACTAGGTGTGGACAGCATTCTACAGATAAATTTAAGAACCTCATTAGCTCCACCCACAGGCAAGGCAAAGCAAATTTATTTGTATAGCACAATTCAGTACAGAGACAATGCAAAGTGCTTTACATGATTAAAATACAGAAAAATAAGACAGAATATAAGCAAGTAGGAATAAAATGAAGAAATAAAATAGAACATTAAAAACAGTTGGACTAAAATAGTTGAACTAATGATGTTTCAGTAGAACTGTTTAACTAAGACAGTCAAAAGCAATCTTAAACAAATGTGTTTTTAATCTTGATTTAAAGGAACTCAGGCTTTCCGCACTTTTACAGTTTTCTGGAAGTTTGTTCTAGATCAGTGGAGCATAGGAACTAAATGCTGCTTCTCTGTGTTTAGTTCTGGTTCTAGGTATGCAGAGCAGGCTGGAGCCAGAGGACCTTAGTGTTCTGGAGGGTTGATACACTGATAACAAGTCTGTGATGTATTTAGGTGCTAAGCCATTCAGGGATTTATAGACTAACAGAAGAATTTTAAAGTCTATTCTCTGAGATACAGGGAGCCAGTGTAGGGACTTTAGAACTGGGGTGATGTGCTCTACTTTCTTAGTCTTAGTGAGGACGCATGCAGCAGCGTTCTGGATCAGCTGCAGCTGTCTGATCCACTTGGTCAGGTACAGCTCAGAAACATCTGGCTAAACTACAAACCGCACAGAACAGAGCGGCCAGGCTGGCACTGGGCCTGCCCTGTGTGTGGACTCAGAGCTCTGCTGAGCTGCATGTGCGTCTGTCGTGGCTCAGAGTAGAGGAGAGACTGAAATGTAATGTTTTGTGTTTCCTGAGGAATATTATTGTTTGTGAAAAACCTTCTCTTTTGTTCAGCTTGTTACGTTATGTGAAAAATGAGCACAATTATTCAACCAGGCAGGCGGCTTCTGGTCATTTGACTCGACCCATTCCGAGAACAGAAGCAGTGTGCAGGTCTATGCTGTTCAGAGCTGTGACTCTGTGGAACAAACTGCCACATAACATCTTGATTGCTACTACCAAAGGCGCATTTAAAACACTTTTAAAAAAATACTTTGTTGAAGGCCTTAATATTTGAATAATTGTGTAACAGATTGTACTGTAATGTGAAATAAGTTGAAATGTATAGTTGTTCTTATGATGTGATCATTTGAAATGTTTTGTGTATTTGTATAATTTTAAAAGGACCCTAGGAAGAGTAGCTGTCAAATTACTGACAGCTAATGGGGATCCAAATAAATAAACAATAAACAATAATAAGTCTTCTTCAAAGTCTATGGTCACTTGTGAAGTACCACAGGGTTCAGTCTTTGGACCAATTCTCTTTACTATATATATGCTTCTGATTGGCAAAATTATTAGACAACATGGGATTAATTTTCACTGTTATGCTGATGACACTCAGCTATATTTATCCATAAATCCTGATGAATCCAATCAATTACTTCGACTGCAGGCATGTCTTGATGACATCAAAAGTTGGATGACTTTAAATTTTCTGCATTTAAATTCTGACAAGACAGAAGTTGTAATCTTTGGACTAGAGTCCTCAAAAATAAACTTCTTAACCAATCACTTTATCTGGATAGCATTAACTTGGCCTCTGGTAATAAAGTAAAAAATCTTGGTGTTATTTTTGACCAAGACATGACATTTAAATTCCATATTAAACAGGTTTCCAGAGTTTCTTTGTTTCACCTCCGGAATATTGCCAAAATTAGAAACATTCTGTCCCGGGGTGATGCTGAAAAACTAGTCCATGCATTTGTTACTTCAAGGCTGGACTATTGTAATTCTTTACTATCAGGAAGTCCACAAAATGCAGTTCATAGTCTTCAGCTGATCCAAAATGCTGCAGCAAGAGTTCTGATGAAAATCAACAAGAGGGATCATATTTCCCCAATTTTAGCTTCCCTCCATTGGCTTCCTGTTAAATCAAGAATAGAATTTAAAATTCTTTATCTAATGTATAAAGCCCTTAATAATCAAGCTCCATCATATATCAGAGCTCTGATTAACCCGTACGTTCCTAACAGAGCACTTCGCTCTCAGACTGCAGGTCTGCTGGTGGTTCCTAGAGTCTCTAAAACCAGAATGGGAGGCAGATCCTTTAGCTATCAGGCTCCTCTCCTGTGGAACCAACTCCCAGTTTTGGTCCGTGAGGCAGACACCCTGTCTACTTTTAAGACTAATCTTAAAACTTTCTAACAAAAAAAAACTAACAAAAAATCAAAAACAGGGACAAGAATCCAAAAAGACTGCTGCACCAAAATATAGCACAAAAATAAACAGACTAACTGGGCAGGCAGGGCAGGAACAGGCAGAAACAGGATGGCTCAGGTTACTGGAGACAAGGGGTCAAAAATCCAAACGCAAACCAGTAAACAGAAACTTGCAGGAGGAGACTCACCCATACTCAAACAGACGACCTGGCACTGATGTCTGGTCTCAACAGTTTATATGGAGGTGGAGGCAGGTGAAATCGGTGAGAGGTGATTGCAGCATTAGTGGAGTTAGGCACGTGTGCAGAGTAAGTAATTAGACCAGACATCAGTGCTGAGGCTCAAATCAAGAAAAGAGCAGAAACCCAACCTAAAACAATAATTGCAAAAGAAACCTACACTAAGACAGAACCAACATAAGAAACAAACCCAGAGGCAGGAGAGAACTAACCTACCCAAACAATAAACCTGAACAGAACATTACAATTTTTTGACCAATCTGTATAATCTGATTGATTTTGACTTTGTAAAGTGCCTTGAGATGACATGTTTCATGAATTTGCGCTATATAAATAAAATTGAATTGAATTGAACATCAAAAATAATCTGTTTAAATGATTCAATAAAGAATACTAATACGTCAATGATGTAAACTGTTTATGTCAACACACAACACAAATTTTAATGGAAAAATTATAATAATAATGAATCCACACATGTTTTTTTAGTTCTTCTTGGACATTTCTTCCATCCTCTTTAATTAAAACAGTGGAACCATCAAACTGCAGCAGGATAATCTGACCACCATTTAACTCTAGCATGGCCTTCTGTTTTTTTTGTCCTTCTGTTGGCGACAGTTCCCACAGTTATTTACTTGATTACATTCTTTATATCTAGGATCAAACTGGTATATATGCAGTTTTATTTAAATATTTTTTTCTGTAGATAAACTGGATATTTGTTTTGTTTGTGAAAAATAAGGGCTGCAAATTGCAGCCGTATATGTTGAACTTATAGTTCATTCATGAAAAAATGTATGACTTCAATAGTGGCCTCATGGCTTTAATATCAGACATTTAAGCATTTTTCATCTTATTTTGTCTTCTCTCCTAATGTCAGACTATGCACAAATCTATATAAAAATATTAATCCAACAGGAAAACAGATTTAAGAAGAGTTCAAAATAATTTTATTTTGCCTGAGTACACAAAAGACAAGGAAAGTTTGCAAATGAGACCTGCGTTTTGTGTTGATCTAGCAATGTGCCCATAGCAAGTGAGCACATGTTGGATGAGTGAACGCTGGCACGACTCGCTGCCGCTGCTCGCCGCTGCTCGCCGCTGCTCGCCGCTGCTCGCCGCTGCTCGCCGCTGCTCGCCGGAATTTTTGTATTTGCTGCTCCCTGCCTTTGCTCACCGGTAACTTTTTAACCGGTAACTTTTTAACAGACAGTGCAATTGTTTTTAACGGACAGTGCAATTGTTTTTTACTGAGAATATGGCCACGATTCATCGGCACTACAGGTTGTCTGCGTCCCAACTAGGCTACTATCGGTAGCTCACCTGTCCTGCCCCGTTTTCAGCCTCACCTGACGTTTTTTTTTAATAATGTGGACCGACAGGACATACATCCTGCTTGTCTGCATCTGGATATTCCTACTGCTCGCTCACCTGCAAGTGGCGGGTTTGCTGCAGTATTCAGCCGCTGACCTGCTCCGGCTCCGCTGTCACTCGCCCGGACCTGCGCCCGAGGCACTCCACCTTCACCCGGACATCACCTTCCAGCCACGCCGGAGATACATCCACCGAGGGTCCCGCCGGATTTTCCACCACAACGGTTCAACAGCAATAAAATCCATCTGGTCCAGCTCCCGACGGGGGATTCGTCGCCTTCCATGCTCCACCAGCCGGGCTGTCGACCACAGCGTGTTAGCCCACCTAGCTCGGACGGCTAGCACCACCACCAGCTGCAACAACACTGCACTCAACTTTGCTCTGCTTAACATCCGCTCACTGACAAGCAAGGGACATCTCATTCAGGACCTCATCACTGACCGCAAACTGGACTTTCTCTGTTTAACCGAGACCTGGCAACAGCCCCAAGAATACTCTCAGCTCAACGATTCCACTCCTAATGGGTTTGTTTACATCTCTCAACCCCGTGGTTCCGGCCGCGGAAGAGGTCTCGCGATAATTCATCGCGAGAATTGGAAAGTCTCGCCGGTATCTGCGCCAGTCTCAAGCACGTTTGAATCCACAGTCTGCAAGCTATCTGGTCCAACTCCAACCATCATTGCTGCTGTCTACCGCCCCCCAAAACCGAATAGTGCCTTTTTAACAGAGTTTGCCGATTTTCTCACCCACCTATCCTCTCTATCACCAAACTTAATCCTACTGGGTGATTTCAATATCCACATGGACAATACCAATTTGCCTCTCACCAAAGACTTTACTTCCTGCCTAGAGAGTTTTGGATGTCAGCAATACACCACTACCCCCACACACTCCAAAGGACATATTCTGGATTTAATCTGCTGCTCTGGCGTCATCCCCCACAACATAACATCTGATGAACTCCCCATAACTGACCATTTTCTCCTCTCATTTGAAGTGAATATTACCCTCTCTATCTCTAAAACATCCCGCCTCATATCCTTCCGGAACATAAAGAACATTGATCCCTCCACCCTTATTTCAAGTATCCACTCTTCCTGCCTCCTTGACTTCAATAATCTGCTAACCCCTGATGACCTGGTCCTCCACTACAACACTGGTCTCCATAATATCCTTGACTCACTTGCTCCACTAAAAAATAGATTTGTTTCTTTTTCCGTCTCCGCCCCCTGGTACACCCCAAATCTCCGACGCATGAAAACAAAAGGACGGCAACTCGAAAGACTTTATAGAAAAACTGGTCTCACTATACACAAAGAAATGTACAATAATCACATTATTCACTATAAGGACTCCATTGCCAGCACTAAATCACAGTATTACTCGAGCTTAATCACTGCCAATCAACATAGCTCTAAGTCACTTTTCTATATACTCAATAATACTATCAAACCCCAGGACTCTTTCCCCCCGCACCTTTACACAACCTCCTTCTGCAATGACATCATGTCATACTTCACAGGAAAAATCAAGAACATTCACCAAAACCTTGGATCAACGGCTCATCTCAGCACCTCAGCAGATCTTCCCTCGCCTACACAGTCGCTCTCCTCCTTCCATCTTCCCACTGTCTCGGAAATCACAGAGCTCATCCGGAAATCAAAACTATCCACCTGTCAACTGGACCCCTTCCCAACACAACTTGTCAAAACCTGCCTCCCCTCTCTGGTTCCCCTCATCTCCGCTATCATCCGCACCTCTCTCACCACTGGAACTGTCCCTACACCTCTCAAAACTGCTGCCATCACTCCGATTGTAAAAAAACCTGGTGCCGACCCGATCAACTTCAACAACCTCCGTCCTATCTCCAATTTACCCTTCATTTCCAAAATTCTTGAAAAAACAGTTGCCTCCCAGCTCCATACTCACCTATCTGCCGACAGCCTGTATGAAGAATTTCAGTCTGGTTTTCGGCCACTACATAGCACTGAAACAGCACTCATCAAAATCACCAATGACCTCCTCATGGCATCTGATTCTGGACTACTCACCATCCTCATCCTCCTCGACCTGAGTGCAGCCTTTGACACCATCTGTCACACCACTCTCCTCAGTAGGCTTTCTTCCATTGGCATCACTAACACTCCGTTGGACTGGTTTATTTCCTACTTCTCTGACCGCACTCAGTACATTCAACTGAAGACCCTCAAATCCACCCCCTCCCCCGTCACCTCAGGCGTGCCCCAGGGCTCTGTACTCGGGCCCCTCCTCTTCATCATCTACCACCTTCCCCTTGGCAATATCTTCCGCAAATTTAACATCCAATTCCATTGCTATGCTGATGACACCCAGCTCTACCTCTCCACACAACCATCATCCTCTCTTCCCCCCACCTCCCTCACAAATTGCATCTGTGAAATAAAAGCCTGGTTCACTAACAACTTCCTTCAATTAAACAGTAGTAAAACTGAGGTTCTCCTCATCGGCACCAAATCAACCCTTTCCAAAACCGACAGTTTCCCACTTGTTATTGACAGTTCCTCCATCTCCCCCTCCCCCCAGGTTAAGAGTCTGGGTGTCATCCTCGATAGCACCCTATCTTTTCAATCCCAAATCAATAACATTACCCGGTCTGCCTACTTTCACTTAAGAAACATCAACCGCCTCTGTCCCTCCCTTACCCCACACACTGCTGCCATACTTGTGCACAGCCTTGTCACCTCCCGACTGGATTACTGCAACTCTCTCCTCTTCGGCCTTCCTCAGAAATCACTCCATAAACTACAACTGGTCCAGAACTCAGCTGCTCGCATCATAACAAGAACTCCCTCTATCCACCACATCACCCCAGTCCTCCAACAGCTTCACTGGCTCCCCGTGCAGTTCCACATTCAATATAAAATTCTCATGGTGACATTCAAGGCCCTTCACCACCTAGCCCCCCCTTACCTGTCAGGCCTCCTGCACATTCCCACCCCCTCCCGTGCTCTTAGATCCTCATCTGCTTTACATCTGTCTGTTCCTTCCGCCCGTCTCACCACCATGGGGAGCAGAGCATTCAGCCGCTCTGCCCCCCGCCTCTGGAACTCTCTACCACCCCTACTTAGAAACACGGACTCACTTCTAAATTTTAAATCACAACTCAAAACTCATCTGTTTAAGACCACCTATTCTCTTTAATTATCAATTTCCCTGTCCCAGCCTCGGTATTTATTTATTTATTTTTTTAAATGTTTTTTGTTTTGATTTTGTTTCTGACATTCTGTTTTTTAGCCTTCTGTACGGTGACCTTGAGTGTCTAGAAAGGCGCCTTTTAAATAAAATGTATTATTATTATTAAAGTTAAAAAAGCAGATGAGTAATAGCAGACAAGATGCAATCAAGCACAAGTTTCCGTGTTGTTTCCACACCAGCTTCTTTCCCCACAAGAGAAAAATAAAACAGTTCCTCTTTCTGTGGATGTCTTCTCAGATTCCTGAGAAGAAAATTTGCTCAAGACATCTCACCACAACCAGAAGACTTTAACTACAAATAACAAACCCTTTCACGACGGTGTACATAACTAAGGTACAAAGACATGTAAATGATGCCATTTAACATAAATTAATTTGCTTACACAAGTTAAATAATACCTCTGAAAGATAATATAATGTTCTAGTCTTGTGGTGTCATTAGGCTGGCCAAAGTGTTTATGGCTTTTGTATGTGTCATGATGAAAAGCACTTTAACCACCTTGCTGTTCAAATGAATACAAACAAACTTCAGCTGACAAAGTGCAGTGCCTTGCAAAAGTATTCATCCCCCTTGTTAACTGCAAAGAGGCTTAAATCGGAGGCAATAGGACTCTCGCTCAGTTTTTCTGAAAACCTCCAGTTGGTGCACAGCTTTTTTTAAAGGACATGAAGGTCCTTATGAGTTGTAGTCAGAACAACTGACTAGCTATCGTTAGCTGAGCTCCACCTTGACGCCGAATTAGAAAAAGTTCTCGGCTAACCGTGCATGAACTAACACTGATAGCGGCTAGTTTTGCCAGAAGCGTTCCCTATCTTAGCCTCAGCCCTGGTTTGGGTATACCAGCTTTACTACCTCAGAGCTATTTAGCTAGAATTATTTTAGTACTGTACCTCAAAGTGCAGACATGTGGATTATGACAGTCAATGTTGAAATCAAAGTAATTCCAGAATCAACTGTGGATTAATTACACATTGCTATGAGTTTAATAAATTACAACTAGCAAAATCACAGATGTTTGTGATTATTTTGAATCAGAAATTAAATGGTCTGAATTTCCTCCTTTAGAGTTAATGATTTAATATACTTGTGATCACACCCGCTGACAGGGGGGGGGGGGGGGGGGGGGGAATTGGTTCACTTGTCCAAGGCCCAGTACAGAGGTGGGACCCAAAACTGACACTCTGATCATTAAAATACAGGTAAAGTAATTTTTCAAAAAATATCCATCTATTCATCCATCCTCTTCCTCTTATCCGGGGTCGGGTTGCGGGGTATCAGCCTCAGTAGGGAGGCCCAGACGTCCTTTCCCCCAGCCACTTGGGCCAGCTCCTCCAGGGGAATCCAGAGGCGTTCCCAGGCCAGCAGAGAGACATAGTCCCTCCAGCGTGTCCTGGGTCTTCCTCTGGGCCTCCTCCCAGGGGGACGTGCCCGGAGCACCTCACCAGGGAGGCGTCCAGGAGGCATCCTAATCTCCTGGATTTTTCAGTTAGGATTTGTCAGAAAATATTTGTGTGAAAAATATTTAGTATTAGAGTAACTAAATATATACATATATATCTGCATTAGGTATATGTAATATGTTTTTCTTTAAATAAGGAGCCATTAGAACTCCCCCCACCCCAACATAAAATGGTTTGACTATTAGGACAACGACTGGCTGCAACTTTGAAAGTTTGTTCTGCTGCAAACCTAGAATCACAGGTGCACAGAAAAGAAAAGAGAAAAAGAGAAGATGGCATGAAAGGCCTGAGGGATTTTATTAGTAAATATTTTTTTAAAAACTGATGATGAGTGAGGAACAGTTCCGGGAACAGAATTGCAGAGGAATGATGCCCATCCAGAGCCAGGTAAGAAGCAATGCGTTTATCAATGTGATTTTAAAGTATAGCATTCAATAGCTAGTGTAAGGGGAAAACACATTTTCTTTTACAGAAATACTTGAGCTTAGCGCCAAAAGAGCAGAAAGCAGAGAGGTTGCAGAGGTCGAGTCAGAACGAGCCAGGCGGGGAGCTTGGTGGACAGAGAGAAAGGAGGACAACGTAACAGTTCTCCCATCGCGACATGTGGCTTGAGGAGGCAGAGAGAGCCATCCCTACCGATAACAGTGACAGTGCCGGTGGGGGGGGGGGGGGGGGGGGGGGGTTGCTTGCTGCCCGGTCAAAGAGTCTGAGCAAAGTGGCTCAGAGATGGATCACACCATCGATTTCAATGATCCCGGGTTATGGCCAATAAAATGACTGATTCTGATTGAGTGAATGTTGTGCGTTTAATGGCAAAAAGGAAGCCTTTCTCAGAGATGGCAAATGAACCGCCAACAGATTCAGAGGGTCTGACCACATTTCTGAAGTTCAATTCAATTCAATTCAATTTTATTTATATAGCGCCAATTAATGACACATGTCATCTCAAGGCACTTTACAAAGTCAAAATCAATCAGATTATTCAGATTGGTCATAAAATGTCCTATATAAGGGAACCAGTTGATTGCATCAAAGTCCTGACAAGCAGCATTACTCCTGAAGAAGCGTAGAGCCACAGGGAGAGTCGTCTGCATTGTCCATGGCTTTGCAGCAATCCCTCATACTGAGCAAGCATAAAGCGACAGTGGAAAGAAAAACCACCCATTAACGGGAAAAAAAACCTCCAGCAGAACCGGGCTCAGTGTGAACGGTCATCTGCCTCGACCGACTTGGGGTTACAGAAGACAGAGCAGAGACACCACAAGACAGACAAAAAAGCACAGAAGCACACATTGATCCAGTAATCTGTTCTATATTAGATGGTAATAGCCGGTGATCTGTCTTCCCTGGATGTTGCCACAGTTGACAGAACGCCAGACCAGGTGTATAGCTACTATGAAGAAAAAAAGAGAGAGAACAAAAGTTGAAGCTGAAATGACAACAGTCATGCAAAACTGGAGAACAGTAGACTGGAGAACAGTAGAACTCAGTAGAAGGGAGAAAAATAGGCCCTGATGTCCTCCAGTAGCCTAAGCCTATAGCAGCATAACTATAGAGGTAGATCAGGGTAACATGAGCCACTCTAACTATAAGCTTTGTCAAAAAGGAAAGTTTTAAGATTAGTCTTAAAAGTAGACAGGGTGTCTGCCTCAAGGACCAAAACTGGGAGTTGGTTCCACAGGAGAGGAGCCTGATAGCTAAAGGATCTGCCTCCCATTCTGGTTTTAGAGACTCTAGGAACCACCAGCAGACCTGCAGTCTGAGAGCGAAGTGCTCTGTTAGGAATATACGGGTTAATCAGAGCTCTGATATATGATGGAGCTTGATTATTAAGGTCTTTATACGTTAGAAGAAGAATTTTAAATTATATTCTTGATTTAACATGAAGCCAATGAAGGGTAGCTAAAATTGGGGAAATATGATCCCTCTTGTTGATTTTCATCAGAACTCTTGCTGCAGCATTTTGGATCAGCTGAAGACTTCGAACTGCATTTTGTGGACTTCCTGATAGTAAAGAATTACAATAGTCCAGCCCTGAAGTAACAAATGCATGGACTAGTTTTTCAGCATCTCCCCGGGACAGAATGTTTCTAATTTTGGCAATAGGAGGTGGAGGTGAAAAACTCTGGAAACCTGTTTAATATGGGATTTAAATGTCATGTCTTGGTCAAAAATAACACCAAGATTTTTTACTTTATTACCAGAGGCCAAGTTAATGCCATCCAGATAAATTGATTGGTTAAGAAGTTTATGTTTTGAGGACTCTGGTCCAAAGATTACAACTTCTGTCTTGTCAGAATTTAAATACAGAAAATTTAAAGTCATTGTTATAAGAATTATTATTCTGAAGTCACTATGGCCTCACACCACTTGGACGTGTAATGGGTAAAAGGCAGAGTTTCTCAGGGTCAAGCCTAGCCCCAGGGTGAGACGTTCGATTTCATGCTGAAAAGTAGGGGCCCAGAAGCATGACATGCATAAATGATTTGAAATGATTTGATTAAACATGCAGATTTCTCACATAGGGGTTATTATTATTACTATTATTTTATTTTATTGCAGTACTGCTACTAAATAATAAAAATAAAATTAAGAGAAAAAAGAAAAGCGAAAATTGAATAAAATGAATAAAAAAAAGGAAACGGAAATGAAACTAAAAAGGCGTTGCACCGGGGAAGCGTTTACGTGGGGACCGATTAGGCACTTCCGTTGTGGATAAAATTGGTCTAAACTGCTAATAGGGCTTGGGCGTCATGACGTATTACTTTGTGTGGCCGCCATATTGAATGCTTCCGCCGCCGCTACTCAGACTACTGCCTATGACTACTGCGTATTGTACTCCCTCTCTCAGCCGTGTTTTAATTTGATTAATTTTACCTTAACTTGATTTCAACCATGGTAAACCGTTGCTGTGTTGTGGGCTGTAACAGCGCAACACATGATCGCCATGGGAAAAACATGAAAAATGGGTTAACTTTCCACCGCTTTCCTGCCTGGAGGCGCAACCACGGAGAACAAGTGTCAGCGATCAAAAGAGTCGTCGGCTCGCTTGGATCGCGGCTTTAAGACGACCGATCATAACTTTCCACAGTATCCCGATGTCAATGAGAGTGTGTTCCCTGCATTTTCATTCTGGTGAGTTAAAGACGCACGGTTTTATTTTATAGCCTACATTGTTTCTTTCCTTCAACCGCGACACCACACACATGCACATAAATACTAAAACGGCAGCGGGAAAAGGCTCAAATACGTGAGAAACCCGGAGGGTTTAGGGAGGGTTGGCAGTTAACGTTACTAACTAAACCTTTGAAACACATAGCAGCTAGTTAAAAGTACATTACATGCGTGAGTGGTTGTTAGCACTGACGGTTAGCAGGTGCCAGAGCCCGTCTGAGCGCAGCTTACCTTTGTATGAATTACTGTGTTCCCACTGTTTGCTGGCTTTAAGATCTGCAGCTCCTGAAACCATCCATTCATGAACTGCACATGAGACTCCAAGGATTTGTAGCTTTGGAACTTTTATGAAGTATAGGCGCTCACACCGCAAACAAGGTAGCCGAAGACGTCCGATATGCAAAACAGTGGCAACAAGTGGTCGTCGGCGCTCCATAATAATGCTGATTTTGTCAGCATACCGGTCCCTGGCTTCTCTATTTAATGTGTCCCGGTAAATTCCTGATCCTTTTCGGGATTTTAACATCTTTTTTCGATCTATTCTTTATGAACTTTATGAACTACTGCTACCTATCGTTGCACAGCGTTTTTTCAGCCTTAAGCTACCAACATGGCCGCCACGTCCCACAATGCAACGCGGATCCCAAGCCCTATAGCGACGTATAACTTTCAAAAATGGGTAAGTGTCCAAGTGTCTGCGAGACACAGAGTTGTATCCTTGCGGGACTGAAGCGTAAAACCGCGTGTGGAGGAAACATTCGGGGGTCGCTCTCCACCTTTTAAACTAAGCGGGAACTTAACGCGTTGAAAACATCTTTCGGCGTTGACGTTTGAAAATTATGGAAAACATAATGCCTGGCCGGTAGATGTAAAAATCAACCGGCCAGGCATTTTTTTTACCGGCCAAAATATTAATCCTGACCAGACCTAAATTTTTATCAAAACTTAAGAGTGAGATTATGTTAATTTTCGGGGGGCGTGGTTGGCTGTCTGGACCCTGGAAGAGAAATCTTTGTTTCCTGACTTTAATAAGAAAATATTGTAGTTGATTATAAAAGGAACAATAAGAATTATCACATTTACATCCAGGCAATAAAAAACACTACAGATTATCATTATTCTATCCATGTTGGCCTCATTTGTGAATGAGGCAGAGTTTCATCAAGCCTATACAGTTCAACATTTTTCTCTCAGCTGCAACACTTAAAGCACGCAGGGGTTCGCGCTGCGTCTTTACGCTGATCTAGCTGCTGGATTTTACCCTCGCGCGTAGCGCACGAGGGATAAAGAGTGGGGAAAATGCATAAATAAATAGTGTAAAGGGCTCCTTTAGAGGGAAGAGAATGAATAATGGGTCTGAGCTGAAGCCCCTGATTCCTTAAAAAGTCCGCACCTATATTACATGTAACGTAATTTTGCGCACCTGAATTCAAGCGCAAGGCAGCAGCCCACTGAAGCACCACTGGTTCTGTGTCGTTAAATACAAAAGAGCATGAAACACAGCTACTGACTCTCCTATTCATTTTAATTGGGACATTTTGGTACGAGTCAAAGGACATTAAACGCAGTGATTCACGTTTTGAAGGCTGGTCGCTGACAAAAGCACCTGGGTCCGAGGGAAGGGAGGAGAGAGGCGCAGTTACAGTGCTAACTGCGCCTCTCTCCTCCCTTCCCTCGGAGCGCACGTAGTTAAATGCAGAATTAATAAAAACGAAACTTATAAACAGATTAATGGGCGTTTTAGACTGTATCTGGTTAGCAGATCTGTTTTCTTATCCAGCGTGCAGCCATGACTGGTTTTGAATGAAAGCTTTATCTGGGAGCCGCTCTCCCCAGAAATAAGATGTGAAAGAAGCTGAACCAGCTCCGCAGAAGGCGGGTCTAGACTGAGCTCTGTGAACGGATCATCCGCAGCCCAGATGGGCTTTGTTATTTTCTTTATTTTTAATTTATTTGGTACAAAGATTTACTCGCCATGTGACAGCTACCCCTCTGAAATTCACTCGCCAAACGGGAAATTTACTCGCATTTGGCGAGTGGCGAGTGTTAATTTCGGACCCTGCAGGGATACACAGGCGGAACCACCAGCACGGCAGAAAGGGTTCTTGCGGATCAGAGTCACAACAGGATTATTGGCTTGGCTGGGTGAATACTTGCAGGTCAATGGCAGCGAGCATAAAAGAATAGCTATCTAACGTCTTTCTGAAAATGTACTATAGAATCCTCTGCGTAACTAACTCCCTTCCCTGAATGAAAATTATAAATATATCAATGCGTTTTGCTACAGATCTCGTCAAAATGCAAATAACTGCAGATGTTTTGCTTAAAACTTGTTTGTTGTGGACAGGAATCTCAGAGAAACTCGATGACATAGGTAGGAATCGTCGCTTCCTCTTGTCTTTCTGAGACCGAATACATTAAAAATATTCGGCTAAACTACTTTGATGAGGATTATGAAAACTAATATACATCTTGCTAGAAATGTCTAAAATGCATGTAAACACAGTTGTTTTGCTTAAAGGGTAACTCTCCCCCAAATCAACCTTTTTTGATATAAACTGTTAACATGGTCTTATAGTACTGTCTACATATCCTGGTTATTATTTTATAAAGTACATATCTGTTGAGATCTTGCTGTTGTGTCTAAAATCATCAATGTAGCGCGCTGCTGGGGTTAAACGGTGATCTCTAATTGAATTTCAAATTAACATTGCTTTCGTTGCTGTGACTTGATAAACTTGATAATCGCGTGACCTGGTTGTAAGTCAATGTAAATGAATAGGGGAAATAAAACATAAGCCTGTATTGAAGGGCCAAATTGTGACAATACTATGTTTCCCCCTGTGGACCAATGTGCGTGTTTCACGTTTTTCAGCGAGACTGGGTTGCCAGTTTAGACACAGAAATTTAAATTCAATCCAGTTTCATCATTTAGATTCAATAAAAATGTTATCCTAGTTAAGAAACAATGCAGTCAAGTTCAGTTTTTCACTCAAATTCAGTTGAATTTTTATTGTGTGAATAAATGAAGCTGACAACTCATCACATCATGATTTTAATCAGTGATTCTGGTTAAAATGGAGAAAACTGCCAGTTCTGACTAGTGGGCATCCAGCTGCTTCACTTCATTATTGATCAGACGTCTAGAACGACCTCTATTCTGGACTCAGCAGTGGATCAGCTTTGGTTCCACCTCAGTATGTTACAAACACAACACCAAAACTTAATGAAGCTCCATCAGAACCTCCTTGATGGTCCGAGTGAAAAGGACTCAGGATTCTTCTCCATGTCAGAGCTCAACACTAATATCACCAAACTGTCCTCTCAGTCATTTCTAACCAACATGTTGTCTCAGAAAAAGCTCTTTCTGCTCTGGAAACAAGGCTGGACTTTATTCAGGAGGATCAATGATCAGGAACATGATGGAGGATTGGACCGGTTCTGATGGGAAACATTTAGAACAAGTTTATGAACCTTTTAGTTCCGTTATATCTCACAGCTCTTTATTTTAGAATCAGTCACATTAAAAAAAACTCTCATAAAAACTCTCATAAAGTGTTTTCATTTTTTTTTCTCACAGGACTCATAAACATCAACCAGAACCAGAACCCAGCTGTGTGTCCTTTAAGAGCGACAGGTCAAAGGAGGAGATCATTAACTTCAAATCTTCAGGACCTGCATCCTCAGAGAGGTGAGCTGTATCTAACTGCTGTAACTGTGGAAACTGAGTCAGTCTGAAATGTTTTTATTCCAACATGTGTTTAACGTGAGCTCAGCTCTTTTTCCCACATTTCTATGTTCATATGTGAAGCGGTGTGTGTGTTGGATGTTCTCCAGAACCACAGCAGTGAAAGTGGAAAGAATGGATGTTGTTGGAGGCGTCCTGGATGCTGCTACATCATGTTTAACAGCTCTGATCTGTTTGCTTTTGGGCCTCATTGATTAGTCGCCATCATTAAACACTTTTCTCTGCTTAAAGTCAAAGATTTAGTTTGGACTGGAGCTCACTCTGATTGGTTCTGTTCCAAGTTAATGAGCTAACTGGACTCTTTAGTCCCTCTCCCATATTCATAGTGATTGAATCAAATCCAACATGGAACCAACTGGACTTTCTTTCTTTGTTCCTGAACCGTTTTGTCATCGTATCTGAAAGTCTTCCTCAGTTTTAGTGACTGAAGAGTTTCAGTTCTTCTCAGCTGGAGCTGGAACAATCACTGGGATCAGAACCAGAGACTTGGTGTTGTTCCCTCACAGGAGTTTAGAGCTGCAGCTGTTCTTCAGCTCTTAAATATCTCAATGGATTTATTACTTTCAGTTGAGCTTCAGACAAGTTAGCAGAACTGCAGCAACTCATTAAAATGGGTCCAGAAATGCTCTGGTCTAAATGCTTCTCTAGATTTTTCTTCAACAGCTTTATTGTTACTTTGGGAAACTAATAAAATCCTGATTTCACTGCAAGGAATCATTTTGTGATATTTTAGCCAATCACCACCCCTAGTATGGACCGGTCTCCTCAGTCGGGGTCTGAGGTTCTGGAAATGACCCGTTACATTTCTTTAAGAGCCAAGAACAGAAACCCAGTTCCTCCCAGTGAGCTCTCAGATGTTCCAGTTCTATTTGCAGACAGAGGTTTGATCCGTTATCTCCAGAAATCAGCTGCCCTATTCTGATGAAAACACCTTCATGTCTTCATGTCTGGAGTGTTGATGCTGATCAGGAGGTTCTGCTGCTTCCTGGCTCCATGTCAGACTAACAGTGGATCACATTTCCACGACCCGCTGGGAAATAGCTGGTAGAGCCAGTCTGACCCATCAAGACTTGGTTCCTGTGTGCGTTGTGAGAGCAGTTCAGCAGGGAAGGAAAGCTTCATCATGTGGTTGGTGGAACCAAGCTGAGCTGAAGTGGACCATCAGAGGTTCTGCTAGTTCTTAGTGGATCAGCAGGAACACTAAACATCTCCAACTACCTGGATCCTCTGGTTCTCTGCTTACATCCAGATGTCCTTCATGGACCTTTACCTTCTGATTGTCTCTGTGTGGACAGATATAATGTGAGCTCACTGGCTTCCAGGGACCTACAGGATCCATTTTAAAATACTCACCATCACATCCAGGACAGAACCTTACATGGACACACAGCCACATATCTCAGACCTCCTCCAGGTCCACACCACCTCAGATCTAGTCATCAGAACCTGCTGGATGTCCCACACACTGTCCTGAAGACCTGTGTGGACAGAACCTTCACCTCCACTGTCTCCAAGCTCTGGGTCACTGTCCCCACCAGCATCAGATCTGCTGACAGTGTGGACAGTTTGAAGTCCCAGTTCAAGACCCACTTTTTAAAATGTCTACTGGGAGGTTCTGGTGGTTCTGGTCTTCATCCTTTTAGTCCATCTTCCTCTTTTTAACTTATTTGTATCGTGTTTATTTGTGCTCAGTTTTTCTGTTTTAAGGACTTTTACTGTGAAGGTTTTGGTGATTTCATCTGTGAAAACTGCTGGATGAATATTTTCTTCCTTCCTAATTGTTCTGGTTCCTCCACAGAGTGGACCAGCAGAACTCAGAGGTTCCCAGAGGTCCGTCTGCCCAGCAGCATCAAACCCAGCTGGACTCCATATTTATGGTCTGTACATGTACAACAACAATTTTTCCATCGGTTCTGTTCAGTCGTCTCCATGCTGGACTTTGTGGACCAGTGGACCGTCAGTCTGTCCAACATGGTTCTGATGTTTGGATCCATGATCTCAGTCTGATGTGTCCTTCATATATTATTCTGTTCCAGCTGCTGGAGGACAACATTGTCACTTTTGTGAAGAAGGAGCTGAAGAAGATCCAGAAGGTTCTGAGTCCAGATGACCCAGACTGCTCAGAGAGTCAGAGAGATGATGAGGAGGTGTTGGAAGGTGAGGATGAAGAGCAGAGGAGGAGCATCAGAGAGGCAGTGATGAAGATCACTCTGAACTTCCTGAGGAGGATGAAGCAGGAGGAGCTGGCTGACCGTCTGCAGAGCAGTAAGAGGATTTCTACAAAGATTTAACATGATGGATAAATCACACATTTACTGATGTCTGAAGAGATGGAATCACATTTATTCACATCATCTTCAGAAGATCATTTGGTTTCCTTCCTGATTTTACTTTTTGTGTCAATTTAGAACATTTTGCTGCAGTTTGTCAACATAAACTTAAATCTGGTCTGAAGGAGAAGTTCCAATGTGTGTTTGAGGGGATCGCTAAAGCAGGAAGTCCAACCCTTCTGAACCAGATCTACACAGAGCTCTACATCACAGAGGGAGGGACTGGAGAGGTCAATGAGGAACATGAGGTCAGACAGATTGAAACAGCATCCAGGAAACCACACAGACCAGAAACAACCATCAGACAAGAAGACATCTTTAAAGTCCCACCTGGAAGAGATCAACCAATCAGAATAGTGATGACAAAGGGAGTGGCTGGCATTGGGAAAACAGTCTTAACCCAGAAGTTCACTCTGGACTGGGCTGAAGACAAAGCCCACCAGAACATCCACTTCATATTTCCATTCACCTTCAGAGAGCTGAATGTGCTGAAAGAGAAAAAGTTCAGCTTGGTGGACCTTGTTCATCACTTCTTTACTGAAAGCAAAGAAATCTGCAGCTTTGAACACTTCCAGGTTCTGTTCATCTTTGATGGTCTGGATGAGAGTCGACTTCCTCTGGACTTCCAGAACCAGGAGATCCTGACTGATGCTACAGAGTCCACCTCAGTTGATGTTCTGCTGACAAACCTCATCAGGGGGAAACTGCTTTCCTCTGCTCGCCTCTGGATAACCACACGACCTGCAGCAGCCAATCAGATCCCTCCTGAGTGTGTTGGTATGGTGACAGAGGTCAGAGGGTTCACTGACCCACAGAAGGAGGAGTACTTCAGGAAGAGGTTCAGAGGTAAGGAGCAGGCCAGGAGGATCATCTCCCACATGAAGACATCAAGAAGCCTCCACATCATGTGCCACATCCCAGTCTTCTGCTGGATCACTGCTACGGTTCTGGAGGACGTGTTGGAGACCAGAGAGGGAGGAGAGCTGCCCAGCACCCTGACTGAGATGTACATCCACTTCCTGGTGGTTCAGACCAAAGTGAAGAAGGTCAAGTATGATGGAGGAGCTGAAACAGATCCACACTGGAGTCCAGAGAGCAGGAAGATGATTGAGTCTCTGGGAAAACTGGCTTTTGATCAGCTGCAGAAAGGAAACCTGATGTTCTATGAATCAGACCTGACAGAGTGTGGCATCGATATCAGAGCAGCTTCAGTGTACTCAGGAGTGTTCACACAGATCTTCAGAGAGGAGAGAGGGCTGTACCAGTGTAGCCGGCGCCATCCGACTCATCTGTCGTATGTACTCTGCGTTGTGTGTGTAGGTGAAGAAAGGAACCAGCAGTCGAGGACTCAGGGTGTTTTGTAGCAGGAAGGCGGGTTTATTCTGTTCAAAATAAAAATGCATTCAGCACAGCAGTTCCCGGGCTCCGGCCTCCCCACACAGACCTCTCCCCAGCGCAGCTCGGCGCGAACTCACGCAGGAATGTGCCACAACCAACCAAAACTTAAGGTCAGTAAATAAGTAAAATATCAAAACAATAAAAATAAAAATAATAATAATCAATAGCCACACCTTTCACTGTTCAAGTCAAATAAACCACAAAAAGAATCCTTACTACAATATGAAAATATACTAAACACATAAATTTAACATCCAAATGACATTTAAAGCAACTCACATACCTGTTCAAAATAAAAATGCATTCAGCACAGCAGTTCCCGGGCTCCGGCCTCCCCACACAGACCTTAACCAACCAAAAGAACAAAAATAAAACCGTTTGGATGGTAAACTCGATAATTGTCTTTAATGTAGGGATTAAATACCCAATAACGTGCTGCACTACACATAAAACAACTTAACAACAAAATCTAACAAGTTGTGAGCTTAGTGAACATACTTTTAAGAACATTTCAAATATTTTAACACTTAAGCAGAAGACAACTTTATACGCTTACCTCTCCCCAGCGCAGCTCGGCGCGAACTGAGGAGAACAGCGGGAACACACAGGATATGACGCCAAACAGGAAGCAAGAAAATAAAAGCGTCACCACCAAAATAAAATTCAGAAACTAAGAAAAACAAATATACATAAATAGTGAAGATGGATTTGAGGTGAAATATACACCTTTTTTTACAGACTTGCTACACCAGGACAAGGTGTTCTGCTTCGTCCATCTGAGTGTTCAGGAGTTTCTGGCTGCTCTTCATGTTCATCTGAACTTCATCACCTCTGGTGTCAACCTGATGGAAGAAACACAAACATCTAATAAGTTCTCAGTTCCTAAACCAAAGTCTCTTCACCAGAGAGCTGTTGATCAGGCCTTACAGAGTCCAAATGGACACCTGGACTTGTTCCTCCGGTTCCTCCTGGGACTTTCACTGCAGACCAATCAGAGACTCCTACAAGGTCTGCTGACACAGACAGGAAGTAGCTCACAGACCAATCAGGAAACAGTTCAGTACATCAAGAAGAAGATCAGTGAGAATGTGTCTGCAGAGAAAAGCATCAATCTGTTCCACTGTCTGAATGAACTTCAGGAAGTCTCTCCACAGATAAACTGTCTCCTGCTCAGTGGTCAGCTCTGATCTTCATCTTAGTGTCATCAGCAGAAGATCTGGATGTGTTTGACCTGAAGAAATACTCTGCTTCAGAGGAGGTTCTTCTGAGGCTGCTGCCAGTGGTTAAAGCCTCCAACAAAGCTCTGTAAGGACACAGATTGTTGCTGCTTTTATTTCTGATAGTGAGAAATCTGATAATGAGGTAAATATTGATTCATGTTGCTTCAGTTTATTTATAATGAACCAGTTCATAACAAAAGGGTACATAAAGACGTGTAAAATCAGGCAGATCCATCAATCTTTCCAAGGAGAACATTGGTGACTGTACAGAAATCAACAATATTTCTGATTAATTGTTTAATAGCAGATTTTTCTCCCTGTCTCCTCAGACTGAGTGGCTGTAACCTCTCAGAGAGAAGCTGTGAAGCTCTGTCCTCAGTTCTCAGCTCCCAGTCCTCCAGTCTCAGAGAACTGGACCTGAGGAACAACAACCTGCAGGATTCAGGAGTGAAGCTTCTCTCTGCTGGACTGGAGAGTCCAAACTGCAGACTGGAAACTCTCAGGTACAAAGTTCTCCATCCTATTGAAACCAGATTTATGTCCATTTCCTGCTATAAACATGATGGAAATCTTAGTTCACTGATAGATTTGTCAACTTGTTTCTGACCGTTATTCCTTATGAATATAAACCAGGCACAGATTCATCATATAGGAGTGATTCTCAAAGTTTTTTTTACGCCACCTTTTAAGAATGAACCCCCATCCCAAAAAAAATGAGTCAGAAATTTAACTTTTATTGTTTTCTCTTTCAATGCATCAAAGCCGTTGCTCTAAAGATTACCCACAATACCTTTTAAGATCTAAATACAGTATATATCAATGGTTTCTAACAGCTAGAATCTTTCAACATTGCCACACTTTTTAACTATATAACATTAAGAGCAATAAAAAAGGTTTTTCGCCTTACTAATCCCTGCAGTCAAAACGAAGGATGAAACTAAAATGTTCACTGCCTGCAGACACAGCTCCTTCTCTCTCTGGAAAGACGGCACACGTTAATTTTAACTATCCATGAACCTCATCATCAATAAAATTCAGAAACAAAGAATAGACTAGCTGAAAATAAGGCAAAAATAATATCAAGCCACTGATATTAAAGACTAACTTCAGTTACTATAAGTTTTATATTTTCTAGGATTTTATTAACATTTTTTATCAGCAGACATTATATGTTACCTGAATGCAGAGAAGCTATTGCTCTGAGGATTATCCCAGACTCACATTGAATACGGTGCAGATCTGGTTGTCGCAAAGAACCCAAATAATTAAAGATCAATGTGTCGACTCACATCAGTTGCATACATTTGGGGATCTGGTTACAGAGGCCGTGCAGAGGTGTTTAACTGGACACCGCAGAGGTCCCCGGATAAAGCTCCTGAATTTCACAAGCTTAACAGGAAACGTCGGACGCTAGACAGGATAAAGATCCGTTGAATTTCAAAATAAAACTACTGCACCGACTTTACTAGCTTGGCTCCTGTAAATAAAGCAGCAACACAGAAACAGGAAGGCCATAGATATAGACTCTGTGTCTCTGTCTCTATTTATGTTAAAGATGTTATCTAAATTTATCTGCATTTACAATGCAGACTAACTTGGCCTTAGAACATTAGCTAAGATTACTCTATTGACGTATAATTTTCTCAGATTTACCAAGTGGTTGGGTTGCTTTAACCTGCTCATTACACAGCCTTGTGTTCTGAAAGCAGCCCAGCTTAGTGCAGGTTCTGCTACATGTTGCTGCCACTGAGAGACCTGATGTCTCCGCCACCGTCATCATCAGCCATGGCAGCTGTTGACGGCCCTGCCACAAACATTTCTGTTATTTTTTAACATTTGGCAGCAAGTGCTTGAAAAGCAAGTTGTTGTTTTCATTCACACAATTTCTCTGAGCCTCCTCACTTTTTCTCCATCTCAGCATCATAAATTGCTCCTAAAGGTAGTTTATTTATAATGAACCAATTCACAACAAAAGGCAACATAAAGATGTGTAAAATCAGACAGATCCATCAATCTTTCCAAGGAGAACATTGGTGACTGTAAAGAAATCAACAATATTTCTGATGAATTGTTTAATAGCAGATTTTTCTCCCTGTCTCCTCAGACTGAGTGGCTGTAACCTCTCAGAGAGAAGCTTTAAAGCTCTGTCCTCAGTTCTCAGCTCCCAGTCATCCAGTCTCAGAGAACTGGACCTGAGTAACAACAACCTGCAGGATTCAGGAGTGAAGCTTCTCTCTGCTGGACTGGAGAGTCCAACCTGCGGACTGGAAACTCTCAGGTACAAAGTTCTCCATCCTGTTGAAACCAGATTTCTGTCCATTACCTACTTAAAAGTTGATGGAAATATAAGTTTATTGACATTATTCATCATTAATTTTGACACTGTACAAGATTTACAGCTTCTGTCCTACAATATGAAATATTTACACACATTTAACAATCTGTACAGCACTATATATTTTATCTGCAATGTACAAAACACTACTGTATATTGTATATATTTTTGATTATGTGACATTTCGATATCAGTGCACTGCTTGGAGCTGACTTTAATCTCATTATACATGTGTGGAACATGAAGCACAATGACAATAATAAACATTTTGATTCTGTTATATTATTCATCTACAGACAACCCATACATTACCTCAATGCAAGGAAGCTGAAGGGAACCGCCTGGGCCCTCACTACTAATGGGACCCACTGGTTACCCAGCCATTTAAGAGTATCCCTGTATTATTTATGTATGTTTGAAATAAAATAATTAAGATTTACAATCAAAAAGTATAGAAAATTTAACATAATGCTTCATCAACTTCTGTTCCTCTTTTCATGTACTAGAATGGACTATTCTGTCTCAGCACATAAAAGATCCCAGAATGCAGTGTGCTGATTCATTGAGCAGCAGGAGAGATCAGAACAGAGAAAGATGAAGCAGAGCTATCAAAGCGGAGCTGAAATCTGAAAAAGGGAGAGAAAAGAAAAAGCTGTTATTCTACCAAAATGGTCAGAAGACCTGGATGTTTTCTAAACAGCCCCAGATTTAATCAAGCAAGACCTTTTAGATTTGTGTTAAAAATATGCATTAAGCCCCACAATGACATTTGATTTAAGTATTTAATTTAAAAACCATCAGATTAGTTTTTATTGTATTCCATATAGTCACTACCTGCTCCACCATAACCTGACAATGAGTCAAATTAAAAAGAAGACAGAAAAGATTATTTGTGCACAGGCAGCACCACAACTGCTCAACTACTCCCACAGCCAGGACCCAGAGTTTTTGAAGGTGAAGTTGCTTATAAGGGCTTGACTTTCTTACTTAGTGAAAATCTTTAATTATTTCCCAGTTTCCCACAATAAAGCAGAACATGAGATAGATATTTTGTCCTTTCCATGTCCCAGTTGCCTGGTCATCACACCCACCAGAGTTGACTCAGCACATCCCAAACACACGCAGGCCAGAGCCCAGAGTGACAGGGAAACTACTGATGAGACAGCAAGAGAATGAGATGCAGTAAGTGGGGAAAATATAAGAGAAAAAGTTTAATAAACAGTTGAAGAAAGAGAGTACACTGAAAGACTGGATCTGACCTCAGATGGGAGATGTCTCAAAGGCGTTCTGCTGATTCTGTGGGAAATATTCAAGTGGGAAATATGTGCTCACCATACACTGCTAACGTCACTGATCCAAACCATTGCTTTATTTTTTTATCTCAACTTCAAATCTTGACTCCATCAATGAGACTAAAGCAATTTAAACACCAGAACAATGGTTCTACTGGGACCACCAGTTTATCTTTGGTATATTAGATCCAGTTTGAAGTTTGCTTAAAGCCAGAACCTTCTGCAGAGTTTGTCTGTTTGCAGAGTTTCCATCCCAGTGGAGCTCTGGTCAGGATTCATCAGTTTAAATGTGTCAGATGTTATTTTATATTACCTACAGAACAAAATACTGTTTGACTTCTATTTTATATTTATTAAAACCAGCTGAGCAGCAGCTTCTTGAGCACTACGTTCTCATGTCAACATCATGTGTTGAATTGTGTGTCTGCAGTTTGTCAGGCTGTCTGGTCTCAGAGGAAGGCTGTGCTTCTCTGGTCTCTGCTCTGAGCTCCAACCCCTCCCATCTGAGAGAGTTGGACCTGAGCTACAATCATCCAGGAGACTCAGGAGTGAAGCTGCTGTCGGCTGGACTAAAGGATCCACACTGGAGACTGGAAACTCTGAGGTATGGAGGAAAAAAGGGTATAGAGGTACATTGTGACAAAGTTTGGACTGAGTTATGACCCGAATCATAAATCAAAACCGCCTCAGTTAAATCCCACCCATCCCTCTCCAACCCCTCTTATCACTTTGCAGTCGGAGTTCTAAACAACAATAACTGACTTCCTAGTGTTCCTGAATAAGGAAACAGTGGAGTGATGAAGTTCCAGCACTTTTATTAAGAGATCACATAGATGGAAAGTAATCGCACCCCACGGTCCTGCTGCAGTCTGTGTCTGTCTGTTTTTGCTCCTTCTCGCTTTCGGCTCTTCCTAACACTTGATAGTGGCCTTGGCATGAGACAAAACAAAGACAGTCTATCCTAGAAAATTAACATCCCACACAGCTGCTACACCACAGTTGGCCTTGCAATCAGCTGGCCCGTGCTCACATGTCCAAGTGGCATGAGGCCACAGTGGCTTCAGAATAATTTTCACACCACACACTTGCAGTCAGAATAATGACATAGTTTATTTAAATAAGTGTAAAGGTTAATTAGGAATAGTTTACTGCAGTGTCCCACAGTGGGAAGATTCAATATGATGGATGTTAATGGATTAGTGGATATTAATAATTATCAAATAAGTAAGCACACCACTACTTTTTTAATCAAGAGAAAAGAAAAGATGCATCTTTGTCTTCTTAAGTTATTTAATTCAAAGGCGAGAAGCGTTTGAATGTCTCTGTCACCTAACGCAGTCAGGAATCAGAGTGAAGAAAGTAGGAACACACTAAACTTTTATACAGTCTGGTTTAACAAAGAACATGGGAGTAATCTTCAGAGGAGTGCAGCCACTGGTATGATCAGTTCCTATCTAACTCAACTGCTCTCTGTCCTTGGATGTGGAAACACAATAATAAATCTGTAAGCATTTTCCACAACAATCCTTTTGTCTGATTATGAAATCATGACATAATAAAGAACATTTTCAAGACATTGTGAGCCTGTAATATTTAGAAATAGGAAATTGTGTAAAAAGTACATAAGCAAAGCAAAACTGAAATAATAATTAGAAAAAAGTTAAAGGAAACTTCATTTAAAATACTAGAATGCTGAACATCAGTATTAAAGGAAAAGTCTGGTCAAAATCAGAATTCAAACTGCTGAAAGTACTTTAAATCTAAAATTATTTGATACTATTCAATAAATGATAGTTTTTTTATTAAGAGTAATTTGTATTTGAATGTGAGTTTTAATGCGTTAACTTTTTAGACCATAACGGCGCCTTTTTGTAATGCGCGTTAACCGCATTAATGCTATTTTCCTCCCAACATCCTCCGGACTATGTTTTTCTTTACTTTCGGAGCCTTCAGTTATTCAAAGAATGTTAGAGAATAGTACAACAGCAATGTGCTCACTGTTGCGAAAGCCACTTATTTTATGTGACTTTGGTCTTCCTTTTTCTAAAGTCGCTGTAAATTTACTCTGCTCCTTTGTCAGGATGAGCTCCAGTGCGTTATGAGGCGGAGGGATATTTCAGCGTCACTTAGTTTAGAGCCCGAACAAGCGACTCACCAGCGGTGAGGGAAGCCGTTAAGCTGAAGAAGGAGTCCTACCGGGCTTTTTTGGCCTGTGGGACTCCGGAAGCAGCTGATGTGTACCGGCAGTCGAAGTGGCAGGCGGCTCGGCTGGTCGCCGAGGCAAAAACTCGGGCGTGGGAAGAGTTCGGAATGGCCATGGAGAAAGACTTCTGTACGGCTTCGAAGCGATTCTGGTCCACTATCCGGCGTCTCAGGAGGGGGAAGCAGTGCAGTACCAACACTGTTTACAGTGGGGGTGGTGTGCTGCTGACCTCGACTCGGGACGTCGTGTTTCGGTGGGCGGAATACTTCGAAGACCTCCTTAATCCCACCAACACGTCTTCCATTGCGGAAGCAGAGCCTGAGGACTCTGGGTCGGGTTCTCCCATCTCTGGTGCTGAGGTTGCCGAGGTTGTTAAAAAGCTCCTCAGTGGCAAAGCCCCGGGGGTGGATGAGATTCGCCCTGAGTACCTTAAGGCTCTGGATGTTGTGGGGCTGTGTTGGTTAACACGGCTCTGCAGCATTGCGTGGACATTAGGGGCAGTTCCCCTGGATTGGCAGACTGGGGTGGTGGTCCCCCTATTTAAAAAGGGGGACCGGAGGGTGTGTTCCAACTACAGAGGAATCACACTCTTAAGCCTCCCTGGTAAATTTACTCTGCTCCTTTGTCAGGATGAGCTCCAGTGCGTTATGAGGCGGAGGGATATTTCAGCGTCACTTAGTTTAGAGCCCGAACAAGCGACTTTCCATTCACAAACAACCCCAGAAAACTCCAACCCGCAGTTCATGAAATTTACAAGCGACTTTAGAAAAATGAAGACCAAAGTCGCATAAAATAAGTGGGCTTCGCAACAGTGAGCATTCTATGGAAGTGTGTCATATCACTCCGCCCCTCTGGTCGGGTAAACAAATGTCCCGGCAAAATCTACATCATAAAAGAAAAACGATGGCAAGTAGGCAATCCAACAAAAAAAGCCCGTGGTGGATCATGAATTGGAAAGGTTAAAAAACTGTTTTCTTTTCACTTTTACCCGATGTATTGGGACATCCAACTGCCATGCAGGTGGACATTGTTTGTTTAACAATAGCTCTCACGAATTTCAATGGTGAAGTCCTCTGGAAATCCAAAATAATTGTTGTTGTAGAGCGCAGTGCCTTACATTACACATTACGTCACAGGATGTGATATCGGGCGGCCATTATTGCCCATATTTGGACTTGCGTATAAAACGTGACGTAAGTCGTGCTGCCTGGCTCTGGTGCTGCCTGGAATTGATAAGAGAATCGTTAAGCGAGCTGCCAAACGGTACCATGGAATTGGAACACATGGAACCAGTTCTGCTGGGGGACTTAAACGCTCATGTGGGCAATGACAGTGGGACCTGGAGGGGCGTGGTTGGGAGGAATGGCCCACCTGATCTGAACTCGAGTGGTGTTTTGTTGTTGGACTTCTGTGCTCGTCATGGATTGTCCATCACAAACACCATGTTCAAGCATAAGGGTGTCCATATGTGCTCTTGGCACCAGGACACCCTAGGTCGCAGTTCAATGATCGACTTTGTTGTCGTTTCATCTGATCTGCGGCCGCATATCTTGGACACTCGGGTGAAGAGAGGGGCGGAGCTCTCCACCGACCACTACCTGGTGGTGAGTTGGCTCCGATGGCGGGGGAGGAAGCCCGTCCGACCGGGCAGGCCCAAACGTAGTGTGAGGGTTTGCTGGGAACGTCTGGCGGAGTCCCCCACTAGACGGAGCTTTAACTCCCACCTCCGGGAGAACTTTAAACACGTCCCGAGGGAGGCAGGGGACATTGAGTCTGAATGGACCATGTTCCACGCCTCTATTGTTGAGGCGGCTAGTCGGAGCTGTGGCCGCAAAGTTGTCGGTGCATGTCGCGGCGGCAACCCTCGAACCCGCTGGTGGACACCAGCGGTGAGGGAAGCCGTTAAGCTGAAGAAGGAGTCCTACCGGGCTTTTTTGGCCTGTGGGACTCCGGAAGCAGCTGATGTGTACCGGCAGTCGAAGCGGCAGGCGGCTCGGCTGGTCGCCGAGGCAAAAACTCGGGCGTGGGAAGAGTTCGGAGAGGCCATGGAGAAAGACTTCCGTACGGCTTCGAAGCGATTCTGGTCCACTATCCGGCGTCTCAGGAGGGGGAAGCAGTGCAGTACCAACACTGTTTACAGTGGGGGTGGTGTGCTGCTGACCTCGACTCGGGACGTCATGTTTCGGTGGGCGGAATACTTCGAAGACCTCCTTAATCCCACCAACACGTCTTCCATTGCGGAAGCAGAGCCTGAGGACTCTGGGTCGGGTTCTCCCATCTCTGGTGCTGAGGTTGCCGAGGTTGTTAAAAAGCTCCTCAGTGGCAAAGCCCCGGGGGTGGATGAGATTCGCCCTGAGTACCTTAAGGCTCTGGATGTTGTGGGGCTGTGTTGGTTAACACGGCTCTGCAGCATTGCGTGGACATTGGGGGCAGTTCCCCTGGATTGGCAGACTGGGGTGGTGGTCCCCCTATTTAAAAAGGGGGACCGGAGGGTGTGTTCCAACTACAGAGGAATCACACTCTTAAGCCTCCCTGGTAAGGTCTATTCAGGGGTTCTGGAAAGGAGGGTCCGTCGGATAGTTGAATCTCGGATTCAGGAAGAGCAGTGTGGTTTTCGTCCTGGCCGTGGAACACTGGACCAGCTCTACACCCTCAGCAGGATTCTGGAGGGGGCATGGGAGTTTGCCCAACCAGTCTACATGTGCTTTCTGGATCTGGAGAAGGCATTCGAACGTGTCCCCCGAGGGATCCTGTGGGGGGTACTCCGGGAGTATGGAGTACCGGACCCTTTAATAAGGGCTGTCAGGTCTCTGTACGACCGGTGTCAGAGTCTGGTCCGCATTGCCGGCAGTAAGTCGGACTCGTTTCCAGTGAGAGTTGGACTCCGCCAAGGTTGCCCTTTGTCACCGATTCTGTTCATAACTTTTATGGACAGAATTTCTAGGCGCAGCCGAGGTGTTGAGGGGATCCGTTTTGGTGGCCTTAGGATTGCGTCTCTGCTATTCGCGGATTACGTGGTCCTATTGGCTTCATCGGGGCGTGATCTACAACTCTCACTGGAGCGGTTCGCAGCCGAGTGCGAAGCGGCCGGGATGAAAATCAGTGCCTCCAAATCCGAGACCATGGTCTTGAACCGGAAAAGGGTAGAGTGCCTTCTCCGGGTTGGGGAGGATGTGCTGCCCCTAGTGGAGGAGTTCAAGTATCTTCGGGTCTTGTTCACGAATGAGGGGAAGATGGAGCGGGAGATCGACAGGCGGATTGGTGCAGCGTCTGCTGTGAAGCGGGCGCTGTACCGATCCGTTGTGGTGAAGAGAGAGCTGAGCCAAAAGGCGAAGCTCTCGATTTACCGGTCGATCTACGTTCCTACCCTCATCTATGGTCACGAGCTTTGGGTCGTGACCGAAAGAACGAGATCCCGGATACAAGCGGCTGAAATGAGTTTTCTCCGTAGTGTGTCTGGGCTCTCCCTTAGAGATAGGGTGAGGAGCTCAGTCATCCGGGGAGGACTCAGAGTAGAGCCGCTGCTCCTCCACGTCGAGAGGAGCCAGTTGAGGTGGCTCGGGCACCTGGTTAGGATGCCTCCTGGACGCCTCCCTGGTGAGGTGTTCCGGACACGTCCCACCGGGAGGAGGCCCAGGGGAAGACCCAGGACACGCTGGAGGGACTATGTCTCCCGGCTGGCCTGGGAACGCCTTGGGATTCCTCCGGAGGAGCTGGCCCAAGTGGCCGGGGAGAGGGACGTCTGGGCCTCCCTACTGAAGCTGCTGCCCCCGCGACCCGACCCCGGATAAGCGGAAGAAGACGGACGGACGGACGGACGGACGGAAGTCGTGCTGCCTGGCTCTGGTGCTGCCTGGAATTGATAAGAGAATCGTTAAGCGAGCTGCCAAACGGTACCATGGAATTGGAACACACGGAACCAGTTCTGAACAGGAACCGGTTTTCGATTCCCATCCCTACACACCACTTGTTTTTAATGCCGTCTCCCGGTGCGGGTTTCGCCTGGGGGGAGGGGTTCTGGATGGCTCGTGCGGACGTGCTAGCCAGCGTCCCCCCTTTTATTTTATTTTAATAAATATAATAAGACTAGAAGCATTTAAGTGTCTCTGTCCCCTAACAGTCAGGAATCAGAGTGAAGAGAAAAAGAACACACTATACTTTTATACAAACAAAGAAAGTGGGAGTAACCTTCAGAGGAGTGCAGCCACTAGTACAATCCAGTTCCTATCTAATTCAACTCCTCTTTCTGTCCTTTGATGTGGAAACACAGTAAATCTGTAAGCATGTGAGCTTCTTTCACATGGGAAAGTTATGCAGGTGCATCCAGACCAAATATGATCAGAGTTACATACATCAATAAACTTTTCCTCAACAGCCTGCTCCTCCAGAAATAATGAAAAGCTGTGGGCTGACTTTGTATAATCTGAAGGACCTGTAAATTAAAATAGCTGCTATACATGAGTGGTGTTCTGAAGTCAGGATTGTGGTGCAGGTTCCAAGCTCACCACCAGGGGGCTTTTTGACTCATGTTAGAAAGATGTAAAAATTGTGTTTCTGAAAGCAGTGAAGATCTTTCCAAGCTGAGTTTTGGAAGCAGTCTTTGGGGTATTTCCTGACAGTGTGTGTCCTTAAGACCACTGAGTTTTGTTTATTGTCCTGTCAGAATAATTTGTTAAGCAGGTTTGTTGTTCTGGATCTTTTCTGTCAGCTCATTTTAGCTGACAGCAGATATGGCTAACTAAGCTAAATTTTCCCTTCAGTTGGTGATTCAGATCATGTTTAGTTGCCGTGTTTGCTTGATCTCCACATTATCAGTGATTTAAGCACAAGACTGGAAGAAGATAAAACAGTTTTTTTTTGTTCCCAGATCTAGTTTGGGCTCCAAATAAAGACCTGTTAGGTTTACTAGACATCATGTGGCTGTAATGATTTGTTGTGATAACATCATATTTGTGTTTTTATTAGTTTATTATTTTTTGTGTCTTTATTAGTTTATTATAGTTTGTATAACCACACACATACAGAGACCTAAATCTGCTTATTAAAGAAATCAGAAAGCATCACTTGGCCTGGTCATTGGATCTGGGGTCATCCAGGCATTTAACCAGAGCCCACCCTGTGATCACCACCATAGTGAGCTGGACATTTATTTTAGAAATCATCATTACAAGAGGAGTAGAGGATCCAGATTCTGGCAGTGTAAAAATGAACTAAGAAACCTGATGTTAGAATAGACACTGAGGAGGAAATGATGGTGATGGTAAGAGGACTTCCAGCCTGCAGGACTCTGAGCTCCAAAGAGAAATGTCAGAATTACATTAAAAATATGCAAAAAGCTGCTCAGCACTAATTAAATGGGTTCCAGTGCTTTAAAATCAGTAAAACCTTTAACATTTATTTTAAAAAAAGTCTACAAATAATTTTCAACATGCATTCTAATAAAATGTAAATAGACATCGTTATATTCAGATAGCTTCCTGCGTCGTTCTTTCCTACTATTTGATTGAATAAAAATCTCTGAGACTTGGTTCCCTTCTTTCCCTTTGACTCCAGACTAGATGATCCAGGTACGGAGCTGAAACCAGCAGCTCAGAGTTCATGTGTGATTATGGAGGAAATGTCACATCATTCATGGTGACTTTTCCTCCAAGATGGCAGGAGGTTGTTGTGATGAGAGGTGAAAATGTGTTAAATGTGTTCAAAAAAGCAAAGATGGTTAAAATGTGTAAAACACAAAATAAAACTGTAACTAGTTTTCTGAATAAGTAGAGATGTTTCAGTGACAGGAAGTAAGAAACAGGAGAAGGATGTTCAACATTTAGAAAAGATCATTTAACATGCAGAGAAATAAGTAGAGGAACCGATGAGGCTAAATGAGGTCAATTAATTATATTGAACTATTATAATCCTTCTAAAAGATTTAGATCTGAATCAGTTAATGCATATTAAATGTGGAGATAATCAGTAATATGTGATGACCTTAATGCACATGGAATATTATTTATTAGCTTGGTGTTCTTTTGAACATTTAACCCTCAGTTTCCCTCATCCAAATTGCAAAGCAATAAAACTTCTTCTGTTTGTTGTTTTGTATCGTCCACCGGGCCCTTACTCTCAGTTTTTGGATCAGTTGTCAGACTTCTTATCTGATTTGGTGATAAACACTGACAAGGTTATTATAGAGGGGGATTTCAACATTCATGTTGACACAAAATGTGATAACCTTAGTGTAGCCTTTAAAACTATCCTAGATTAAATTGGTTTTGCTCAAAATGTGCATAAACCGACGCACTCTTGGCTCCATACTTTAGACCTTGTGCTGACATATGGCATTGATTGTGAAGAATTAACAGTATTTCTTCACAACCCTGTCCTATCTGATCATTTTTTAATAACATTTGAGTTTAATCTAACTGAGTTCTCCACCCCCAAAAGAGGGTTCCATTATAGTAGATCTTTATCGGACAATGCTGCATCAAACTTTAAAGAGTCTGTCCCCCTTTTAATATCGTCAGTATTGCAGAAATACCCTGCAGATAGCAGCAATGTTGTTTCTTCCCATTCAAAAATAGATGTCTTTGTTAATGGTGTGACTTCGTCATTGCGTTCTGCATTAGACAGTGTAGCTCCCTTGAAAAAGAAGGTGATTATTCACAGGAAGCTGGCTCCGTGGTTTAATTCAGAGCTGCGTTCCTTGAAGCACAATGTTAAGAAATTGGAAAGAAAATGGCGCTCTACACACCAAGAGGAATCCTACCTAATCTGGAGGGACAGTCTATTGTTGTATAACAAGACCATTCGCAGAGTTAGAGCAGCATATTTTTCATCATTAATTGAGGAGAATAAGAATAATCCTAGATTTCTCTTCAATACAGTTGCCAAACTTACCCAGAGCCACAGCTCTGTTGATCCAGCCATCCCCTTAGCTCTTAGCAGTAATGATTTTATGGGATTCTTCATAAATAAAATTGATTCCATTAAAAATAAAATAATTGGCATCCTCCCAAACATGATTACCTCATCCTCAGTAAGTGAGGCAGCATTGGAGGAATCCTTAGAACCTGCGCAGTGTCTGAACTGTTTAGAAGCAGTAGAGCTTTCTGAGCTATCTAAAATTTTAGCTTCATCTAAACCTTCTACCTGTATGTTAGACCCAATCCCAACCAAGTTGTTGAAGGAGATGTTCCCTTTGATCAGTGGCCCTATTTTAGACATGATTAATCTATCCTTAGTAAATGGATATGTACCACAGGCTTTTAGACTTAGACTTAGACAACTTTGTCACTTTGTATGCACAAAGTGCCTACAGAACAAAATTTCGTTTGCATACAGCTTGAAAAATCACAGTAAATTGTAGTAAATTTCAGGATAAAGGTGCAGCAGCGATTTATGTAAACAATTGAAATGTAAACAACGTAAACAATGTAAACAATGCAGGGGAAATAGACAGTGTGCAATTCACGGTGTCCAGGTGAGTATTATTAAAACCGTGCAATATACAAATGTGGTACAGAGTCCATTTGTGGCTTCAGCTGTTCAGAGTCCATTTTGGGCTTCAGCAGCTCACAGTCCATTTGTGGCTTCAGCACAAATGGACTTTGATCACAATATTATCCTACAAAGACTTGAGCATACTGTAGGGATTAAGGGGAAAGCTTTAAGCTGGTTTAAATCTTATCTATCGGACAGAATCCAGATTGTTCATGTTAATAATAAATCTTCTTCAAACTCTAGGGTCACTTGTGGAGTACCACAGGGTTCAGTCCTTGGACCAATTCTCTTTACTATATATATGCTTCCGATTGGCAAAATTATCAGTCAGCATGGGATTCATTTCCACTGTTATGCTGATGGCACTCAGCTATATTTATCCATAAATCCTGATGAATCCAATCAATTACTTCGACTGCAGTCATGTCTTGATGACATCAAAAGCTTGATGACTTTAAATTTCCTGCATTTAAATTCTGACAAGATATTTGGACCAGAGTCCTCAAAAAATAAAATTATCAATCAATCTCTTAATCTGGATGGCATTAATTTGGCCTCTGGCTATAAAGTAAAAAATCTTGGTGTTATTTTTGACCAAGATATGTCATTTAAATCCCATATTAAACAGGTTTCCAGAGTTTCTTTTTTTCACCTCCAGAATATCACCAAATTTACAAATATTCTGTCCAGGAGTGATGCTGAAAAACTAGTCCATGCATTTGTTACTTCAAGGCTGAACTATTGTAATTCTTTACTATCAGGAAGTCCACAAAATGCAGTTCAAAGCCTTCAGCTGATCCAAAATGCTGCAGCAAGAGTTCTGATGAAAATCAACAAGCGGGATCATATTTCTCCAATTTTAGCTTCCCTTCATTGGCTTCCTGTTATATCAGCAGCTGTCTGATCTGTGGTCTGACCCAAGATGGCCGTCCTGTAGGCACGTCAGCCTAGCGGCCGGTGTAGGTACCAGATTGACTCGGGTAGTCAGATCGGCTCGGGCGCTTCCCGATGACGTCATCATAAAGCAAATCCACTCAAACAAACTACATTATGCCCGCGGTCTCCATTTGTTACAAATCAATTTTGTTTTGTTAATTTACGGTTATTTTCCAGTAACTTAATCGAGAAATTAAAACTTTTAACATCTTTCTGGAATGCTTCTGTGGTTGTCTGACAATTTAATCGGTAATTTTGCCGGATCAAAGTTACATCTTAAGAGAAATTTCCTTCCTCCAATTTTTTTTAAAGTTGTGAAGGGAAAATAAACCATAAACTCTTTTAATTTTTAATAAAACTCTGCAGCCATTTTAATTTAATCACGGCATTCATCACTTTAAAATCAATAACGTTTATTCCTCCTTTTTCTACTGATATTACTATGTCATTCTTGTTACATGTTTTTTATTATTCCAGATGAAATTGTGATGAATTTGATTAATTTTTTGTTGTAGTATTTGGTATTTTTAAGATATATGCTGGATAAATTAATGTGGTTATCCCTTCCGTTTTTGTTAACAATATTCTTCCAAAAATTGAGCCAACTGTCAAATATTTGTAGATTATTTTTTTGTAAATGGGCTTGAATATTTGTTCTATAATTTCCAGTGTGGTCCTTGCTAATCATTATACCTAAATATTTTACCTCATTTTTATCAATTAAAGTGGGTTGATTATTATACATTTTTTATGTTCATCTTTAAGCCTGAAGCTTTTGAGAAAAAAGAAACCTCTAAATTAAGTAAATAAAATTGATTCGTTACAAATGCAGACCGCGGGCTCAATGTAGTTTGTTTGAGTGGCGTTGCCGTAATGTGACGTCATCGGGAGGCGCAAGGCCCATGGAGAATTCGGCGACGTCATCGGAAGGCGCAGGGACCATGGAGAATTTCTTCGTAAAATTGTCCGTTTACAAACCGCAATCCCGCTCTCGAATAAAACCTACATCCCGGTATAATTACTTTAGTAAGCTGTCCAGACCAATCACACTGTTTTGCGCAATTGTGCAAACGTTAAACCAATCATGTATAGTGACGTCATCAAAAGGCGCAGGACCTGAGTCAATCTGACCACCCGAGTCAATCTGGTACCTACACCGGCAGCGTCCAATGGGGCGTCTACGTATATGATGTCTATGACTGCAGCTGCTGGATTCAGGAAGCTGCATATTCTTCTTGGTCTCATTGTAAATGTGTGCAGCGCCACCTGGTGGTGCTGATTGGTAGAGGAAGAGCTGAAAGGTTGGAGGTGTTTGTCAGAGGGCTGTGATGATGGAAGCCTCTCCCTGGTTTGTGAGTCTGAGCTCAGAGATCAGATCTTTGATTCTTGTTGAACTCTTTGTTGAATGTGATGCAGCTTCTCCTTTTTAATGTTTGTATTTCTGGATCTTCCAGTGTGGCCACAGCAGATTTCCACAGGGCTCTTTAGTGTTTCATTCCTCCATCTGTGTGTGGGAATGTGGATGGAACAGGGATCCAGAGTTGGTGTTTAGATTGATTGTATTTTAATGCTGATTATTAAATCAGGTGGAGCTTCCAGAAATGTTGACTTAGTTTCCTGATGTCCTTTTAGGCTTCAGGCTGTTTCTTCAGGTTGTTAGTGAGGGATTTCCTTTCTCCTCTCTGTTGGAGCTTTTCCTCTGTTTGGACAAATAAGTTGTGCTACAGCGCCACCAACTGTCCTCACTACATCCACTGCAGGTTGTAATGTTTCATCATCATCATCATCATCATCATCATCATCATCATCATCATCATCATCATCATCATGGTGTATGTCTGCTCTCAGCTCTTCTTTCTTTCTCTGGATTTTTACAACAAGTGGACGTGTCCAAATGTTGGACTGGTCCTTTCTCAGTGGAGACAATGTGTGTCGGAGAGACATGTAATGTCCATGTTTGCTGCTGAAAGAGACTGATGGTCTGACCCCCCTCCTCCTTTCAGGGTGGAGCCTGCTGGAGTCCGATGGTTGACACCAGGTCTGAGGAAGTGTAAGTGTGTTTTTCATTTGATTCATGACAACAAAGCAGCTCACATTCAACCATCTTCAAACTGTCCATCACTCATTCAGGAGTCATCATCAAAGTGTCAATAAATGATCAATAACTGCAGCTGGATTGTCTTTGTTCTCTCCATCAGATTCCTGTCAACTCACAATCGACACAAACACAGTGAGCAGAAAACTCAAACTGTCTGAAGACAACAGGAAGGTGACACGTGTGAAGAAGCTTCACTCATATCCTGATCATCCAGACAGATTTGATGATGTTCCTCAGCTGCTGTGTAGAACTGGTCTGACTGGTCGCTGTTACTGGGAGGTCGAGTGGAGAGGAAAAGTTAATATATCATTGAGTTACAGGAGAATCAAGAGGCAAGGAGACAGTGGAGACTGTTTGTTTGGAAAGAATGATCAGTCCTGGAGTCTGATCTGCTCTGATGATGGTTACTATGTCCGTCACAATAACAGAAAAACATCTATCTCCTCCTCCTCCGTCTCCCACAGAGCAGCAGTGTATGTGGACTGTCCTGCTGGTATTCTGTCCTTCTACAGAGTCTCCTCTGACTCACTGATCCACCTCCACACCTTCTACACCAAATTCACTGAACCTCTGCTTCCTGGCTTTGGGTTCTTCTGGTTCAATTATGGTTCCTCAGTGTTTCTGTGCTGATTGAGTCTCCTCCTGTCAGAGAAAGCCTCTCCCTGTTGAACAGATAGTTCAGTCTGTTCATGTCTGTCTCTTTCACTCAGAAACACGTTTTCACATTCATGGATTCAATCTGTTTCTTTGTGAAACTCTTCTAAATGATTCCTTGGAAACTTCTTCCTCTTCCAGTCCTTTAAAGATGGAAGCTGGGATTATTCCAGGATCCACGTGTTGTTTCTCTGTCTGTTTCCAATCAAATGTTGACTTTCTCTCTTGGTTTTTTACTTTCATTCATCAGTCAGATTTCATTGAAATGTTGGCCAGTTTTTCTCAATCTCTGGACATTATCTGTTTCTGTCTGCTCCTATTTTTCTAAACACTTTTTAGATTCACATGTTAAATCTTCCTTTTGTAGATTTGCTGCAGTTCAACTTCATGTGTTTTAATGAGCAATAAACAGATTTTCTTCTTCTGTGTTTGAGTCATTTGCTGCTCATTCTCTTCTGTTCCTCTGATCAAGTTTCAGTATTTGAATAAAACTCTGACGCTTGTTTCAAAAAAATAGATTTTTTCTATCAACACTGACTTTCAAAAAGTCCTAATTTACAGTAAAACATTTCCATCTCTTTCTGACATGTTTTAAATGACAGATTTTTTCTTTAGTTGAATAAATCAGCAGCAGAAACTCAAAGCAATGATGAAATGATTTTTCTGCTCCATCTTTCCAAACCTTGAAAACACGTTGAGAATGAAAGAAGAGCCGACGCTGACAGTCTGGGACTAAAATCAGCTTCTTTACTTCCAAACTGCTGACTTGGACAGACTGAAGACCAGTTTTTAATTTTCTAGCTAAACTCCTGTGGCACCAAACCAGAAGCTGAACCAACACCAACAGCAGAACCACATGGAACATTTCCACATCAGAACTTCTTCCTATTCTGGACTTTTATTTTGACACAGGAAATGTGTGAATACTCACACAGAGCCACAGCGTACACGGCGTCCTGCTGCTCCTCTTAAAGGGACAGTCCCACATTTTCAGCTTCAGGTTCCTGTTAGCCCTGGGCCAGACTGACAGAGGCCAGGCTGCCACACATCGGCGCCACCGGGCCCTCTGACCACCGGCAGCAGCAATTCAGGTGAAGTGTCTTTGTCTCCTATTGGTCGGCTGTGTCAGGTAATTCATGTCTCTCAGAAAAAGCATGACCCATCAAAAAAATAGTCTGAAAATTCTATGTTTTTTATAATGTTGATCTTTATTAAGCCTGAAAACAAAATCCCGTTTGTTTTTGCAATACCTTTTTGTTTATGTTTACATCACATTTGATACAGTAGACTTTTTAAAGGAACTTTTGGTTTTTCCCTTAGTATTTTTATCCTACAACTCTTTACAGCCATTTATTTCACATCGTGGTAGACACCAAAACACTTTTTGTCCTAGTTCAGGCAAAGATGTACCTTACATTTTTTACAGTAGACATGTGGAAAGTGATTGCCAGTGCAGTGTTTGCATCTCGGTCTGGTTTCTCATGTTGGAAAATGATTAGTGCCATCCTTTCCCACATCAAGAGGCGCACTGCAGCTTTGTCTTTCACACGGTGGTGTTGGAGTCGCTTTTGGAAAGGATTGATTATACATACCTGCAGTATCAAATATGATACAAACATTTTAACTTGATTTAACTGTGATATAATTATTTTTAAGTAATTGGGTATTGTCTAAAAGCATAAAGCATTAATTTAAAAAACTGAATAACAATGCCTATTTTATTCTTACCGTAATCTCTCGAAAACTGGCGTCTAAAAATCTCGTGTGACCATCTCATGTGTTGTGATATTACTGCCAGGATCATCAAAATAATTGATCTCGGATTGGATTCTGAACAGTGGAAGAGGGTCACAAAGGAATTCCACTCTGCCCGTAACATGAGACCCCCAGGCTTGGACGGCCCTTTTTCCCAGCAGGAGGGCAGCTGTGACCACTCCTGATGAGATAAAACCTTCCTCCCACAGACAAAGAACTTCTCTTCGTCTCTTCTCCTGACTCCAAGCTGCTGAGACACACACCTCCAAACCCTCTTAGGACCAGCACTCAAGGAGAGGGGGGAGCCATGTGACTGAAGGCCTCCGGGAACCATCGATGGGGCCTGGAAGAGGCCGCGAGCTAAGTGAGAATGAGCCTTTCTGAAACTCAGTTCCTCCCTGGCATAGGGAGAAACCGCCAGCCGATTCAAAGATAAGTCCCTCACTTCTGCTTAAAACAGATGCCGAAGTGAAGGAATCCGTCTATGCCAGCTTTGTTCTGCTTTCTCAGCGCACCACAGACGGAGCTGGTTCCAGGCAACGCAGAGCTGAAAAGCCGGCACAGAATTAACGTCCCCATGCCGAGGAGAGATCTGCTCAAATTGGACTGCAACCGGGGTCAGAGTCTGCCTGGAGGACCAGGCCTCCAACCCAGACCACGCCGTTAGCAGCATGCTGCTGCAAGGCTAACGCGAGCCTGCCAAGAGCCAAGCGCTAGCAACTTCCCTCCTTCAACGTTCTTCCCGCGAATGGCCAAAACTGGACCGAACTGACACGAAACAAAGGACAGAGGTTTGGGCAGCGGTCTGAGGGTGAAGTTAAAAAGGTTTATTGGGAAATGTCTTGTGAACCGTGTATACCTGGCGTTTTGAACAAAGGCTAGCAATATAGCATTGCTAGCATTTGGTACCATGTCACTGTCGAGTGCGTTTTAAAGTTTTACCAGAAAGGTTACCTCCACAAGGGTTTCATACATTGATGGGACATTAATGTTTATGTTATCCAGCCACTCAATACGACTAAAATTAAAGCAAAAGCTTTCATTTGTTAACGCCGAGCGTCCGCTAGCTAAAAGGATATTAGCCTTGCTAACATCCGGTCTCGGACATTTCAAAAAGGAGTTCGTTTTAAAGCATAAAGCGTAACCGTTCTGCCCCGCCATCCTCCAATGGTGTTATGAGCCTTATTCCCGCATCAATATGGTATATTAATGCCGGTTTTCAAGATAGTTTTGATAACTATAGATTTTAACCAGGTTAGCGACGATCGCTGTAGCGACCCCTAGCCGCCGGAGGTAAAATCGCATAAACAAAGGCAAGCGATTCTGAATTAAATGATTCTACAGGACAAAACGGTCCTCAGAATATTATTTCAACAAATAATGTTTTGTTTGACTTGGGCTTTGCATTGTGAATAGATTTAAATACATGGCAGATGTTTTTTTAACTCCATTCCATGTTTTTGTTAATCAGATCTGCAGTGAACCAGGATTCACTGAAGTATTCTGATTATGATCAACCACTTTTGTTTGTCTTTTGTTTGTTTTGTATGTAAATAGTCCCTTAGCTTAGCTTCTTTTTAATCTTCATTTTTCTTAGTAGTTTAGTTAAGTTTCACTAGCCTAGTAGAGAGGATTTATTAATCGAAATATTGTGTTAATTCAGGTAAACAGCATCACATAGTTATGTTCTCTGGATGTTCATTTTATTTTTGTTATTAAATTCTTGAACTTGAAAAGAAGCTGTCACTCCTTTATTCTATGTGTGTGCAGGTTTTGCTGTTAAAAGATCGCTAGTGCTCGAATTTGTCCCTTTCAACCGTTGTCTTGATATCAGCTTAAGAGCTGATCATCACCATACAATACTTAACAGACAGAGTTATTTATGAAACATTAAATAACTTTTAACAGTGTATAATTGCACAACACATGTAAACAGACATTTTGAAAAGGGAAAAAAGCTGTTTCACTCCATGCAGTGCAATGATAAACATTCATGTATCAAATTATATCCAAAAGGTTATTAGGGTAAAAATTGTTCACGTTGAAATAAAGAGGCCCCAGAAACTCATGTAGCAAATATGATACAAATGGCGATAAAGGGTTAAAACAGTTTCAGTACTTTGGGTTGACGTACATTGTCTTTTTTATTAAACCGTGACGTCAGTTTATTTACTTGCAGTGGCGCCTCCAGAAATGTTTTATAGGGGGTCCAGATGGGGCCACTCAAACTCTTGGGGTGGCACTGAAACTAAAGCCATAATTTCAGGATTTTATTCTACTGTTGTAGTAAAGCTGCCTGTAGAAAACTATCAGAAAGACTTAAGTAAACGTTTACTAATATCTTTTGGTTTTTAATCTTTTCTTTTTGATTGTTAATGTTCCTAATGATCTAGTGTGCATAGACCAATAACAGTACAGTTAACATTTTGAGTTGAACAACAATTCCTTTTTATTGTGTAATTATATTTAGAATAAGGCGCACATTTATTAATTTATTGGAGAACAAAACAGTTACTAGGGAAAAGTAGATACTGGTAGATACAAATAAAAACGCGATAGAAGCTCAGGAAGAGTGGCTGCCATGTCCTGGCCATGGTCACCCCTGGCCACCCTTGGTAGCGTCCCTGTTTACATGACGAGCATATTTAAATTATATTGATGGATGTATTTCTCTCATTTTTACTATAGTCTATGGTTGCTCCTCTGACAGATTTACTGAAGGAGGTGAAATCCATCTGGTCCTTCCTGTCAGAAGGCTTTTGATGAAGTCAAATCTCTTCTCTGTTCTTCTCATGTTCTTTCAGCTCCACGCATGGATTGTTCTTTTGCCCTGCATGTGGATGCTAGTGATGAAGGTGGGCTTAAACGACCTGGGAGTTTTTACTCCAAAAGGTTTACCCAATTTCAGTTGAACAACACAGTTATTGAAAAAGAAAGCCCTTATCTGGGCTTTACAGCATTTTGAGGTATGTGTGGATACTGGCAGTGTTCCTCTGGTCTTCATGGATCATAATTCAATAACATTCTTGCATTCCTTGCAGTGGCCAAATGGCAGATTGATGCGTTGGATGTTGTTCTTTCAGTCTTATTGCCTGGATTGTGGTTGATGCTTTGTCCAGAGCTAATGTTCCTAGCTTCATAGTTGTTGAGCTGTAGAGATGGGGAGTGATTGGACGCAGCGTTTGACTGAGCCTTAAAAAGCTTTGAAGCTCAGAGTGTACCAGAACAGTTCCTCTGTATGCTAGCTGGTATTACAGGTGTTGATCCAACAGTTTTAGCTGGTTAGCTGAAGCTGATGGACTGGATGTTGGTTTTTAAAACCACTGAAACTCTAGTTAATGAGGAAATCAGTTTTCTACCATTTTTCCAGAACACCAGTCAAGCTTCAGAAAATATTGTTGCACAATTACAGACCAGTGCGGGTGGGTAACAGCGTTCTTGTTGCCTTTATATCGTTGATCATCACTTTTTATAGATCTGTCAGGTCTGGATGCTGCTTAGGAGCCTCTTCTTCATTGACTCCTCCTCTTCTTCATTGACTCCTCCTGTTTTTCATTGACTCCTCCTGTTTTTCATTGACTCCTCCTCTTTAATCATCATATCCAACAGGTTCTTCATGTTGTTATGCCATTACGGGACGTGACAAACTGCATGATGCAAAGTGGTCAAAATGGCCACCAACTCCCATCATGCAATGCAGCCCAAAATGGCCACCGACCATAGAAACGAGATAACGTTACTATGGAGAGAGATAAAACTCACTCACGCACAAAGATCTGTCTTCTTTCCTGGCCGACCGCCAACCTGAGAAGACACACAGCTGTTTCACTCCGCTGGGATTACCCACACGACACGTGCTCGAGTTTCTCGCTGGACCGAGATTTTTCGAAGCAAACTTTGTTCCCTGCTTTGCTGGTGCAGGAGGTCGACTTAAAAAGCATTCTGTCCCTTACTGTCTTGCAGGCATTATACCTACATGCCCAACGTGTCTCTATCAGTCTTTGTAACTCTCTTGGGGCCCCCGGAAACATCTCTCTCTGTACATCAAGCCATTTTTGGTGCACATATGACCCTTACACAACGCTATAAAGTTTCTGCAAAATAGAAAAGAAACGATTAGCTTCAGGGATGCATTTCACACTGTCAACTAATACTAAATTCAAACAATGTGCATTGCAATGCACATAAAAGGCTAATGGGGCCTCTAATTTCATGCGTGCCTGCACACCTGTGTTTTTTCCGCTCATGACTGAGGCACCATCATATGCTTGCCCTACAAGGTGGTTTTTGTAGTAAAGACCATGCTTCTGCAAAAGGTGAATTATTTTCTGTGAAAGTGATGCAGCATCGAGGCCTCAAAGGCAAGGAAGCTCTCACATACTGACCCATTGTAATATTATCTTATTACAAAGGACATCTGTTCTTTTTTGCTGAGGTCTTTAGTCTCATCAACCAAGATGCTGAAAGCCTCACTTTGGGCAACTTCACTCGTTATTGAAGAGCGGACCATTTCAGCTGGACAATCAATTATTTCATTTTGCGTGTCATGCCCAAGATATGTTGCATTTCTTTTACTTTTTTTTTGACTGTGGGATTGTTTTTGGCTATCAGTTCCATAACAGAGAGAACATTTTCTTTATTCTCACCATCTGATTCTTTATGTGCTCTCTGTGCTATGTTCTGTGTAGCTGTGAGGAGCAAGGTTTCTCCAATAATTTGAATGTACTCTCTATTTTCCTTCACCAATTTATTGTATTCTGTATTTAAGGAAGCGGAGAGAGAGGATGTGCTTGCTGTGGATTTTTCATACTCTGCCCATGCTAACATAGCATTAGTATGGGCTTCAGATTTGGCATGGCCTAAAAGTCCCCGATCTTTAAAGGTTGCCTTTTTCCAATTTTTAAAGCCCTCTTCAGATGTAAATACAGAATCACCTGAGGAGGGCAGACTGAAGTGACGACAGGCATAACAGTAGGCAGAGTCTTTACTCTGAGAATATTCAAGCCATTTATATCTGCTGTACCACTCTTTAGAAAAACATCTTTTCCTGTCCCCATGATATGTGTGTGTGTGTGTGTGTATATATATATATATATATATATATATATATTTTTTTTTTTTTTTTTTTTTTTTAATTAATCAAAAATAATCAAAAAAAACTTTAAGTGAGTCCTTTGTGATTTGTGATATAATGGTAACACAATAAACAAAACATACATTTCTTTCGAGGATATTAATTTCTAGGCAAATCCCTAATTTCATTAATTTCATTATTATGGCCACATGGTCATAACTTCACCTGCTTTTGCTGAGTCCTGCCATGTTTCACTGATCAGTGGTGCTGACTGTTCCTGCTCTGCTGCCTGATGCTTTTCCTCATCACTGTCTACTATCGCTGACTCTGTTTCCTCATCATGCTGCTCTGTCTGTTGCTTCCCTCCATCCACCTCCTCTTTCTCCTCCTTCTCACCCGCTCCCTGTTGATCCCCTGTCATCTCTTTATCTCCTTCCAAAGTTATTTTCTTCTTAGAATAAGAAGATATATCTCTGGACTTTCTCTTCATTGTCTGGAAATTGACAAACCATACATAAGCACAAGCTAACAACATTAGCTACGTAACTCTGTCAAAAAGACACCAAAAGTCGCTGTAACAGGAGCTGATACAGTCAAGAAGAGCGGCAGTGCTGCTGGCTGTGCATAATGGGATGAAACGCTAAACTGACGCTACTACCATTTACACTGGCCAGTGGGGTGGCCAGGACATCGCCAGGGGTGGCCGTGGCCACCCCCTGGTGGCGCCCCTGGGTGAGGGAGTTGATGTTCAGCTCCCACTTTAGGTCCTGGGAGATGATAGTTCCCAGGAAGCGAAAAGACTCCACAGTGTCAATTGTGGAGTAACAGAGGGTGATGGGGGTAGCTGGGGCTGAGTTCTTCCTAAAGTCCACAACCATCTCCACAGTTTTTACAGCGTTCAGCTCCAGTTTGTTCTCTCTGCACCAGGTCACCAGATGGTCAGCCTCCCACCTGAAGGTGGACTCGTCACCATCAGAGATAAGTCCGATGAGAGTGGTGTCGTCTGTGAACTTCAGGAGCTTGACAGACTGGTGACTGGAGGTGCAGCTGTTGGTGTACAGTGAGAAGAGCAGAGCAGAAAGAACACAGCCCTAGGGGGAACCAGTGCTGATGAGCTGTGAGTCAGAGAAATGTTTTCCCAGCTTCACGTGCTGCTTCCTGTCAGACAGGAAGTCTGTAATCCACCTGCAGGTGGAGTCGGGCACATTCAGCTGGGAGAGCTTCTCCTGAAGCAGAGCTGGGATGATGGTGTTGAAGGCAGAGCTGAAATCCACAAACAGGATCCTGGCGTAGGTTCCTGCAGAGTCCAGGTGCTGGAGGATGTGGTGAAGGGCCAGGTTGACAGCGTCGTCTGTAGACCTGTTGGCTCTGTAGTCAAACTGTAGGGGGTCCAGGAGGGGGTCGGTGATTTCTTTTAGGTGTGAAAGCACCAGGCGCTCAAAGGACATCATAACCACAGAGGTCAGAGTGACGGGTCTAAAGTCATTAAGTCCTGTGGTCCTTGGCTTCTTGGGAACAGGGATAATGATGGAGGATTTGAAGCAGGCTGGCACGTGGCAAGTCGTTAGTGAGGTATTTAAAATGTCTGTGAACACTGGAGACAGCTGATCAGCACAGTGCTTCAGGGTGGATGGAGAGACAGTGTCTGGTCCAGCAGCTTTCCTGGGGTTATTTCTTCTGAAGAGTTTGTTAACATCTCTCTCATGAATGGAAAGAGTTGTCACTGAGGAGAAGGTAGAGGTGATCTGTTGGGAGGTATCGTGGGGGGTGATTGCAGGACTGTCCCTTTGTCTGTTGAAACGACAGTAGAAGTTGTTGAGATCTTTTGCTAACTGTCGGTCGTTCATGGATTGGGGGGTTTTAGGCTTGTAATAGGGGGTTTTCAGCTGACGTCACGCTCACGTGACTACTCTGCGCGTCCGCCATATTGGGTGTCAGTCATTTCGCACCCGCATTGTATTACGCCTTAGGCAGTATTGGAAGTGAACAATGGGGAAAACGTGTTTAATGGTTGGTTGCACGGCCCGTGGAGGTGGAGAACAACGCTCTTTCTATCGCCTACCAGCCGTGATAGTGAATCAGTGTGAAAAAACAAAACAGCTCTCTGAACAACGCCGTCACCTATGGCTGACACGGATATCCAGGTCCGATTTGGACGGTGTTAAGCTGGAATACGCCAGAGTCTGCGGTGCTCACTTTGTCACAGGTAATTAACTGTTAAGTATTTAAAACATGTAAACCGTTGCTGTATTGTGGGCTGTAACAGCGCAACACATGATCGCCATGGGAAAAACATAGAAACGGGTTAATTTTCCACCGCTTTCCTGCCTGGAGGCGCAACCACGGAGAACAACTGTTAGAGATAACAAAGAGTCGTCGGCTCGCTTGGATCGCGGCTGTAAGACGACCGAACATAACTTTCCACAGTATCCCGATGTCAATGAGAGTGTGTTCTAAACGTTTGAAACAAATAGCAGCTAGTTAAAAGTACATTGCATGCGTGAGTGGTTGTTAGCACTAACAGTTAGCATGTGCCAGAGCCCGTCTGAGCGCAGCTTACCTTTGTACGAGTTACTGTGTTCCCACTGTTTGCTGGCTTTATGATCTGCAGCTCCTGAACCCATCCATTCGTAAACTGCACATGAGACTCCAAGGACTTGTAGCTTCAGAACTGTTCTGAAGTATAGGCGCTCACACCACAAACAAGGTAGCCGAAGACGTCCGATATGGAAAGTGACGTACGCGCTACTTCCGGGTTACGCCGGTAGGCTTTTGCCGGCGTAAATACGGTAAATACAACTTAATTTTGCACTGGTCATTGTTCTGTTTAAATAATTAAAGCCGCGAGCGGCGTCGAGCGGCCCTGCAGCCAAGCGCCTTTGCGCACCGCCGGCCGTCAGCCACCGCAGAAGCATGCGACGCATTTGCGTCGGATTGTTTACATTTTTACCATCTTATTAAAACTCACCCGTCCACGTATGATGGCGATTTCCTTGATGTACATAACTTCGACATCTCGTACCCAACCAGATGTGAACTGGTTGTGAGCCTCTAGACCCTTGTAAGCTCTCATTTCCTCAAGAGTGTGCAGAGGGTTTTCACCGAACACCAGGTAATGCACTATGTCGCCGTGCTCTACATTTGGCCAATCATCTGGATTACGGCTAAACAATTTCAATTCAATTCAATTCAATTTTATTTATATAGCGCCAAATCATGAAACATGTCATCTCAAGGCACTTTACAAAATCAAGTTCAATCATATTATACAGATTGGGTCAGATTATACAGATTGGTTAAAATGTCCTATATAAGGAAACCAGTTGATTGCATCAAAGTCCCGACAAGCAGCATTCACTCCTGGGGAACCGTAGAGCCACAGGGAGAGTCGTCTGCATTGTACATGGCTTTGCTGCACTCCCTCATACTGAGCAAGCATGAAGCGACAGTGGGAAGAAAAACCACCCATTAACGGGAAAAAAAACCCTCCGGCAGAACCGGGCTCAGTATGAACGGTCATCTGCCTCGACCGACTGGGGTTACAGAAGACAGAGCAGAGACACAACAAGAGAGACAAAAAAGCACAGAAGCACACATTGATCTAGTAATCTGTTCTACATTAGATGGTAGTAACGGGTGAGCCGTCTTCTCTGGATGATGTCAAAGTTAACAGAATGCCAGACCAGGTGTACCTACTATGAAGAAAAAGAGAGAGCAAAAAGTTAAAAGCTGAAATGACGACAGTCATTTCAATGTAATACAATGCAAAACTGGAGAACCGTAGAATGAAGAACAGTAGAAATCAGTAGAGTGAGAAAATTAGACCCTGATGTCCTCCAGCAGCCTAGGCCTATCACAGCACAACTATAGAGATAGCTCAGGGTAACATGAGCCACTCTAACTATAAGCTTTGTCAAAAAGGAAAGTTTTAAGATTAGTCTTAAAAATAGATAGGGTGTCTGCCTCACGGACCAAAACTGGGAGTTGGTTCCACAGGAGAAGAGCCTGATAGCTAAAGGATCTGCCTCCCATTCTACTTTTAGAGACTCTAGGAATCACCAGCAGACCTGCAGTCTGAGAGCGAAGTGCTCTGTTAGGAACATACGGGGTAATCAGAGCTCTGATATATGATGGAGCTTGGTTATTAAGGGCTTTATACGTTAGAAGAAGAATTTTAAATTCTATTCTTGATTTAACAGGAAGCCAATGAAGGGAAGCTAAAATTGGAGAAATATGATCCCTCTTGTTGATTTTCATCAGAACTCTTGCCGCAGCATTTTGGATCAGCTGAAGACTTCGAACTGCATTTTGTGGACTTCCTGATAGTAAAGAATTACAATAGTCCAGCCTTGAAGTAACAAATGCATGGACTAGTTTTTCAGCATCACCCCTGGACAGAATGTTTCTAATTTTGGCGATATTCCGGAGGTGAACAAAGGAAACTCTGGAAACCTGTTTAATATGGGATTTAAATGACATGTCTTGGTCGAAAACAACACCAAGATTTTTAACTTTATTACCAGAGGCCAAGTTAATGCCATCCAGATTAAGTGATTGATTAAGAAGTTTATTTTTTGAGGACTCTGGCCCAAAGATTACAACTTCTGTCTTGTCAGAATTTAAATGCAGGAAATTTAAAGTCATCCAGCTTTTGATGTCATCAAGACATGACTGCAGTCGAAGTAACTGATTGGATTCATCAGGATTTATGGATAAATATAGCTGAGTGTCATCAGCATAACAGTGGAAATTAATCCCATGCTGTCTGATAATTTTGCCAACCGGAAGCATATATATAGTAAATAGAATTGGTCCAAGGACTGAACCCTGTGGTACTCCACAAGTGACCCTAGAGTTTGAAGAAGATTTATTATTAACATGAACAAACTGGAATCTGTCTGACAGATAAGATTTAAACCAGCCTAATGCTTTTCCCTTAATCCCTACAGTATGTTCAAGTCTTTGTAGGAGAATATTGTGATCAACTGTGTCAAATGCAGCACTGAGATCTAACAGGACAAGTATAGTCACAAGTCCATTATCTGAGGCCATGAGAATATCATTGGTGACCTTCACCAGAGCTGTTTCAGTGCTATGATGAGCTCTGAAGCCTGACTGAAACTCCTCAAGTAGGTCATTACTTTGTAAATGTTCACAAAGTTGATTAGCAACTACTTTCTCAAGAATGTTAGATAAGAAAAGAAGATTAGATATAGGTCTGTAGTTTACTAGCTCATCTTGATCAAGAGAAGGTTTCTTAAGTAAAGGTTTAATAACAGCTACTTTAAAAGCCTGTGGTACATATCCATTTACTAAGGATAGATTAATCATGTCTAAAATAGGACCACTGATCAGAGGGAATACCTCCTTAAACAACTTGGTTGGGATTGGGTCTAACATACAGGTAGAAGGTTTAGATGAAGCTAAAATTTTAGATAGCTCAGAAAGCTCTACTGCTTTTAAACAGTTCAGACACTGCGCAGGTTCTAAGGATTCCTCCAATGCTGCCTCACTTACTGAGGACGAGGTAATCATGTTTGGGAGGATGCCAATTATTTTATTTTTAATGGAATCAATTTTATTTATGAAGAATCCCATAAAATCATTACTGCTAAGAGCTAAGGGGATGGCTGGATCAACAGAGCTGTGGCTCTGGGTAAGTTTGGCAACTGTATTGAAGAGAAATCTAGGATTATTCTTATTCTCCTCAATTAATGATGAAAAATATGCTGCTCTAACTCTGCGAATGGTCTTGTTATACAACAATAGACTGTCCCTCCAGATTAGGTAGGATTCCTCTTGGTGTGTAGAGTGCCATTTTCTCTCCAATTTCCTAACATTGTGCTTCAAGGAATGCAGCTCTGAATTAAACCAAGGAGCCAGCTTCCTGTGAATAATCACCTTATTTTTCAAGGGAGCTACATTGTCTAATGCAGAACGCAATGACAAAGTCATACCGTTTACAAAGACATCTATTTGTGAATTGGAAGAAACAACATTGCTGCCATCTACAGGGCATTTCTGCAATACGGAGGATATTAAAAAGGGGACAGACTCTTTAAGTTTTGATACAGCATTATCCGATAAAGATCTACTATAATGGAACCCTCTTTTGGGGGTGGGGAACTCCGTTAGATTAAACTCAAATGTTATTAAAAAATGATCAGATAGGACAGGGTTGTGAGGAAATACTGTTAATTCTTCACAATCAATGCCATATGTCAGCACAAGGTCTAAAGTATGGAGCCAAGAGTGCGTCGGTTTATGCACATTTTGAGCAAAACCAATTGAATCTAGGATAGTTTTAAAGGCTACACTAAGGTTATCACATTCTGTGTCAACATGGATGTTAAAATCACCCACTATAATAACCTTATCAGTATTTAACACCAAATCAGATAAGAAGTCTGACAGCTGATCCAAAAACTGAGTGCAAGGGCCTGGTGGACGATACAAAACAATAAACAGAAGAGGTTTTATTGCTTTGCAGTTTGGATGAGGGAAACTGAGGGTTAAATGTTCAAAAGAACTGTAGTTATTAATTGGCCTGGGACTAATTAATAAATCAGACTGAAAGATGGCTGCCACTCCTCCTCCTCTTCCCACAGATCTGGGAATGTGGAAATTTGAATAATTGGAGGGAGTTGACTCATTTATACTAACGTAGTCCTCTTGTAGCCAGGTTTCTGTGAGACAAAACAAATCAATCTGTTTATCAGAAATCAATTCGTTAACTAACAAAGTCTTTGGAGGGAGAGACCTTATATTTAATAGACCACATTTAATTGTTTTATTTTTAGGTTCAAGGTGAACCGTATTGATTTTTATTAGGTTTTTATGATTTGTTCCTTTTAGATAAGTTTTTGATCTGTTAAGTTTTGGCCGTGGGAAAGACACCGTCTCAATAGGATAATGGGTGGGTAACAGTACAGAAGCTGCAGAGAGGTGTGTTAAACTACGGCTCTGCTTCCTGGTCTGGACCCTGGGTTGTCAGCATTTAGGAGAACTAATAAAACCGGCCAGATTTCTAGAAAGAAGAGCTGCACCATCCAAAGTGGGATGGATGCCGTCTCTCCGGATCAGACCAGGTTTTCCCCAGAAAGTTTGCCAGTTATCAATGTAGCCCACGTCGTTTTCAGGACACCACCTAGACAACCAGCGGTTGAATGATGACATGCGGCTAAACATGTCATCACTGGTCAGATCAGGCAGGGGACCAGAGAAAATTACGGAGTCCGACATTGTTTTAGCAAACTCACACACCGAAGCAACACCAACTTTAGTGACCTCCGATCGGCGTGACCGGGTGTCATTACCGCCAGCGTGAATAAAAATCTTACTGTATTTACACTTATCCTTAGCCAGCAGTTTTAGGTAAGGTTCTATGTCGCCCGTTCTGGCCCCTGGCAGGCATTTAACTATGGTCCCTGGTGTCTCTAGTGCCACGTTTCTGACTATTGAGCTCCCAATAATCAGGGTCGGCTTCTCAGCAGGTGTGTCGCTGAGTGGGGAAAATTTGTTAGAAACCACGGTTGGTGGTGAACTGGGGGCTGAAATCTAGAGCTATGCTTCCTACGAACTGTCACCCAGCCGGCCTGCTTACCCGGCTGCTCGGGTGCTTCTGGAGGACCACTAAGTGAAGTAACGCTAGGTCTATGTGGCTCCGCGCTAGCAAATGGGCGGCTATCAGCTGGTCTTTCCATAGCACGGAGCCGGGTCTCTAATTCTGACACCCTCGCCTCCAAAGCTACAAAAACACTACATTTATTACAAGTACCATTATCACTAAAGGAGGCAGAGGAATAGCTAAACATCTGACCCAGAGAGCAGGAGATAAGGGGAGACTTAGTAAGAGACGGAGAAGCTGAAGTAACAGTAGGAGAGGAAGCCATTGTGGAGCTAAAGCTAGGCTAGGCTAAAGCTAGGCTAGCGCCCTTCTACCACGCCAAGAGAGCAAACCGTGAAACACGAGGAGTTCCCAAGCGTGATGTGCAGCAACAGAAAATGTTTTAAAAGTGCTTATGTGTTAGAAACAGATGTTACAGCAAAGAGATTAAAGATACAAGCGAGAGAATCTGGAGCAACAAACCGTTGCTCACGCAGTGAAAACAGGAAGTGATACAATACGCCTTACCGCAAACAGGAAGTGACGTCAGCCAAGACGGGTACTAACAGGACACATCCTCCCCAACACGGAGAAGGCACTCTACCCTTTTCCGGTTCAAAACCATGGTCTCGGATTTGGAGGCACTGATCTTCATCCCAGCCGCTTCGCACTCTGCTGCGAACCGCTCCTGTGAGAGCTGTAGATCACGCCCTGATGAAGCCAATAGGACCACGTCATCCGCGAATAGCAGAGACGCAATCCTGAGGCCACCAAAACGGATCCCCTCAACACCTTGGCTGTGACTAGAAATTCTGTCCATAAAAGTTATGAACAGAATCGGTGACAAAGGGCAACCTTGGCGGAGTCCAACTCTCACCGGAAACGAATCCAACTTACTGCCGGCAATGCGGACCAGACTGTGACACCGGTCATACAGAGACCTGACAGCCCTTATTAAAGGGTCCGGTACTCCATCCTCCTGGAGTACCCCCCACAGGATCCCTCGGGGGACACGGTCGAATACCTTCTCCAGATCTACAAAGCACATGTAGACTGGTTGGGCAAACTCCCATGCCCCCTCCAGAATCCTGCTGAGGGTATAGAGCTGGTCCAGTGTTCCACGGCCAGGACGAAAACCACACTGCTCTTACTGAATCCGAGATTCAACTATCCGACGGACCCTCCTTTCCAGAACCTCTGAATAGACCTTACCAGGGAGGCTTAAGAGTGTGATTCCTCTGTAGTTGGAACACACCCTCCGGTCCCCCTTTTTAAATAGTGGGACCACCACCCCAGTCTGCCAATTCAGGGGAACTGCCCCCGATGTCCACGCAATGCTGCAGAGCCGCGTTAACCAACATAGCCCCACAACATCCAGAGCCTTAAGGTACTCAGGGCGAATCTCATCCACCCCCGGGGCTTTGCCACCGAGGAGCTTTTTAACAACCTCGGCAACCTCAGCACCAGAGATGGGAGAACCCGACCCAGAGTCCTCAGGCTCTTCTTCTGCAATGGAAGACATGTTGGTGGGATTAAGGAGGTCTTCGAAGTATTCCGCCCACCGAAACACGACGTCCTGAGTCGAGGTCAGCAGCACACCACCCCCACTGTAAACAGTGTTGGTACTGCACTGCTTCCCCCTCCTGAGACGCCGGATAGCGGACCAGAATCGCTTCGAAGCCGTACGGAAGTCTTTCTCCATGGCCTCTCCGAACTCTTCCCACGCCCGAGTTTTTGCCTCGGCGACCAGCCGAGCCGCCTGCCGCTTCGACTGCCGATACACATCAGCTGCTTCCAGAGTCCCACAGGCCAAAAAAGCCCGGTAGGACTCCTTCTTCAGCTTGACGGCTTCCCTCACCGCTGGTGTCCACCAGCGGGTTCGAGGGTTGCCGCCGCGACATGCACCGACAACCTTGCGGCCACAGCTCCGACTAGCCGCCTCAAAAATAGAGGCACGGAACATGGTCCATTCAGACTCAATGTCCCCCGCCTCCCTCGGGACGTGTTTAAAGTTCTCCTGGAGGTGGGAGTTAAAGCTCCGTTTCACAGGGGACTATGCCAGACGTTCCCAGCAAACCCTCACAGTACGTTTGGGCCTGCCCGGTCGGTCGATTAAAATTTTCAGAAATGTTTCTGAAAATTTTAATCCCTAAATAACCAGATAAAATAAATATAAAAAAATGGTTAACGAGACTTAAAAAGCCTAAAAGATGGTGACATAAAAATATCAAAAACATTTTTATACACAAAAATAGAAAGAATATATACTGTAAAATAACCTCAACAATGCTTTTGCTGTTTACCGTTTCACCTCAGAGAAAGCAGGACAAGACAAGAGGATGGAGCAAGCTGTCGGTTTGTGCATGAAAGTGGTGGCTTTCTTCACTTTTTCATGGAAGAAGAAGAGAGACTTGGCCTCTGCTCAGGTAGAGTTTCATCTACCCCAACACAAGCTGGTGACAGATTCACCTACAAGGTGGGACTCCTGTCACAAAATGATTGCGAGGGTGTTGGAGCGACACAAAGCTTTAAGCCCCACCATCTGTTTTACGCCCAGCTAGTATTAAGATTTACTGTGTAGCATTAACTCTAAAGAAATATGTAAGAAAGGGTGGAATAAATATGTGAAAAATCATTACAAATAACAAGATAAATAATAATAAAAAAAAATGTAAATGCAAGAATGTCTTCAATGTTTTTAAAGATAAAATAATCCACCGGTTAAATATCTGGATCACAGGCTGAACACAAGTATTGATTTGTCTGTGCGTGTGTGGGAGACACAGACAGAAGCACAGAGGGGAGAAGAGGCTGCTCTGTTCCACACCGCCAAACGAAGTGAAAATTTAGGGCTTTTTATTTTTATAAGCTGAATAAAGGGTAGTTACACACTGTGGTAGATTTGAAGTGTTCTTTTGGTCAGATCCTCTTCCGCTGCAGTAGAGCATCAACACAACACTGCGCTGTTCTGCCCTCAAGTAGGCTCCATGCTGCCAGGAGTTTGCTCACACTACAGTGGCTTCCACGAGAGAAGGCGCTACTGTCTGTGTGAAGCCCAAGCTGGGCTTTGCTTAACGCTGCTGAAGGAGCATTGTCTCTCCCACAGAAAGCTGCTGTTATGGCTCTGCCACACAACAATGGTTCCATCAGCAGTCGGGGAAAATAACTTTTTGAACCACACACCGTTTACAGACAAAACTTCACTGCTTCCAGGGTAGTAAATACAATGTTTTATTATACACTGGAGTGCTGATTTTGCCGAAAAACTGAAGTCACTGGCCACCATCTTGCTACTCACTACTCACAGAATCCCATAGGATTTGGTTGCAACAACAAGCAGTTTTGTGGCTGTGTGAAAACGTTTCACAGGTAATTCTACAGTCAGTGGATGTACTAACACTATCAACTAATAGGAAATTAGGTGCTGAAATATTTTACGTTATTGTATATTGTCATTTATATATTTATAAATGTTTTAAGCCCCCCCCCCCCCCCCCCGAACATGATAAAATCCTCGTTATTCGATGCTGTAGCGCACATATTCCCTAGTTACTGGAGGAAAATAGGGAGTACCAATATGGCGGATGGTGGCTTCAAAGCGACTCGTTCTAACAGCGGCTATTTGCACTCTAGTGTATAATATAGCTCAAGGATTTCCACCAACAGAATGTATCATTTCTCTTCTTCTACACTTTTGGGGCTATCACTCAAAGTGCCCCAAAAGTGTAGCTAAATAACCAATCGTATACTGTTGCTAGGGAAAATTAATAAATATTTGACCAATCAGCATCACCAAAAAGAATGGCTTTGGGGCTATTGGAATCTTTGCCCCTGCTACACAGTGATATGGGTGTATGGCAAGTGGAGAGACACACATTTTGTCATGCGGTGAGTGAGTTTGAAGGGTGGGCTGTTTGTTTTGAAGAGAGTGACAGGATATTGGAAGGTACTGTGAACATTGTATCATGTACATAATTTTGTCAGCTGATGATTTTTTTCATATTTTGAAATACTGTTCTGTTTCTGTTCTGTTGTGAAACCCATTGTGTCATTGTGAAACCGTTTGGCTGAAGATAATGGCAGTACAGAATGGTGTATGCCTACTTTGTGTGTTTGGTGACAAATAGTGAATTTTACTGTTGTATTTCATACCATTCCTTTCCAAAATAAGACCCAATATAGCTGTAAATGGTTGAATGTATCTGTAAGCTGCTAATTGTGAGAAGGGAACTAAATGCTTATTGTGGAATTTCAGTAATTTTCCGACTTTTAATTTGAATGCATGTACTGGGTTAGGCAGGGAAATCTATTGGCCAGCCCCACCAAGATTTTTTTTCCACCAGCCGCCACTGTGACTGAGGCATGTGCAGGTAGGCATGTGAACAGGAGAGCAAAGTTGACTTTAATTAGTGCAGCAGGAGGATCTGATCAAGATCAGAGTGCTGGCTGAGGAGTAGACACAGCTGATAGGATGGTGGCTCCATCACTACATGATGGACATAAATACATTTAATTAACATAAGATGCTTTGGTTCCCATTATGTCTCTTGTTCTTTACTGGTAGCTGATTATACCAGAAATAATAATGTCATACCAGATGACAATACTGTAATAATACTTCAAATTCCTGTAATTCATTATAGGTATCATACTGTCAACAGTTCCACCATAAAATTGCAATAGTTTCAGGGGAACAGATACCAGTGAATATAACAACGGCAGTAAAAAATTCATTTGATAATTGAACCTATTCATGTCACAGGAAACTTTCTGAAGAATTTGCATAAATACAAAATGACCAAAAAACCCAGAGAAAATTAATACAAGATGAACCTTTTACAGTAGCAGATTGCTTGCATTTTGTTGTCATTAGATAACCGATACTTTGCTGACCAGTGATTTTAAAGAAACTTTTTACAAAAGATTATGTTACTAATCGGCACAAAAACAGCAACAGAGGCTTTCAATCAGACCTCCAGAGACGAGAACCAGAGCTGAGGCGCCCAGTTGTGAGAAGAGGTGTCGGGACATCCCCCATTCCCTCAATGGCAAGAAAAGAGGCTGATGAGTTTTGAGCTGGTAGAGCAGACTGAGCAACAGAAGGTGCCTGTCTGCATCATCAGGTGGATAAGAAGGTAACCGGCAGAGCTGAGGGTGTTGGCTGTGACCTAAGTTGTTCCCATACAGCCTGTAACCAAAGCTGGTGTCCTTAGATGTACACTCCATTTCCTCAAGCAGAAGTGGAGAAGGCAAAATTTCCAAATCTTCACCATATAGTTTACCCTCCTCCGGCTGCTATTGGATCCAGTGGTAAAGCTCATCTTCCAGGGAGGTCTTGCCTACTTGGTCCATCGGACCCTCGGTGGGGATAACAGGAGCCGGGGAGTTCACCAGACCTTCAGAGGCGTGAGCGGCAGCTGAAGCATCCACCAGACCTTCAGTGACAAAACTCAGGGCAGCCGACTTTAATATTACAGAGATGTAATTGAGGATGATGGCTGAACCAGAGGTGAACGGGATCCTGTTCTGGACCTCTGAGGCAATGATGACCTTGCTCTTAGGTATTGAGGGGGTTCAGAGTATTTCATAGCACACTCTGGTTGCTTAGAACAGGGTGTGGAGGAGCTCTGGGTAGAGCATAGGAAGGTCCCACCTACCCAACCTCCCACCCCCGGAAAGGAAGCTCCTCTGTGGCGCCTGGATCTGCATCGAGGAGATACTGCTTAGGGCAAACTGGAAACTTTAGTTGGACCTGGAGAGGAAGATGGTGCTGCTGCTGTTACTGGCTGAGCTGCAGAGACAGGAGCTGCTTTGTCAGACAAGTTGTCAGAAGCTGCCGTCGTCTGCTATATTTCTAATGCAAGGATTTCCTTTATCGACCATTTTGTCAAGCAGCTGCTCTGCAACAGACAGTGGAAAACATCTTCCCCATTATTTAGCCCAGGAACTGATGCGTTGGCCATCTCCAGTCTTTTCCAAGGTAAACTACTCTACAAAAAGTCACCAAAGCTGGTCATAGTTTTGTACAATAAAACATCAAACAAAAACACTACAGTTTGAATAACAAAAACTTAAACAATATTCATGATAGTAAAATAACCTAATCCAAAGCACTAGTTTGATGCATTGTGTTTTGCATAAACTAGTTAGTAAAATCCCTGTATATCTGCTCCTGCTTAGGTACTCAGACCAGATCTTCTGGCATGAACAACAACACCATGTTCAAAGTCCTTAAAGGAGAAGTCCGGTCAAAATCAGAATTAAAACTGCTGAAAGTACTTTATATAAAATTATTACATACTGTTCAATAAATGATAAGCTTTTTTAATTAAGAGTAATTTTCATTTGAAGGTCCTTTTATGGGGGCCGCCATCTTGGTGAAGAACAGTACTGCCACCTCCCAGTTTGTGACGTAACGGTGCGGTACCGGCTGTAGAGCAAGTCCCGATGCCCTATCTGTCCCTTTGTAAATAAATACCCGTTTTCATGCCAAAATATATATTTTAAACCGCTTAAACAAAGATAGACATGGTATTAAGCATTTAAATTTAAAGTAATACTAATTTTACATTTAGTATTAGAGACATAAAAAGACAACAAATAAGCAATAAAGTACAGTTTATGGGTTGGGTTCTGCAATGTTAAAAGATGAGTATAAAACTCATCTTTAGAACCAATCTCTGCTCAAAATGGTGATCTGCACTGCCTAATCTACTTTCAACAGTTATCATCAGTTATTGCAACCGTAAACTGCAGAAAATACAGGCAGAGCGGCTCATTCTGAGTTTACTCTCTGCTCCTGTCAGGATGAGCTGCAGTGCGTTATGAGGCGGAGGGATATTTCAGCGTCATTTAGTTTAGACCCCAAACAATCGACTTTACTTTCAGAAACAAGCCCAAAAAAACTGCAACCCCACAACTCATGAAATATACAAGTGACTTTAGAAAAAATAAGACCAAAGTTGCCTAAAATAAGTGGGCTTCACAACAGTGAGCATGCTTTCTAAGTGTGTCGTATCCCTCCGCTGCAACAGTGAGCATACTTATGCTTACTGTTGCAGCGGAGGGATACGACACACTTATGTGTCGTATCCCTCCGCTGCTCTGGTCTGAAAAAGAAAAACATACCGAAAATCTTCGCTCTCATGTCATCTTGAAGACATTCTTCTTCCAAATGTTGGCTGCATATGACGTTTCTCTCTGGCCAGAAGCACGATGGTAAATCCTCTCTCTTCAAGTAGGTAATCCAGCAAAACAGTCCATGGTGGATGATTAATCGGAAAGGTGAAAAACTAATGTTTTTTCCACTTTTACCCGATGTATTGTTACATCCAACTGCCATGCACGTGAGCATTGTTGCTTTAACAATAGCTCCCGCAAATTTCAATGGTTAAGTCCTCTGGAAATCCGAAAAAAATGTTGATGATCGCAGCTGTGTAGAACAGCTCCTATTGATTTTCCTTGGAAAGTGCGAAGAAATGCTGTCTCCGCTTTTCCACGTCACAGGATGTGATGTCAGGGGGCCCTTACTGCCCATATTTGGGCAGTAATGGCCGCCCCCATACACAGTGATCCAGACGATAATTTATGTTTTTCTTTTCTTATTGATTAAAGATAAATTCATTAAATAACCACAAACGTATTAGTTTTAGTTATAGCTAATGATCCCTTGATTTTTCCTTGTTGACCGGACTTCTCCTTTAATGGGAAGGAAAACCTCCAACAGAACCAGGCTCAGTATGAACAGTCATCTGCCTCGACTGACTGGGGGTTACAGAAGACAGATCAGAGACACAACAAGACAGACAAAAAAAGCACAGAAGCACACATTGATCCAGTAATCTGTTCTACATTAGATGGTAATAGCGGGTAATCTGTCTTCCCTGGATGATGTCACAGTTAACAGAACGTCAGACCAGGTGTACCTTCTATGAAGAAAAAAGAGAGAGAACAAAAAGTTAAAAAATGAAATAACAACAAGCAATGCAAAACTGGAGAACAGTAGAAATCAGTAGAGTGAGAAAAATAGGCCCTGATGTCCTCCAGTAGCCTAAGCCTATAGCAGCATAACTATAGAGGTAGCTCAGGGTAACATGAGCCACTCTAACTATAAGCTTTGTCAAGAAGGAAAGTTTTAAGATTAGTCTTAAAAGTAGACAGGGTGTCTGCCTCACGGACCAAAACTGGGAGTTGGTTCCACAGGAGAGGAGACTGATAGCTAAAGGATCTGCCTCCCATTCTACTTTTAGAGACTCTAGGAACCACCAGCAGACCTGCAGTCTGAGAGCGAAGTGCTCTGTTAGGAACATACGGGGTAATCAGAGCTCTGATATATGATGGAGCTTGATTATTAAGGGCTTTATACGTTAGAAGGAGAATTTTAAATTCTATTCTTGATTTAACAGGAAGCCAATGAAGGGAAGCTAAAATTGGAGAAATATGATCCCTCTTGTTGATTTTCATCAGAACTCTTGCCCTAGCATTTTGGATCAGCTGAAGACTTCGAACTGCATTTTGTGGACTTCCTGATAGTAAAGAATTACAATAGTCCAGCCTTGAAGTAACAAATGCATGGCCTAGTTTTTCAACGTCAACCTTGGACAGAATGTTTCTAATTTTGGCGATATTCCTTAGGTGAAAAAAGGAAACTCTGGAAACCTGTTTAATATGGGATTTAAATGACATGTCTTGGTTGAAAATAACACCAAGAGTTTTTACTTTATTACCAGTGGCCAAGTTAATGCCATCCAGATTAAGAAGTTTATTTTTTGAGGACTCTGGTCCAAAGATTACAACTTCTGTCTTGTCAGAATTTAAGTGCAGGACATTTAAAGTCATCCAGCTTTTGATGTGTCATCAAGACATGACTGGAGTCGAAGTAACTGATTTGTCAAGCACAGAACAGAAGGACCCTGTATTCAAGGCGACAAACAGTTTATTAAGAATCGGAACAGAGCGGGCGGCGTCTGTGTTAGCACCTGGAACCTCTGCGGGTGGAGACAACAGGTTAGTGACCTCGTCAGTCTGGATGTGACTAGACACTAACGTGTGGGTCACTAACCTGGTCCCTATGTCCAGAGCTGGTCCGGGGACTGGAGGAGATTCCAGCTGGCGAGCTGCCAACAAGACGCTGCGTGTTGTGAAGCTCCGGGAGTCCGAGATGCGGAGCAAACGATTATCGGTGGACAGGCAGGAGGTCAGAACCGTGTAGACAAAAACAGACAGCAGGATAATCCAGTGGGTAAATCCAAAGCCGAAGTCGGAGACGTAGTCGGGGGTCAGAACCAATGGATAATCCAGATCGTAATCAGGTCACAGTTCAGGGTTCGGAACACGGTCAAACAAGGATCAGGTAGAAACAGGCAAACTCAGAGGTCGGAGGGCAGAACAGGTCAGGAACAGATAGTCAGAGAAAAGAACACTGGAATAAGTCGATCGCATGGATGAAATAAACTGGCACTGCTGTCTGGTCTAAAAGCTGGTTTTATACTAGTGGGAGCAGGTGGAACATATCTGTGGTAATGAGAAATAGGCGGAGCTAAGCGGGTGTGTGATAAGAGAAATAAGACCAGGCAACAGTGCCGAAATCATGACATGATTGGATTCATCAGGATTTATGGATAAATATAGCTGTGTCATCATCAGTGTCATCAGCATAAATGGCACTGGAAATGAATCCCATGCTGTCTGATAATTTTGCCAATTGGAAGCATATATATCGTAAATAGAATTGGTCCAAGGACTGAACCCTTTCGTACTCCACAAGTGACCCTAGAGTTTGAGGAAGATTTATTATTAACATGAACAAACTGGAATCTGTCTGACAAATAAGATTTAAACCAGCCTAATGCTTTCCCCTTAATCCCTACAGTATGCTCAAGTCTTTGCAGGAGAATATTGTGATCAACTGTGTCAAATGCAGCACTGAGATCTAGCAGGACAAGTATAGACACAAGTCCATTATCTGAGGCCATGAGAATATCATTAGTGACCTTCACCAGAGCTGTTTCAGTGCTATGATGAGCTTTGAATCCTGACTAAAACTCCTCAAGTAGGTCATTGCTTTGTAAATGTTCACAAAGTTGTTTAGCAACTACTTTCTAAAGAATTTTAGATAAGAAAAGAAGATTAGATATAGGTCTGTAATTTACTAACTCATCTTGATCAAGAGATGGTTTCTTAAGTAAAGGTTTAATAACAGCTACTTTAAAAGCCTGTGGTACATATCCATTTACCAAGGATAGATTAATCATGTCTAAAATAGTGCCACTGATCAGAGGGAATATCTCTTTAAACAACTTGGTTGGGATTGGGTCTAACATACAGGTAGAAGGTTTAGATGAAGCTAAAATTTTAAATAGCTCAGAAAGCTCCACTGCGTCTAAACAGTTCAGACACTGCGCAGGTTCTAAAGATTCCTCCAATGCTGCCTCACTTACTGAGGACGAGGTAATCATGTTTGGAAGGATGCCAATTATTTTATTTTTAATGGAATCAATTTTATTTATGAAGAATCCCATAAAATCATTACTGCTAAGAGCTAAGGGAATGGATGGATCAACGGAGCTATGACACTGTACGTTTTGGCAACTGTACTGAAGAGAAATCTAGGATTATTTTTGTTCTCCTCAATTAATGATGAAAAATATGCTGCTCTAACTCTGCGAAGGGTCTTGTTATACAACAATAGACTGTCCCTCCAGATTAGGTAGGATTCCTCTTGGTGTGTAGAGCGCCATTTTCTCTCCAATTTCCTAACATTGTGCTTTAAGGAACGCAGCTCTGAATTAAACCAGGGAGCCAGCTTCCTGTGAATAATCACCTTCTTTTTCAAGGGAGCTACATTTCCTAATACAGAACGCAATGAGGAAGTCACACTGTTAACAAAGAAACAACATTGCTGCTACCTGCAGGGTATTTCTGCAATACTGACGATATTAAGAGGGGGACAGCATTGTCTGATAAAGATCTACTATAATGGAACCCTCTTTTGGGGGTGGAGAACCCAGTTAGATTAAACTCAAATGTTATTAAAAATGATCAGATAGGAAAGGGTTGTGAGGAAATATTGTCAATTCTTCACAATCAATGCCATATGTCAGCACAAGGTCTAAAGTATGGAGCCAAGAGTGCATTGGTTTATGCATATTTTGAGAAAAACCAATTGAATCTAGGATAGTTTTAAAGGCTACGCTAAGGTTATCACTTTCTGTGTCAACATGAATGTTGAAATCCCCCACTATAATAACCTTGTCAGTGTTTATCACCAAATCAGATAAGAAGTCTGACAACTGATCAAAAAACTGAGAGTAAGGGCCCGGTGGACGATACAAAGCAACAAACAGAAGAGATTTTGTTGCTTTGCAATTTGGATGAGGGAAACTGAGGGTTAAATGTTCAAAAAGAACTGTAGTTGTTATTTGGCCTGGGACTAATTAATAAATCAGACTGAAAGATGGTTGCCACTCCTCCTCCTCTTCCCACAGATCTAGGAATGTGGAAATTTCAATAATTGGAGGGAGTTGACTCATTTATACTAATGTAGTCCTCTTGTAGCCAGGTTTCTGTGAGTCAAAATAAATCAATCTGATTATCAGAAATCAATACATTAACTAACAAAGTCTTTGTAGGGAGAGACCTTATATTTAATAGACCACATTTAATTGTTTTATTTTTGGTTCAAGGTGAGCCGTATTGTTTTTTATTCGATTTGTATGATTTGTTCCTTTTAGATCAGTTTTTGATCTGTTAAGTTTTGGCCATGGGAAAGACACCGTCTCAATAGGGTAATGGGTGGGTAACAGTACAGAAGCTGCAGAGAGGAGTGTTAAACTACAGCTCTGCTTCCTGGTCTGGACCCTGGGTTGTCAGCATTTAGGAGAACAAATAAATCCGGCCAGATTCCTAGAAAGAAGAGCTGCACCATCAAAAGTGGGATGGATGCCATCTCTACGGATCAGACCAGGTTTTCCCCAGAAAGTTTGCCAGTTATCAATGTAGCCCACGTCGTTTTCAGGACACCACCTAGACAACCAGCGGTTGAATAATGACATGCGGCTAAACATGTCATCGCTGGTCAGTTTACTTTGTTACTTTGATGGATTTTAACATTATTTTGTATGTTTTGTGGATTCTTGGTTTTTATCTTGTTTTTATGTTTCTGTTTTGATGCCATAATTCCACCAAACCATCAACTAATTGTTGTTTAGTGTTAAAGGGCTAAACATGGTTAAAGTGCAGATTGTCATTTGATCAGCAGCTCCTTGCAGCTACTGAGCCTCTGACCTGCTGTGGAAGCAGAAAGGATGGACTTAGTTTGTCACTCACTGCTTCAGGGTTCTGGTTCTGGTTCTGTTCAGTAAATAATGACCCAGTGGAATCTGTGCTGCTGTTGTATTTCCCTCATGTGAAGAGCTGCTGAGGAACATATCTTTTATTCATGTCCTGATAAATGAAACCTTAGAACTGACTGTGGTTCTGCTCACTCTTTACCATCACTGACGTGGATTATTTAAAAAACGCAGCAAATGTTTTAGATTTAGACATCGTGCAGGTTATCATTTCACCACCAGAGGGAGACAAATCCCCTATAAATCATGTGTTCCAGAAACTGAATAGAAATAATAATATTAATAATAATAATAATAATAAAACTTTATTGATCTCACAATGGAGAAATTCACTTTTGCATCTTAACCCATCCCTTGGGGAGCAGTGGGCTGCCACTCTGCGGCGCCTGGGGAGCAATCAGAGGTTAAGGGTCTTGCTCAGGGACCCAGAGTGCAGGCTGTGGGGATCGAACCGGGTACTTGCAACCTTCTCAGAGCACAAGCTATGATTGACTGCTTGAAAATTTAGAAGGAAAGGTAATTTGGTGAGATTTTAATTCTTACAGTGGGGTAGTAATTAGAGGTGGTGGAAGAAATATTGGATTTTAGGAACTTTAATGATGGAAGTGGTACCAGAAACAACTATAGACTTAACTCTTATATCTCAAAATATAGGAGAATCAACCATAGGTTCCAATTCTAACTAAAGTGGGTTTAGAGATAGGATATTATAATAAAAATATAGAAAGATTGATATTTCGATGTGCTGACCTAGAAAATCACAAAATAATTAGTGATGAAAACATGCAAAAGATTAATCCTGACTTGGATGTTGATTCTTTAAATGTTTATATTTGTGAAGCCATTTTAGGTGCAGCACGACAATTCATCCAAAGGAAGAAAAGAAAAATGTAAGAAAAATTACTTCTAGTTTACAAACGATTATAAATTTTTAATAAAATTTGGAAATAAAGTTTTTAGAATGTTAAAGAAAATTAGAACTATCAGAAATTATTGAACAGGAAAGTTTAAAAGCGTTTGTTAAATGAACTGTTAAAAGTGCAAAAGAAAGTTTTATTGGGGAAATTTTTGTAACTAAAAAACAATAATCACACTATTAATTGAAAGCACTTATTAACAGTCACCATCTCATAACTATCCTGTTATCCCGTTTGCTGATAATCAGCATAACTTCCACGAAAACAGTGGCAGCCGCCATGGTGTTAAAGGCTTTTACAGCTGGTCTGACATCTTGGTAGCATCCTGGCATCCTCTGGCATCTTCCAAACCACTCACAGTCACCTTGTAACCTGTTTTAAAACATTTTTAAATAAATGTCAATTAAGCACATCATTAATTGAAAGTAAATATTGAACAGACATTAAAGAACCCCAATGACAAACTGTTTGCCCAAAAACAACAGAAGTGCAGCAGCGGCAGGTCCTCTGGCACCTAATTCTCAGCGCTGGACTGCTGGCTGTGTGACACCTTGTGGCGGCCAGCTGGCGAAAGTTCCACAAGCTTTTATTGGAAATAATATCAATAAAACATGATTATTTGGAAGTAGTTATAGACAAACAGGCATCCATAACAAATGATTTTCCCAAAAACAGCAACAGCAGTGAGTGTGGCAACAGTCGTGGCAGCTAACGCTATCACCTTCGTGGGAGGGGCTTACCAGTGAAGGTGCCACCGGACGTGCAACTAGTAGCTGCCGCTGCCACAAATTGTGCTCTGTCCTGCTGTATGTATCCTGGTAAAAGCCTCACTGGTACTAAAACCTCTTGTTTTCAGAGAGACCGGCTCACAATGAAAACCCAAAATTCACCGTCTCAGAAAATTAGAATATAACTGAAAACTGATGGCCTGTTCATAGAAAGCTGAGCGGAAGGAAGAAGTTCTGGAGACAACAGGGAACCAGCAACCCTGAGAGAAAGTCAGAACCATCCAGCATGGACCAAAGAAAAACAGAACCAGACTGTTGCTCAATGGTCCAAAGACTTTGATCACCTGGGCTTCCTGAACACCTCAGCAGAACCACAGGCTGATCTCCTCCATGCCACACTGCATTGATGCAGTAATGCATGCAGAAGGAGCCCCGTGCATAGAGATGTTCCAGTTTTCTGGTGGGTTGAATTTTAGATTTTCTCATCAATACATACTGACAAAACAAATAAACTTAATAGAGGTAAGCAGCTAAAGCATGGACCAAAGAAGAAACCATGGACTGAGGAGGTGGACGACATTAATAAGTCCTTCAGCTTTCTGTCAGAGGAGGTTTTTGCTGTCAGGCTGCAGCAGAAAGGTATTCTGGAGCTGCTCCAGGAGGTGGAAGCTCTCCACAATCAAAGTGTGGAGAAGGACCAGAGGATCGCCTACCTGGAGATGTCTACATTAATGAACATCTGACCAAGAGGAACGCTGACATCAGCAGGAAGGCCAGGATGAGAAACAGATATCCAGGCAATGTGGACGGCAACCTGCAAGATTTCTGTTAAACTGAACAGATCACCAGAGGAGGCAAAGGTTTTGGTCATCAGGGACACCGAGGAGCTGGACAGATTCACTGAGCACTACACTGGGACACAAGGTACCACTAGTGACACTAAGTCACAAACGGGACGACCCAATCAGGAGGTTCTGACCCACTAACATCTGATCACATCAATAGCTGAGACTGTACTGGAAACATCTGGAGCTGAGAACCTTTAACCACATGGAGAACAGAGGACAGAACATGGAGGACATTGACCCAGGAAATCATTTCTACAATGACATCATTGATAACTGTGGTTACTACAATGAAGAGCAATACAACAGGACAGTTATAGTAGAATAAATGATCTATTATACATTTCTACAGTCGTAGCTTTAACAACATCAAAGACTGTCTATGTCCTGATTAACAGAGACTCAGAAGCAGCAACAGTCACGGACACAGGGAAAAGTTCAACAGGTTTATTTAGAACATGTAACAGGGTGATGGTCCAGGCTGAGACTCTGGGTACGCCAACTGGTCTGGCTTCAGGAAGCGCTCCCCCTTTATCCAGCTCTTGATTGGCTCTTAACAAGCTGCACCTGTGACACCCTGCAGGAGGAAAACACACACGCACCGCACACTGCTTCTGATAATAGATACAATGACGAAAGTGATAGAGGGCATAGCTGAATATAGAACAACTGAAGTTTGTGTGGAAAAGAAGAAAAATTTTATGTTTTGCTGCATCTACAGAACTCCAGGTTCTGATCTGCACATTTTTAGGGAGTGGTTTGAAGAAACATTCACAACCGTAAACCAGAAGGTATTTTTCATCTGTGGGGACTTTAATATTGATCTGCTTCACTCATTATTAAAACTTTGTTTTCTACATAGAAGTTTGCAGGTTTTCTTCTGGCCATTCTCCACATGTTAGCACGATGTATTTATTTAGGATTCATAAACAATATATCAAGGCGCAGTTCACAAACAGAACAGAAAACAGAGCAGAAAATGTACAAAGACATCTATTAAAATATGAAACAAATAAAATAGTGTGAAAAAAGCCATTATTACAAGAGGACAGAAAAAGTTTAAATTAAATTGTTGATAAATGGTTCAAATGATTGGACTTTTATGTTGTCACAGTAACTCCAAAAATAAAATTATTTAACTTAAACAAGTTAATGGTGTGGTTGATTTTTAAGAAAAGACAGCTATGAAAAAAGGATTTAGCCAAAATAATAATAAAAATAGATAAATACATAATAATAATTATTATTATTATTATTGTTATTATTAATATTATTATTAGTAGTAGTAGTAGTAGCAGCAGTAGTAGTAATAGTAGTAGTATTATTACCATGGTTTAATATTTTATCTCCTGTTAGAAGACCAATCTTTATCAAATCAAAATATATAAGTGGAATGAATGTTCATTGCAATGAAACGAAGTTGTTCTGCTGTCTTGTTTACCCTTGTAACGACTTTTGTTAAAAGTCGTTACAAGGGTAAACTTCAGACATCATTTTGAAATTGATCTCTTTTACTTTCAGAGGAAGATTTGTAGAAAATGGTTCCTTGGACCTGGCAGACATTTTTAGCTGGATCTTTCAGGGATCTTTGCAGCAGACACTGGTCCAGTTTAGAAGAAGGAGAAATCTTTATTTGTCATTACAATTTTACATTCCAGTGATGCTGCTGGTAAATATTTCTGCATTTTCTGCATTTGACCTGCAACTGTAATCCTTTTGGTTGAGCAGTCTTTGACTTTCCTTGTATGGCCTTGAACTGCAGACTTCAGGACACAAATATGATTTTAACATGGAGGAAGAATACTTGGAATGTATTCAGAGATGCACTGTCATGTCTGTCTACTTCTCTGCTAAAGCTCTGTTTTGAATTTTAGCTAGCAACACTCCCAACATGAATTTATTAACCAAAAAGATCCGTAGCATAGTTGAGGAAGTGTGAGGAAAAGAGAAGACCAATCAAGAATAAATGGAGTCAACAGCTGTTTGTTGTTTTTGGATGTATTTAGTTTGTCTGTGGTTTCTGAAGTAGTATGTGATAAACCAAAGCATACAGCATGGTACTTAGCACAGCTAAAAACTAAGACTGGGGTGGAAAAAGCAGAAGGAAGGTAATGGGGGAAGATGGCGGAGAGACACAGAGAGTAGGTGTTGACTGATGAGTCTCTAAAACCTGGAGACCAACGAGCCACCGTGTCAGATTTCCTCTTAGATGCTCTGATCTCCTTTACTGGTGATGTCCCTAAGTCAAACCTAGACTCAGGGATCTGCCCCTTCGTCCCGACCTATTACCCAGGAGGAGAGTGGTTTCTGGATAACAGGGCTAATTAATAAGGAAAACACAGACCATAAGCCGCTCACTCAGCACGGCACTGACATAGGGGAGAAACAGAGGAGCAAATGGGAGCAGAGGACACTGAGCTGCTGCGTTACCATGTTCTACTCTATGATCCTAAACTACACTTAGAGTAATACTGACAATCACTCTGAGAATAACAGGGGGGCTTCAAGTCAAATAACAGAAATGAAACGGATGTTCTGACTAAAAGTTAAGTTGAGCAGCACATTGTCCTGGTGTCCAAGCTGTTCTGTAGGATGGTGTGTGTGATAAGGAGACATAAGGGTGAGGTTACCTGTCAACAGCGGGATGGGTGACATTTTACTAAATAACACCCTCATGTCAGAGCCAGAGCAATTAGTGTAAGCCATTGGGCTGCGGGGGCTGCCTCACCTTGAATAGAGCCTCACTCCACCCAAATACAAGCCGTAAAAATGGTCCCTGCTGCCAGTGCTGCCAACCAGAACTACCTCTGGAGGCAAGCAGGGCTTGAAAACAGCGCTCTGCAAGAAAATGCTCACAGTCATTAAGACTATTGGTGTATTTCTACAAGGACCCTGGGTTAAACCAATCAGCGAGATGCTTCATGAAGCATTAGGTGACATCAAAATGACTTATAGCAGACTTTATGTAAACTCATAATGGACATCAAAGTCTTATTGATTTAGGCTCCTAATAATTTATCTGAACAATTCTTCGACCAGGGTTTTTAGGAAGAATGCGTCTGGTGAACGAGTGAAGCTGGAGAAACACCTCTGGACCCAGACGGACAGAACCTCTGAAGCCCACATTGATGCTGTGTGCAGAAAGCAGCGTGCACACAAAGCATCAAGCAGAAGCTGCAGCACTCTGACTGGGAGCTGCCTTGTTTTAATGTGGACCTGATCTGAATGAATCTGTTGGAAGGTTTTCTGAGCTGCCGGCACGGCTCACTTCCTGTTAAACACCAGAACCAGCTGCAGGCTGAAGATGTGCAGCTAAACTACTGGATCATTCAGGACGCAGCTACACACTGCCACCATGGAGAAGCAGCCGCTTCCAGCAGCTCTCAGCGTTCTGCAGGAGAACCAGCAGATGAAGCTGGTGTTTAGTGACTGTTGTTTTCTGTCCTGATGTCTTCCTGGCAGCTGCAAACCAAACTGCTCCTTGAAGAGAAGAAAGAAACTTTGAACCTTGAAGCTTCCAGGAACTCCACTGCTGCTCCTGCTGCTGCCCCGCCCTCCTACCTGTCCCACCTCCATCACAGCTGAAGCTCCGCCTCCTTCCAGGTAGCAGCTCACCTGTGTCTCAGTGGTTCACATCTTGTTCTTCAGCACTTTGGACCGTCTGAACAAACTGTAAGTTTCCTTTGTTTCCTACCAGAACTTTGTCTTGAGGAACTTTCCTCTTTGTTTCTGCTCTCTGATGTCTGGAGAACATGTTCACTTCTGATTTCAGCACAAAGTTTCATCTCTGCTGTCTGAAGACTAATCTACAGGATTATTAGATTATTGATGAACTGGAACCAAACAACATGATGAACAGCTGATGTTCAGATGTGATGTTTAGATGAGCAGAACTCTGTTGACCCAATCAGAGCTTCGCGGCTCCAGATGATCCGTCTAAAATCTAAATATCTGGGAGCTTAAAGACAGGAACGTCCTTCATGTTGAGTTAAAACCACCTTTTAACCTCCAACCAGAAACTCTGGACTCTGAGAAAAACATGTGATCTAAAGGTTCTGCTGCCGTTCTGCTAAAGTTACAAAGGTCCACTTGAAACCTGAACCGTCTCTTTAGAGGTTCTGCAGCTCGTTAAGCTTTGTGGATCGTCTTAAAATGTGTTTCTGTCCCTTTAAGAATGATGGTTGGTTTGATAAATTCAGAGTGACTGAAGCAGAATTTCTGAGGTTCTGGTTCTGATATTTCTCCAGCCTGTTGTTTATGGCAGCTGTAAAATATCTGCTGTTCAGAGAGCAGATTGAAGAACAGCTGAAGACCTGAAGGTGGGTCCAATCAGACCAGCAAATGTTAACAGCTTTAAAGTTTTCATAATCAATATTTTAGATTTGAATCCATTAAAAGTCAGATGATCCAAAAGTTTAACATTGATCTAATAAATATATCAATAAAACAATAATATTTCCAGTAATCAGACTTAAAGGTTGATTTAATGCTAAAAGTGATCAGTCTGTTGTTCCACAGTGTTTGACCCATGAGGGACAATTATTAGTTAGTATTTTATTTCCTAAATGAAGAGTCTGAGGAGTTTAAGAACTTGTTGGGAACATTGTTTTCCTTAAATTCATGTTTCAAACTAAAGTTTCATTAAACAAAGATCTTTGTTCGTGAAACCACAGAGAATCTGGAGCTCAAACTGGTTCTGATCCAGTTAATATTAATGGTTCTGGTCCAGTTTCAGGTCCAAGGCTCTGATGTCCACCTTCTTAAACTCTGTCACCAGCTGGGATCTTCTGATGCTTTGATTTCTGCATAAAAACTAAAAAAGTGAGTTTGCTTTTTAATGCTGTTAGTGACACAGGAAGGGATCAGCATGGAGAAATGGACCTGGAGAGGCCTGCTGCTTCACACTGAACTACCCGACCAGATCTAGTGGATCGGTTCTGAAGCAGAGGCTGAGGCATGGTCTCATATCTGCTCTACAGCTCAACATGTTCTGGTCCTCCTTCTAGCAGAACTCTGAGAACCTGTTGATCCAAAGTTCTGAACTTCAGCTCCAGCTGATGAAGCAGAGGAGTCTGAGCTGGTGTCAACAGGAAGTTGTTCCCTTTTCTTGGTGCTGAGAGATCTTCCTGATGCTTTGGACCCAACGGTACCAGTCATGTGGACCATGGAGCTGCTGTTTATTAACACAGAAGCATCATCAGCTTTGGGACTGAGTTTAATCTGCTGTTAGAAAAACTGTGATATTACTGAGTTCTGATCATTTTAATGAGCAGAGAGGGAAACTGTGGCTAAAATCAATGATTCTGGAGGAACTGGGTCTCCTGGCTGAATGTTGCACCTTATTTTAAACCCAGAAGTCCTTCCAGGAGTCCGGGATGCTGCTCTAGAACTATCTGGATAAAACTTCCTGATTAAATGACTAAAGTTTGGACCAGAACCCAAGAAATGAAGCAATTCATCTAGAAGTGAATGTTGACCAGTGATGAATGGCTGAATGTAGAAATGAGTGAACAGCAGCAGAGCATCAGAACCAGTTAGTTCACTGTACTGGATCATAGCTACTAGAACCTGCTGTGGTTCTGGATGTTTGGACCTTTAACAAAGGCTGACAGAAGTCCATCTACCATCTGTGGTAAACCCTTATTTAGTCTGTTTTCATCCTCATGTGCAGCAAGTTTCTAGTCTGAACATCAGAGACGGATCCAGGTCCAATCATCTGGTTCCACTTTATCTCTGTTGGACTTTGGGATTAAAAGCTGCTGACGCTTCAGAACAGAGTTCAGTGTAATAAACCATTTACTGCTCTTCCTATCTGATCCACTCTGGTTATTGTGACCTTTGACCTTTTATGATCCTTGTCTCACTTTTTGCCTCCATTGTTTCAACCTCATGTTGTTTTTCTCCTGCTGCTCACAGGTCCAATAAAGCCCGGACTTCACTGTGGCTCCATTTCTCTGGCTCTGGCTCCTTTTTGGTAAATGTGAGCAAATATTCTTCTTCAGCACCAGCAGCTGATGTTTACACTGTGAATATATTTTATATGAGGGGTGTGCCGGGTCAGAGTCCATCTGGTTCTAACAACCAATCAGTTTGCTGCTGACTCGACAGATTACAGCTCCTTAGATCACTCAGGAGGTCCAACAGTCAAAGGTCCGGTTTATTAATAGTCACAATAAAACCAGTAAAATTGGGTCTGAGTCCTCTAGAGTTTAACCAAGCAAGGGATCTAATTCCACTGAAGAAAAATTAAAGAAAGAATAAATACAAACACTTTAACATTTTAGATGTGTCAACATAATCTGATCAAGAAAAAAACGTAAATGTTTAGAAGACATCTGAATGTTTCTACTTCTGAGTGGAGCAGATATGGAGATTTAAGCTTTTCTAGAGATTTGGAGCAGGAATCAAACTCTGGTCACCCATAAAAGTCAGACACAACAGCTTCCTGTGAGTAACACTGATGTCAAAATAAAATGACATCAGTGTTAAAATGTGTTTGATTTAGTCAGATTATTAAATAGTTCATCTTTAATGCAGCAGATAATCCACTTGTAGAGTTTGATGATTGTGAAATAAAATAGTTGCTGATGTTCAGTCAGAGTGAATCAGTGTCAGTGGATGAAATGTTGCTCCATGGCTCCATCTAGTGGACTATAGTAGAAGTACAGCAGCTGATGGCAGCTTCCTCTGCCTCTCACTGCTGTCTGACTGCATTCAACTGACACTGATATGAAGCAGAGAAGAAGAGCCAATCAGAGGAGGAGCAGCTGATCTTTTTCCAGCACTAATGATGTAAAGGATGATCAGAGTTGATGTGCAGATGAAGGATTTGTGTTTCCTCTGCAGGTGAAGGTAGAAAGTGTGTGTGAGCTGATGTGGATGTGAATTCAGCAGCATGGATCAGTGTGAGGACAGAGAGGAGGGAGTCCCTCCCTCTAAAACCACTCTGTGTGGGGAAGCTGAGAGCCAGAGCCACGCTCAGAGGTGAGATCAGCATCTCTAAGTGTCCGGAGCCCTTTTCACACAGCGTTCTCACTATATCAGGCCAGAAGAGACCAAGTGGTCCTGAAGCTGCTGCTGTTCCTCTTTGCTGCTTCATCCAGACTGAACAGAGCAGCTCAGCATGGTACCAGTGGGTTCTGACAAACAGCAAGTCAGTGTTGCAGAACCAGCTGAGTGACACCAGCCTGTTGCTTAGAGCTCTGGGTTCCAGCAGGACACATCTGGAAAAACTCACCAACTTCCAGAACATTTCCTGGATCTTGATGAGCAACATGTGTTCAACATTATTCATCCTAGAAAGAAGGACGGCTGATCAGACATTTATGGAAGAAGCTTTAAATTTATTTTCTGTCTAAATACGACACAGATCAACAGAACTAGCTGGTCCTTCTATATTGGTACTGACTGGATCTCAAATAGGTCTCACGTAAATCAGTTGAAATGTAGCAGAACCTCTGGTACCCATACCAGTCCCAGTTTTTACCCAGAGTTGTTCTGCATTAAACCTAAATAGACAATTAACACAGAACCGAAACTTAACTTGTAGACACTTACATCTGGGTCCCATTTTTCAGTCCAGATCCTGCCCATATGGATCCATGTTGTAAATGTGGGCTGATATGTGAACAGAACTTCACAGAACATGTTTTGATCATAATGTTTCTTTCAGGATCCATCAGAGTCTCCAACCAGAACCAGAAACCAGCTGTGTGTCCTTTAAGAGCGACAGGTCAAGGGATGCCTTTCTTTACTTCAAATCATCAGGACTTCCATCCTCAGAGAGGTGAGCTGTATCTAACTGCTGTAACTGTGGAAACTGAGTCAGTCTGAAATGTTTTTATTCCAACATGTGTTTAACGTGGGCTCAGCTCTTTTTCCCATATTTCTATGTTCATATGTGAAGCGGTGTGTGTTGGATGTTCTCCAGAACCACAGCAGTGAAAGTGGAAAGAATGGATGTTGTTGGAGGCGTCCTGGATGCTGCTACATCATGTTTAACAGCTCTGATCTGTTTGCTTTTGGGCCTCATTGATTAGTCGCCATCATTAAACACTTTTCTCTGCTTAAAGTCAAAGATTTAGTTTGGACTGGAGCTCACTCTGATTGGTTCTGTTCCATGTTAATGAGCTAACTGGACTCTTTAGTCCCTCTCCCATATTCATAGTGATTGAATCAAATCCAACATGGAACCAACTGGACTTTCTTTCTTTGTTCCTGAACTGTTTTGTCATCGTATCTGAAAGTCTTCCTCAGTTTTAGTGACTGAAGAGTTTCAGTTCTTCTCAGCTGGAGCTGGAACAATCACTGGGATCAGAACCAGAGACTTGGTGTTGTTCCCTCACAGGAGTTTAGAGCTGCAGCTGTTCTTCAGCTCTTAAATATCTCAATGGATTTATTACATTTCAGTTGAGCTTCAGACAAGTTAGCAGAACTGCAGCAACTCATTAAAATGGGTCCAGAAATGCTCTGGTCTAAATGCTTCTCTAGATTTTTCTTCAACAGCTTTTTACTTTGGGAAACCAAAAAAATCCTGATTTCACTGCAAGGAATCATGTTGTGATATTTTAGCCAATCACCACCCTAGTATGGACCGGTCTCCTCAGTCGGGGTCTGAGGTTCTGGAAATGACCCGTTACATTTCTTTAAGAGCCAAGAACAGAAACCCAGTTCCTCCCAGTGAGCTCTCAGATGTTCCAGTTCTATTTGCAGACAGAGGTTTGATCCGTTATCTCCAGAAATCAGCTGCCCTGTTCTGATGAAAACACCTTCATGTCTTCATGTCTGGAGTGTTGATGCTGAGCAGGAGGTTCTGCTGCTTCCTGGCTCCATGTCAGACTAACAGTGGATCACATTTCCACGACCCACTGGGAAATACCTGGTAGAGCCAGTCTGACCCATCAAGACTTGGTTCCTGTGTGCGTTGTGAGAGCAGTTCAGCAGGGAAGGAAAGCTTCATCATGTGGTTGGTGGAACCAAGCTGAGCTGAAGTGGACCATCAGAGGTTCTGCTGGTTCTTAGTGGATCAGCAGGAACATTAAACATCTCTAACTACCTGGATTCTCTGGTTCTCTGCTCACATCCAGATGTCCTTCATGGACCTTTACCTTCTGATTGTCTCCGTGTGGACAGATATAATGTGAGCTCACTGGCTTCCAGGGACCTACAGGATCCATTTTAAAATACTCACCATCACATCCAGGACAGAACCTTACATGGACACAGCCACATATCTCAGACCTCCTCCAGGTCCACACCACCTCAGATCTAGAAACAGCTAGATGTCCCACACACTGTCCTGAAGACCTGGGTGGACAGAACCTTCAGCTCCCCTTTCTAAAAAAGGTTACAAAAACAAAACAACTGGAATTTTTCTCCCAAGTTTGAAAACGTTTCGCTTTCTGTCCAGAAAGCTTTCTCAATTCAAAATGTCTACAGTAGTGTGGAGTTCCACGCTTTATAGTACTGCCCAACAAAGGCCTTGTAATGGTTTAGATCAGGGGTTCCCAAACTTTTTGGGAACCCACCCCCAAGATTATAAATAAATAAATATATAAATATATATGTATATGGTTGCAGTTACAACTCAAACGTCGCTTCTAAATCTGAGTCTGACGCACAATTTACGCCGCAAAATACAAACACGAAGTAGTTTGATTTGTGTCCGATGACGAGCAAGCGAGCAAGAGAACTGGTGAAGCAGTACAGAGTAACAATAACTCTAGCACTCCTTAAAGATGTTATTAATCAGATAGATTTTTCTGATTGTTTCACATCGGTTACCTTCAGCAGGTAAACACGCCCACGGCAACACATCTCTGCTCCCCCAGCCCGTTTCTGTCTGAATATGCGCTAAAACTGCCTCTTTAAAATGAACGGCACGGTGCAGTCTGCACCTGTCTGAATCGCAATGAAAAGTATTACAGATCTGTGCGTGAGCATAGTCAAGAAATCGCCTCTATCACCACTAATCCCCCCTCAGAAGTGTTTTATTCCTTTATTCTGTTTTATTTCCTATATTTTAATCATGTAAAGCACTTTGCATTGTCTCTGTACTGAATTATGCTATACAAATACATTTGCCTTGCCTTGCTTAGTATAAACAGCCTCAGCAGCTGCAGCGCAGTAACAAACTGCATCAGAGCTGGTCACAGGTTCAAAGTCGTGGCACCATGAGCAGCAGCTGTTTGTAGGCGCTGCGCCATCCATAGAGACCGAGTCACTCAATTTAATCTCGTAAATAAAACTTTTGGCCCAAATTAAATGTTTCCTCTGCTGACGTAAACGACGTGAAGTCAGGAGAGAGAAAGACATTTTCTGATTCTGGCTCGTTTTCTTCTCCTGGATCCGTTGCGATTCTCTCCTCTGTTGCCTTCAATTTCTCTCTCACTCTCTTCCTCTCCTCTTTAATGACTAGTTTTCACCTTAGATGTCCCACCTATTTCCCTGATTTCAGCCAATTGAGCATTGCGAGAATTATTGAAGCAGAGACCACAAGCCGGCTTCAAGCATTGTGCTGTATATGTGCACATGGCCATGTGCACATATACAGCACAATGCTGATTTTTCATCTTAAAATGAAGCATAGAAGATTTCTTCTAAATAACTAAATTTTCGTGTTAATAATTAGTTATGACACCCAAGCACCAGACCGAAGTTTTGCTGCTAACACTTTATTTTAGGACGAATAGGACGGGAAAGCTTTCACTCCGCCAGTCCCCCGAATCACTCCTCCTCTTCTTCTTCCTCCTCTTTTTTTTAATGGCGGTTGGCAAACAACTTATAGGTGCATTACCGCCACCTTCCAGAATGGAGTATGGATCAGACAATCTATTATATTCTATTATTTTCTTAATTCTCCATCGTTTTTTTGAATACTATAATAAAACCTAGCATTCCCTCCTTTATCCCACTGTTCTTGCCATTCTTTTCTTGAAATACATTTTAATAATAGTCTTTATCTCATGTTTACTTATTTTAATATTTAAATCAACAACATCCTTTTTTACAGCACTTTTAGCAAAACTATCAGCCAACTCATTACCTATAACACCAATGTGAGCAGGAATCCAAACTAACTTAACATGAGAACCACCATTTTTAATCCTAAAAATTGAGTGAAAAACATCCAATATAATATCTTGCCTTGATTCTGAATTAAACTCTAGAATACTTATTAATGCACTACTTGAATCGAACAAATTAAAACCTCCCTCTCTCTTGTTTCCTCAATCCATTCTAAAGCCATTAAGATAGCCATTGATTCACCTGTATACACTGCCAATTTATCTGTTATTCTTTCATTTCTCATAATATTTAAATTTGGGATTACAAATGCTATACCTACTTTATCATTTAACATTTTAGAAGCATCTGTATAAATTTGTATATATTCTGAATATTCTTTTTTTATATAACTTTCCACCTCCTTTTCTCTAACCGTCACCCTTTTCTCAAGAAGTTTAAATCAACTTCAGCCTGTCCAAAGATCCATGATGGAATAGCAGGAATAACAACCACAGGACTGATTACAAAGTTATCTATTCCTACATCTTTTACTTTATTTATAATTGTCCATCCAAAACTATTAATTTGTTTCTTTTCTTTTTCTTGACAAGGTTGCAGCGTAATATATGGAGGATGCATTTCAGTATGTCCTTTATTATTTATCCAGTAATTTATGGCTAGTTGTTCTCTCCTGAGCTCCAGTGGCATCTCACCCATCTCCACTTGTAGAGCTGAAACGGGTAGTTTTCATCGCTCCACAACAAAGTCTTAATGCCTGATACTGTACTCTATTATTTTAATAAACTACTTGTATAATATACACCCATAATATACACCCATAATCAAAATATCAAGTTGAACCATTTTCAACTTGATATTTTGAACTTATTTCCCCACCTATTTTTACTCTGATACTTCTTTCAGTTAAAAAACTTTTTATCCATCTATACATTTTACCTCTTATACCTATTTGTTTTATTTTAATCAACAGCCCTTCTTTCCATAGCATATCATAAGCCTTTTCCACATCCAGGAAGACTGCTATCACACTCTCCTTATTAATCTGAGCCCGTCTAATTTCATGTTCCAGACATAACGCGGGATTTATTGTACTTCTGCCTTTTCTAAATCCAAATTGACAAGACTTAACCTTTTCTTTAGATTCTAAAAAATAAATTCATCTGTTATTTACCATTTTTTCCATATTTTCACCTATACATGATGTTAGAGCTATTGGTCTATAACTTTCATCTTAATTAGGATCTTTACCGGGTTTACAATGATGGCTTCTTTCCATTTATCAGGTAATACCCCTTCCTCCACACCTTATTATATAATTCTAACAATATTTCTTTACTTATATCACTAAGATTATTTAACATACTATAACTAATTTGATCATTCCCAGGATTAGATTTACTGGAATTATTCAATGCTTTATTTAATTCTAACAAAGAGAACTTCATGTTAATAAAATTCTCACAATCTTCATCATTATGGACCAATTCAATATTTCTCTGTAATGTCATTTCACGCCCTCTTTTTTTCTTTGTTATTGAGATTCTCAGTACTATGTATCTTTGCAAAACCTTTAACTAATAACTCACCTTTACTTTTATTGTCTATTATAATATTTCCATTATCTTTTATTACTGGGAAAAATGTGCTTTTGAACTTCCTGACATTTTTCTAATAGTATTCCAAACCCTATCTAAAGCAGTATTTTTCCCCAAAGACTCACAATATTTCCTCCAATATTCCCTTTTAGCATTTCTTCTAGTTTTTCTAACTTCTGCCTGTTTCCTTTTATAATTAATTAGATTTTGGAAGCAAATGGTTTTCTTAAGTGTTTTAAAAGCCTTATTCCACTGTTTAATTGGTGTTGAACATTCTGGTGTCCATCAAGGAACTATTTTCTTTTTTTTTTAAACCACTACTTCTAGGAATAAATATTTTAGCCAAGTTAATAATACATTTACTAATTTCTAAATTTTATTCATTTATTGGTTTACTTGTATCTACATTTTTCATATTAACCTCACTCATCACTTTAAAATTACCCCAGTTTGCTTTCCCAAATTTCCACCTCCCCTCAATTTCTACCTGGTCTTCTTCTATATCTCTTCCTATCCTAATAAAAATTGGATAATGATCACTCCCCATTGTGTTTTCTTTAAATACTCTCCAACTGCAATTATCAGCAATAGCTTGAGAAACTAAAGTCAGATCAATAGCTGATTCCTTACCTCTTACCAAGTCTACCTGAGTGCCTACCCCATTATTTAAAATTACCAATTATTTTTCTTCAATTATCTCTTCTTAAATTCCTCCATTATAATCATCTTGATCTCCCCATAAAGTGCTATGTGCATTGAAGTCCCCTGTTATGCCACAAAACTGTTTGAATATGATTATTATTAGTAATTATAATTTGGTATTATAATTTTAATAATAGGTCATTCAAACTCAAATGGTAGCTATATAAAAATATGGTTCAAATGGTTGTGATCCCAGAGCTATAAGCTTGTAATGATTAATACCAATAATGCATTTATTAATTAGCTGTTATGAACTCATTTATGCTGGAACAAGGTGATCTGATCGGTTTCTGACCGATGAGATTTATCCAGCAAGCATTGTTAACTCAAATTATAACTGCAATTAGAGTTTAATCCTTACTCCTTTATCACCAATCCAATGTAAATGTCTCTGTATTACTCTCAAATGTTAACTCAAAAAGAGGTAGCTCTGTATCCTGAAGACCATGCAAACTTTGGATCGAAATAAACACAAACAATTACTATTCTACATGTTATTATTTATTGAACCAAAACAACTTCCTGTCACAGTAATTATTCTAATTCAATAACCCAGGAAACTACTCTCTACTAAAATGAACATGCCAAAGAAAAATCTAATGAAAATAAACAAGTCAAAAATGGATTAAAATCAGAGGTAACAAATCTTAGTTTAACTCAGTTGTTAAACATCACATTCAAGACATCGGCACTTGATGTAGCAACATTGAAAGACAAAAATAGCTCTGAGAAGCTGGATGGGCGCTTCAATGTTCTTCAACAAGCTAGCGAACAGCTTAGCTACGCTGTACCTTCCCAAGATGCAGTGTTGCCAACTCCTCAGTAAGGAAAGTAGCTATTGGCTGTGCTAAAAGTCGCTAGAAGTCACCGAATGACGTCATCACCTAATTTGCATAATCTGCCACATCATGTGATGTGCATGTTAGAGAGAGACAAAAACTGAGTAAAAACACTCAGAATATATGTAGAGCTACTTTTTCTGTCCATTAATGTTTATTTATTTACTATTATTATTATTTATTTATTTTTAATAATGTTTATTTTATTACAATACTAACCCTCCTCCTTTAACCGGGCTTGGGGCCGGCAAAATGAACCATATAGAAACACTATGGCGGAGTTACAATTTTGTTTTCCCAACTTTTTTTTAACTTTTTCTTTTTTCCCTTGTGGTCCACTAAGAAGCCTACAAATCATGGTAAAACATGAACATGTGGCCGTGTGAATCAAATACCGTTATTTATTTAAAATAAAATATTTCAAATTCAGTTATTTATTTTAGACCACCCATCCATCTATTTTCTGACCCGCCTAATCCTTCATGGTGTCGCAGGGGGTGCTGGTGCCTATCTCCAGCGTTCACTGAGCGAGAGGCAGGGTACACCCTGGACAGGTTGCCAGTCTGTCGCAGGGCATTATTTTAGACCAAATAACATTTTGCATTTACATCCCGCTCGCTCCCACCCTGAATGTAAACCAGGGCGGGCGGCACCGCGTGATCAACCTGTGCCGTCAATCCCGGCGCATGCGTGCTTCATTTGCAGTCTGGACACTGAGGGTAAACCTTGCTGTAGCTCTGACTGCCGTGCTGGGAGGGACTCCTGCGGGAGCGGGAGAACGGGGTTGGGACGGGGGAGGCGCCCCACGGAAGCACCTGCCGCTGGAGGACAAGAGTGGGAAGGATACGTGCTTTCACCTAAGAGTCTCCAAAAGTCGCCAGATTTGTCGCTAGTCGCTTTTTTGAAAAAAAGAGCTGCCTGAGGGGTCTGAAAAGTCACTAAATATAGTGACAAAGTCGCTGAGTTGGCAACACTGCCAAGATGGCGACTATGATGACACATAACCTACAACCTTGCATGATGCGTAAAGAGGGAGGTCTTAATGACGTAATCAGCGCCTACGCTTATGTGGGGTGTGCCTTGATTAGGGAGGCGGTCTAAACTGAACGAGGAATTCAAAGCAAAGGGGCGTGAACTGGTAAGTTAGGGACACAAAGAGATTGAACTGAGATAAGGAAAGAAAAAGGGGAGAAAAGAGTGGAGATCGGCTCTTGGCGGAGCCAGCTTATAAGAAACCACAAACCAAACACAGCAAAAATCACTTACAAAATACATGCACATACATCAGAAAATATCCAGCAGTTAAAACAAACTTCATCTTGGAGTGATTAAGCATTAAACTAAATCGTAATAGTTCTGCCCAGGCACAAAAATATATCACTTTAAGGGTGAAAAGTTGCCTCAGCGGGTGTCCTGGTCTCCGGTCCGCGACTCTGGTCTCAGCTTCGGCGGGGCCGGTCCTTTGGTCAGTGAGGAAACGGGAGAAAAATCCCTTCGTCTCTCTGGGCTCTTCAGACGCTTTGTTTGGCCAATACGGAAGCGTGGTCACTTGATGATCAATGGGAGACAAGCGGCTCTCAGTCTTTGATCGAAGTTGAATCAAAGTACCTTTTAAAGTTGACCTCCTGCACCAAACAGGGATGGGTTCCTTAAAAAATTCTCGGTCCAGCGAGAAATCGAGCATGGAACGTGGGGAAAATCCCAACGGGATTAAACAGCTGTGTGTGTCATCTCAGTCTGGCGGAGTGCCAAAAGAAGGAAGAATGCAACACGCGGACGCGTTAAATATCCTTATCTAAGCAACTTTATCTTCTTGTTATGGCCATTTTAAATGTGTTGCATGATGGGAGTTGGTGGCCATTTTGACCACATTGCATCATGGGAGACGCAGTCCGTCACGTCATGAACATGGCTCAATACCCCACACCAAACTATTTTCCCTCTCCAGTGTTCTAAGATGGTTTCAAGTTTTACCTTTTCTAATTTTTTGCAAGGATTGTAATAATTTATTATTTAATACTCCCTTCATTTGTCCAAATTTCTACAGCAATAAATTCTAAATCTGATATTACTTGGAGCTGAATGAATTTAATGTTTTCCTTTATAAATATGGCACATCCTCCTCCATTCCCACTTGTCCTATCTTTACGCAATACTGAGTAACCATGAAGACTAAACTGTAATGATGGCTTGATCCATGTTTCCTGAATGCATATTATATCTGGTTTTGTATTTAAATTATTAATGAAGCCTTTAAATTCCTGACCATTTGCTATTAAACTGCGAGCATTCCATTGTAATATTAGGATTATGTGAGGATTTGAGAAGCCTCATTTTCACAAGATCCTTCCCCATGTCTAAGTTCATCATGGATTTTCTCCCAAGACAAATCTTTGACATTAAAAAACTTTGTAGCTGCCTTTACTATAATTTAAATTTTTTTCAGTTTTGGTTCTTGCTTGCTCTGAACAATGTATGATATATGCAAGAAAAGGAATACATTTTTCTAATGTAACATTACACTGATTATTGTCTGCCACTCTTTTCCTTTCATAATTTAGTTTTGGATCGTTATCATTCTTTTTAACTTCTTTCACTGCTTCAGCATAGGTAATTTTCTTATCAGTTTTAACTTTTTGGATTTCAGCTGCCTCTTTCCTTACCATGAACCCTGCATATGCTGCAGTATGACTTCCTCCACAGTTACATTTAACAGGATTATTTCCACACTCACCATAAGGATGTTCACCTCCACATCTACCACCTGTCTGTTTCCCTTTACAAACATTTGCAGTATGTCCATATCTTTGACATTTATAATATCTTAGAGGTGGTGGAATATAGGCTCTTACATTAAAGCTCATGTAACCAATCATCACTTTATCAGGCAAAACTTTATCTTTGAAATCCAGAAGAACAGATGTACTGTCCATTTTCTCCCCATTCCTGAAAGCCTGTAGTCGTTTGATGCCTGTAACCTCTCCTCCTCTTATTATTTTCTTTAGCTCCTCCAAATTTTCTCCTGCCGGAATCCCTGATATTACTCCTTTCACTCCTCTTTCTTCCCCAACTACCTTTCTTTCCACCCCTTCCTTTTTAAACACCATTTGTAATTTTAAGGCCTTGTTCTTTTGCTCAGCATTTTTACAAATAATAAGGAAGCTTCCATCCCTCAGGACTTTAGTTAGTTCTACATCTCCAACAACTTTCATTAATCCATTTGACAAAGTGATAGGACTTACTCCACTCATATCCTGTCCATCCTTAAATTTCAATATAACTTTAAATTCCTCCATCATTATTTTCTTTGTCTCAATTCGTTTTTCCTCATCCTCAAGAGATCTTTTACCAGTATTTAATCCCCTTTTAATTTTATCTCTTCCGCCTCTTCTGTTTTCTACCATAGACCATCCTATGTCCATATTTTCATCTTCTGAACACCCCCACTACAACTAGCCATTGTCTTGATCCACTCACAATTCCAGATTATGCCAAAACCACCTTTAAATTCAATTTATTACTCGCTAAACAATCTCCGATCAATCAGTTGAACTCGCACGCAAAATTCCTCTACGACTCCGCTCCCTGGAAGCCACACATTTCTTACGGTATGACCCCAAAGCAATCTGATTTAAAGGAACAGTAAGTGTGCAACAGCAGGTAGCAATAAAGTCTAATAAGGATCATTACAATAAATTTTTATTAATTGATTAAATTTACATTTTTTTTAAGCTTTACAAAAGAAATGCTTATTTACACGTCTTTATTGTGTGGGGGGAAAAAAGACGCATTACAGTTTTCCACTCGCACACCCCCTAGTGGCACCACACTTTGGGAATTCCTGGCTTAGATAACATGCAAAGTTAACCGAAACAGGTCCACTTCATTAGTAATGGGGAGTTGTTAAGGTAATTAGGCCCGTTTACACTACACCTAAAAACCGAGCCATGCCGAGACCAGTCCGAGCTTGGATCAGATAACCGGGCCAAGCTGACCTGTTTACACACCAAGCTTATCTCGGTTCCTTGGTTGCCCCTCGCCTCCTAGTGGCGATCTGCGGTACTACCGCTCTCTGAGATTGGAGGCGGAACCAGCAAAACAAAACGGCGGCGCCCGTAACATTCGGGATGTTATGCTTGATGTTCTGATATTTCGGTGTTTGCGGAGAGTCAGGGGAAGAAGGCAACCAATGGTGAATTTACTTGAGAAAGTTGGCTTTTGGGAAGTGGATGAGACAAACGAACGTCTACTAAGGATTTACAGACCCCGGAAACAATGACAGACGCTGAGGTTCATTACGCTGCTAAGCAGAATCATCTCTGGAAACCGTGTGGCACGGTAAGGAAGCTAGTATTATTATAAATGTCTGAAATTTGTCTGAATGGAGTGTGAATCGGAACGTGCAGCCAGACTGCCGGAAAACCCGCTGACAGTCAGCTGACTGTAAGGGCATGATGCGGTCTGCTCATGCTCTCTTCGTTATCAGGTAACCGGGATAAAAAAAAACGGTCCGAGACCTACTCGGGAACTGGTCTGCAGTTAGCGCGGTCCGGTTATGTTTAGTGCGGTTCAGTTCAGTCTGCTGACCGTTTACACACAAGTTATCTCGGTTACCGAGCTCGGACTGGTCTCGGCTCGGTTAAAAAAGTGTAGTGTAAACGGGCCTATTGTTGGCCTGCAAATTAATGCAAATTAATGCCTCTGCGATGGGGAGTCGTTAGGGTTGTTATTGGCCTGGCTTGCAAGAGCGATCAATGTTTTGATCACCTATATGGAGGTGAGGATTGAGGTGATAATTGGAAGGAATCAACCCTGTGTTTTAATTTTTTTTTTGGAACCTAGGTCCTCCTCTTCTTGAGAAGCTCTTTGTGATTTCATCTGTGAAAGGTTCCAACTCTCAAAAACTTACAACACAGCAATAGGGTTGATTCCTTCCAATTATCACCTCAATCCTCACCTTCATACAGGTTATGATAACAATAACGACCTTAACGACTCCCCATTGCAGAGGCGTGGACCAGTTTCGGTTTAATTTGCAGGCCAACAATTACCTTAACACTATAGGCCCGTTTACACTACATCTAAAAACCGAGCCATGCCGAGACCAGTCCGAGCTTGGTTCAGTTATCCAAGACAAGCCGACCCGTTTACACACAAAGCTTATCTCGGTTACTTGGTTGCTCATCGCCCCCTAGTGGCGATCTGCGGTACTACCGCTCTCTGGGATTGAAGGCGGAAGCAGCAAAAACACACAGCTGCGCCCGTAACATTCAGGAAGTTATGCTTGATATTGTGATATTTTGGTGTTTGCGGAGAGTCAGGGGAAGAAGGCAACCATTGGTTAATTTACTTGAGAAAGTTGGCTTTTTGGGAAGTGGATGAGACAAACGAACGTCTAATAAGGATTTACAGACGCCGGAAACAACGACAGACACTGAGGTTCATTGCGCTGCTAAGCAGAATCATCTCTGGAAACCGTGTGGCACGGTAAGGAAGCTAGTATTATTATGAATGTCTGAAATTTGTCTGAATGGAGTGTGAATCGGGACGTGCAGCCAGACACGCCGGAAAACCCGCTGACAGTCAGCTGACTGTAAGGGCATGACGCGGTCTGCTCATGCGCTCTTCGTTATCAGAAACCGGGATAAAATAGAACCAGGCCGAGACCTACCCAAGAGCTGGTCTGCAGTTAGCGCGGTCCGGTTATGTTTAGCGCGGTCTGGTTCAGTCTGCTGACCGTTTACACACAAGAGTTATCTCGGTTACCGAGCTCGGACTGGTCTCGGCTCGGTTAAAAAAGTGTAGTGTAAACGGGTCTTAGGAGTCCCAGAGAATTTCCATTTTCTTGCAAGCCCCCCCTCCCCTTCAAGTTTGTGTATTCACTCTACCTTGCTAACTGTCCCTATTGTAATGCAAATAACCTGTGACGGGTCCTAGTTCCTGAGCTGAGAACAGGTCATAGCCATGCTTTTCCAACAAGGCAGAGCCTATTTCTATTGTCCATTCACCAACAGACTCATGTATATTGCAAAGCTCACTATATGAACGAAAGAATAATTGTATTTTGTCTTGTCTCGCCTTTTTATGTCATTCAAAATTTAATCTTAGAGAATGACAAACAGTATGCCTTTAGTATTGGAGTAACATTTATGTCACACAAGGAACAGCCGTAATCCCCCCACCCCCGCTTTCAGGTAAAACACTCCTCAACAGAGAGGCTTGAACTAAAACCAAAACTGAAGGGGGTGGAATGGTTCTGAGAGTTGTGAAGTACTGTTGGGGGGACTGGAGCCAAATACCACCCCAAACAGCTCAATTTTGAAAAACAACAGACAGAAGGTATAACTTCAGAAAGTTTTTTTTTTTATTTCAGATAAAGAAAAGCAGTCTACGTATGGATAAAGCACTAAATATAAAGTGGAAAAATGTAAAATACAATTGTCCCATCTAGCAGTTTCCACATTCCCACAGTGAGCCTTTCCTACATTTGCCACAGGTAAATTTGCCGCAGTGGACACAACGTTCAGTACTTCTGTTGTTATTGCAGAGTATGCGCACCTGGCATTGAGTCTTTTTCTGCTGGGAAACTCTCATCTCACGACGTAGCTGTTTTTGCTTTTCCTCTTGTGTCTTTTCCTGCAGGAGCCTGTTTCTGAGTTCCTCTGAAAGCTCCAGCATGAACAGTCGACGACTTTCTTTGGATCCTGTACACGCTGTGTACAAAACATGTGCATTTGTGGCGGCCATGTCAAGCAGGTTATAAAACACAGCCATGGGCCGCCTCCGTGTTCCTGCACGCACAGAGTAGTTGCGCAGTTTCTGGTCCATAATATCAACACCACAGTTGAGCTGGTTGTAATCAACCACAGTGTTTGGTTTTTGTTTTTGAATGTCCACAATTTCCACTTTGTGATGCATGGTACTCAGAAGACAGACAGATTTCTTTTTTTTTGTCGCATGCACCGTCAGCAAGGCACTTCCAGATTTGAACACCTGTGTGGAGTGCAACTGGCGCCCCGAGGTTTCCTTTGCAGTTGCTGGTAGCTCCCGACGAATTTTGTTGATGGTGCCAAGCAGAGTTGTATTTTGCTGAAGGAGCCTGTTAGCCAAAGACAGAGAGGTGAAGAAATTGTCCATAGCTACAGTTAGTGATGGGTCGATGAGGCGTCATGAAACGTTTCGACACATTGCCACTCTGTGCCGATACTGTGCCGATACTGTGTCACTGAATACTGACACCTGCTGGACCTTAAAAATCCCTACAGGCAACCCGGTTGACAGAGTTAACTGACACTGATTTGATGACCAAGTATACACAATACAATTTAAATCATTGTATGTTGCATTGTATTATTTTATATTTTCATTTGAATTAAACATATATTTGATTTTTTTTTAGATACAGTCAATAAATAATGTGAAGGAGGATGCTTGTGGACTGGCTTTTTTATTTTTTACAAATGGTTGATCGGGCGCTGTGTTTAGTTACCTGACTGATATCATCTGTTCTGAAATCGGACATGCTGAGTATGACAAAGGGAGGAAGAACTACTCAGAGTAGCAGCTTTCTACTCAGTGTAAATCAGCCGTTTTTTCTGAAACGACGCTCAGAACAAAGACGCACAGCGCAACCCGCCCAACCATAAAGGCGTCTGCCCAACCCATCCATCAGTGGTGCGCTCCGATCAGCACCTTGCGCTCACAGAGCGAGACTGTGGTACACCATCACACCAGAGTTGCAAAATGGTTAAAAATTAACCATTATTAACCGTTATTTTGTTTACAGTTCAGCTTGGAGCTGCGCAGCATAGCTTTGCTGTGCGCGCTGCTGTGCGCGAATGCACACGCGTGCAGCTTGGAGGGAACAGAAACAGTTTGGCGCGTCAGTCAGTTCGAAACAGGTGCTGTATTGGTCACGTGACCGAAACAGTTCCTGTATCGGTCACGTGACTTTTCCGTAGCAATACACACATCGACACGGGTTTCGCTCTATGAGACCGACACATGCGCCGACGCATTGGTGTTGCCGGACCCATCACTAGCTACAGTCCTTCCCTTGTCCAAAAATGGTTCCATCAATTTTAGAACAACGTTCTCTGACAACCTCTCTCCTTTTGGACGAGTGGAATCTTTTCCCAAGTAAGGGATGGCATTACACATGTATTTTGTGTCCAGATCTGCTGCAATCCAAAACTTGATTCCAAACTTGTCAGGCTTGGATGCAATGTACTGCAAAAAGGGGCACCGAACCTTGGACGGAAACAGCTGCTCATCCACTGTAACATGCTGTCCTGGACTGTAGGACGACACACAGTTCTGAACAAACCGCATCCAGATGTCAGAAATTGCTGCAAATTTGTCATTGTGTATGCGTTCCTTGCGGGTGTCCTTGTCAAAACAAAGGTACCGTCTTATTTCAAAAAACCGGTTACGAGGCATTATGGTTTGATATCTGCGTTTCCGAATTTATTGGCCCACATGTGTCGCATGGGACCAATGTAACCCATGGCAGCCCTTCGAAAAAGGATTGCGAGGAAAGCCATCAGCTCGTAGATACTCATCTGCCAGCTGGGGTTTGTTCTGCGGGCCTCGTGGACTGTGCAGTCTCTGATGGTCAGCAACATGTTCACATCCAACAAACACAGGAAGCTGCGAAGGCGACTTGTGATTTTGCGTTTCGCAGAATCTGTTGGCCCTCCAGATCCATTGAAGGCAGTCTGTGGGGTTTCAGGAACAGAAAAGTCTCCAACTTTCCAGTGGGACCAAACAGTGCCATCTTTCACCTTCTCTGTGGATCCAGGCATTGTGCCAACATCAGCAGTTTTTTGTTTTTTGCAAGGAGGGGGGTTGCCGCGCACTGTGTCTTCCTCTTCATCTGATGTAGCCTCAGTGTTTGAACTGTCCCGCTCAATCATATAATTGACCACTCTGCCCCTGGTGCGTCTTTGGAGGGGAGGATTTGCTGGTGCAAAAGCAGTCGCATTCTCATCAGAATCATCCTCTTCACTTGAAGAATCGGTTGCGCTGTTTTCATTCTGAAATGCTAAGTCTCCAACAGATCCACCATCAGATTCATAGTCTGACATGCTCTGAAGCATGGCTAAAGCCTCCTGAGCCTTGGTTGTGCCATGGTGAATTCCGGGTGAATTCTGAGTCTGTGTGCTGTGCCTGCTCTATTTATCCCCACAGAAATTCTGTAAATTACTCAACTCCTTGAAAAAACTCCTATACAACACAAAGGGAGGCAGCTCAAACAAGGAAACCCCAGCACACCAGCTGAAGTCACCAAACCACATTCTTACAATTGCCTTTTGATTTGCAAATGGCGCTCATAACTCTGGTGACAAGGAGGCCCTGAGGACAGCGAGAGCCAACCTGAACCGTGCCATCAGGCTAGCGAAGCGGAACCACAGTCAGAAAATCCAGGAGCTTTTTCATGACGCAAGCATCATCAGGAGCATGTGGAAAGGCATACGGGCAATAACAGAATACAACACGCCCTCCCCCCGGTGGGCGAAGTTATTGCTGACTTTCTTAACGGACTAACCAACTTCTTTGGGAGGTTTGAGGCACTAAACAGCCCTCCAGCAGTGAAAGCTGTCCCCCATCAGGAAGAGGAGGTGCTCTGCCTTGACACAGCTGACATGTGGAAGACTCTGAGGAGAGTCAACCCGCGGAAGGCCCCAGGTCCCGACAACATACCTGGGCGGGTGCTCAAGGAGTTTGCAGGTCTGCTGGCTGGTGTCCTCACAGACATTTTTAACACCTCACTGCACCAAGCCACAGTTCCAGCATGCTTAAAGTCTGCCTCCATTATTCCAGTGCCAAAGACACCTCAAGTCACCTGTTTTACCGACTACCGGCCTGTTGCACTGCCTCCCATCATGATGAAGTGCTTTGAAAGGTTGGTAAAAGAACACATCGTCTCCAGTCTCCCCCCACTACTAGACCCGTTCCAGTTTGCCTACCAACGGAACCGCTCCACTGAGGACGCCATGTCCTCTGCTCTTCATCTGAGCCTGACACACCTGGAGGAGAAGAACATGCACGTGCGGATGCTGTTCCTGGACTTCAGTTCGACATTTAACACCATCATCCCACAGCACCTGGTAGAAAAACTAGAACATCACAGCAGACGCTGCACCAATACGCCTTTCGATCTCCCGCTCCATCTTCCCCTCATTCGTGAACAAGACCCCAAGATACTTGATACATTTTTAAGGTGGCTATTTTGTATTTTGTTTGGAAATACATTTTGATGTACACAGCGCACGTAGTTAAAAAAATGCAGAATAAATAAGAACGAAACTTATAAACAGACTAATTGGCATTTTAGTATGCATCTGGTTAGCAGAACTGTTTTCTAAACCAGCGTGCAGCCATGACTGGTTCTGAATGATGGCTTCATCTGGGAGCCGCTCTCCCCCCATGCCACCTGCTCCGCAGAAGGCGGAGTTTAGACTGAGCTCTGGATGGACAGAGCTGTGAACGGGTCATCCGCAGCCCAGATGGGTTTTGTTATTTTTATGTTATTTTTAATTTATATGGTACAAATATTTACTCGCCAAGTGGCAGCTAGCCCTCTGAAATTCACTCGCCAAACGGGAAATTTACTCACATTTGGCGACTGGCGAGTGTTAATTTTGAACCCTGTATCTAAGCCATTGTTGGGCAGTACCATAAAGCTTGGAACACCACATTCCTCCAGACATTTTGTAAAACCTCTTCAAACTTCGGAAAAAAGTCCAGTTGTTTTATTTTTTAAACTTATTTGGAATGACCATGACCTGGATCACTGAGAATCTTCACTAGCAACCTTCACCTCCACTGTCTCCAAGCTCTGGCTCACTCCCCCCACCTACATCAGATTCCCGGAAAGTGTGGACAGTTTGAAGTCCCAGTGCAAGACTCACTTTTTAAAATGTCTACTGGGTGGTCTGGTGTTCATCCTTTTATTTCATCTTCCTCTTTTTAACTTATTGTTATCGTGTTCATTTGATGTTCAGTTTTTCTGTTTTAAGGACTTTTACTGTGAAGCTCTTGGTGATTTCATCTGTGAAAACTGCTGGATGAAAATTTACTTCCTTCCTAATTGTTCTGGTTCCTCCACAGAGTGGACCAGCAGAACTCAGAGGTTCCCAGAGGTCCGTCTGCACGGCAGCATCAACCCCAGCTGGACTCCATATTTATGGTCTGTACATGTAAAACAACTACTTTTCCATCGGTTCTGGTCAGTCATTTTCATTGTTGTGCAATTACACACTGTTTAAAAGTTATTTAATGTTTAATAAATAACTCTCTGTCTGTTAGGTATTGTCCGGTTATTATCAGCTCTAGAGCTGATATGAGGACAAAAGTTGAAAGGGATGATTCGAGCACTTGTGGTCTTTTAACAGCAAACTCTGCACACATAGAATAAGGAGTGACAACCTCTCTTCGAGTTGAATATATGAACAGAAATAAAATATACATCCAGAGATTCTCTACAAGGCTAGTGAAACTTAACTAAAATACTAAGCAAAATGAAGATAAAAAGAAGCTAAGGTACTATGTACACAAAGAAACAAAAAGGTCGATCATCGTCATCATCAGAATAATTGAGTGAATCGTGGTTAACTGCACATCTGAGTTAAAGAACCAAAGTTCATCATAAAGAACATGGAATGGGCTTAAATTAGTTTAACTAATTCAGAACAACATTTCAAAATTTCAAACAACATTTTAAAGAAAGATTTTCTCAGTAAAATCCTTGACGTTAGGGAAGTTACTGGAAGCTAATAGCATTTAGGCTAGCGGAGTTTCAGCGCTAGCTTTAAAAAGCTTTGGCTTTATTTTAGTCATAATGAGTGGACTGGATAACACAAACATCAATATCCCATAAATGTATAAAACCCTTGCGGAGTTAACGTTTGTTATAACCAAAAAAAAAAACCCACTTCAATTACATCAGCATTGTTCCGAGGTTGTTAACTGGAGCTATCCTGTAAGCTCTTGTGGGTTGCGCGTTACATGGTGGGTTTTAAAACCCATCATTTAACGCGTTACGTAAACCTTCTAAATAAACAATTTTACTTTCCCTGTTTGTTTCTCCAAACCTTTTGGTGCCCCGTGTGAGTTCGGTTCACTTTGGCCATCCCAGGGAGAGCAGTGGTCCAGGAAATCGTTGATTATTTCAGCAGCGGGCTGAAATAACCAACACGGTTGCAACGGCGAGTTAATCTCGGCTTTTGCTCTCAGCTTGGGATACTGAGTCCTGTGTTGGCTTTTGGCTGCTCCAAGTTGTCTGGAATGAGCTTCCTGCAACAGCTGAGAAGAATAAACAAAGCTGGTTTTGGCATGGACGGATTCTTTAATTCTGCGTCTAGCAGAAGTTAGACTGCAAACTTACCTCTGATTTGGCCGGGAGTTCTCCGATGCAAATCAAGTCCTCTGTGTCAGGGTTTTGTTTACCGATGAACTCAGGACGCACACACGGGACTAAAAGTTTGAGTCTTTATTGAAGGAAGTATACTGGATGGTGAGTGATGAAGACCGGAGGTTCAGGACTGCAGAAGGTCAGGGATGAATGTGATGGCAGGAGCTGACGGCCCGGAGACAGTCCACACTAGCTAGGTGCTTCTCGGCTAGCAGGCCTCATAGCACTCTGGGCGGCTAGTCAGGTTAGCAGAACTTGAGAGACACCAGGGCTCAGAGCTGAGCTTCACCAGGGCGGCTAGTCAGGTTAGCAGAACTTGAGAGACACCAGGGCTCAGAGCTGAGCTTCACCAGGGCGGCTAGTCAGGTTAGCAGAACTTGAGAGACACCAGGGCACAGAGCAGAGCCTTTCCAGGATGGCTAGTCCAGTTAGCAGTTCTCTGGAGACACCAGGATACAGAGCAGAACCTCTCCAGGAACAAACAGTGAACGAACAGTCTTTAGAGTGACTGGCAGGACTAACCTTAACAACAGGAGCAAAACAAGGCTTCCAAGGCAAACCGGGGACTGGCATGGAGAGGTGTGGAATGATGACGGCCCAGTGCTGAACTGAAGGCAGAGGGAGGTTTAAATAGAGCACTTCACAGGTGGAACAAGGGTCTGGCTAATTGGCTGGTAAATGATTATCAGGTGTGACTGACTGCTGAGGAGGTGAAGTGAAAATTGACAGAAAATAACTGATGACTGAAAACTAACAATAAATAAAGTCAAACCTAACCCAAAAGAGATGAAAAAATGAAAGTAACAGAAAAACAAAGCCAAACCAAAACTCAACCATGACACTCTGGAGGAAGAGAAATCTCCCCTTTGTCGCTCCATTGAAGCAATGGGAATGAGTTTCACAGAAAGAAAATTTTACCCAGCATGTGTGCCTTTGAGGCCCATGTGGCCCCATGCATGGCTGGTCTCCCCAGCCAGAGTCCAAGGCAGGAAGTGAAGATAAGTGTGAGGAGTGGTCTAGGCTTATAGCTGGCACCCTGCTGAGAGACGCCGTCTCTGTGTGGATGTGTGAAATTCCTTTGCTTACAACCCATTTTGATATGTCCTCATGTTACATGTTACCAATTCATTCTGAATTATAGTTCATGGCTCAATGGCACAACACCATGATGAACTTTGTGGACCAGTGGACCGTCAGTCTGTCCAACATGGTTCTGATGTTTGGATCCATGATCTCAGTCTGATGTGTCCTTCATATATTATTCTGTTCCAGTTGCTGGAGAACAACATTGTCACTTTTGTGAAGAAGGAGCTGAAGAAGATCCAGAAGGTTCTGAGTCCAGATGACCCAGACTACTCAGAGAGTCAGAGAAATGATGAGGAGGTGTTGGAAGGTGAGGATGAAGAGCAGAGGAGGTGCAGCAGAGAGGCAGTGATGAAGATCACTCTGAACTTCCTGAGGAGGATGAAGCAGGAGGAGCTGGCTGACCGTCTGCAGAGCAGTAAGAGGATTTCTACAAAGATTTAACCTGATGGATAAATCACACATTTACTGATGTCTGAAGTGATGGAATCACATTTATTCACATCATCTTCAGAAGATCATTTGGTTTCTTTTCTGATTTCACTTTTTCTGTTAATTTAGAACATCTTGCTGCAGTTTGTCAACATAAACTTAAATGTGGTCTGAAGGAGAAGTTCCAGTGTGTGTTTGAGGGGATCGCTAAAGCAGGAAGTCCAACCCTTCTGAACCAGATCTACACAGAGCTCTACATCACAGAGGGAGGGACTGGAGAGGTCAATGAGGAACATGAGGTCAGACAGATTGAAACAGCATCCAGGAAACCACATAGACCAGAAACAACCATCAGACAAGAAGACATCTTTAAAGTCCCACCTGGAAGAGATCAACCAATCAGAACAGTGATGACAAAGGGAGTGGCTGGCATTGGGAAAACAGTCTTAACGCAGAAGTTCACTCTGGACTGGGCTGAAGACAAAGCCCACCAGAACATCCACTTCATATTTCCATTCACCTTCAGAGAGCTGAATGTGCTGAAAGAGAAAAAGTTCAGCTTGGTGGACCTTGTTCATCACTTCTTCCCAGAAACCAAAGGAATCTGCAGCTTTGAACACTTCCAGGTTCTGTTCATCTTTGATGGTCTGGATGAGAGTCGACTTCCTCTGGACTTCCAGAACCAGGAGAACCTGACTGATGCTACAGAGTCCACCTCAGTGGATGTTCTGCTGACAAACTTCATCAGGGGGAAACTGCTTCCCTCTGCTCGCCTCTGGATATCCACACGACCTGCAGCAGCCAATCAGATCCCTCCTGAGTGTGTTGGCATGGTGACAGAGGTCAGAGGGTTCACTGACCCACAGAAGGAGGAGTACTTCAGGAAGAGATTCAGAGATAAGAAGCAGGGCAGAAGGATCATCTCCCACATGAAGACATCAAGAAGCCTCCACATCATGTGCCACATCCCAGTCTTCTGCTGGATCACTGCTACGGTTCTGGAGGACGTGTTGGAGACCAGAGAGGGAGGAGAGCTGCCCAGCACCCTGACTGAGATGTACATCCACTTCCTGGTGGTTCAGACCAAAGTGAAGAAGCTCAAGTATGATGAAGGAGCTGAAACAGATCCACACTGGAGTCCAGAGAGCAGGAAGATGATTGAGTCTCTGGGAAAACTTGCTTTTGATCAGCTGCAGAAAGGAAACCTGATCTTCTATGAATCAGACCTGACAGAGTGTGGCATCGATATCAGAGCAGCCTCAGTGTACTCAGGAGTGTTCACACAGATCTTTAGAGAGGAGAGAGGGCTGTACCAGGACAAGGTGTTCTGCTTCGTCCATCTGAGTGTTCAGGAGTTTCTGGCTGCTCTTCATGTATATTGGACCTTCATCACCTCTGGTGTCATCCTGATGGAAGAAACACAAACATCTAAGAAGTCTTTATTATTTAAACCTAAACTAAAGTCTCTTCACCAGACAGCTGTTGATCAGGCCTTACAGAGTCCAAATGGACACCTGGACTTGTTCCTCCGGTTCCTCCTCGGACTTTCAGTGCAGACCAATCAGAGACTCCTACAAGGTCTGCTGACACAGACAGGAAGTAGCTCACAGACCAGTCAGGAAACAGTTCAGTACATCAAGGAGAAGATCAGTGAGAATGTGTCTGCAGAGAAAAGCATCAATCTGTTCCACTGTCTGAATGAACTGAATGATCGTTCTCTAGTGGAGGAGATCCAACAGTCTCTGAGTTCAGGAAGTTTCTCCACAGATAAACTGTCTCCTGCTCAGTGGTCAGCTCTGGGTTTCATCTTAGTGTCATCAGCAGAAGATCTGGATGTGTTTGACCTGAAGAAATACTCTGCTTCAGAGGAGGTTCTCCTGAGGCTGCTGCCAGTGGTTAAAGCCTCCAACAAAGCTCTGTAAGGACACAGATTGTTGCTGCTTTTATTTCTGATAGTGAGAAATCTGCTAATAAGGTAAATATTGATTGATGTTGCTTCTGTTTATTTATAATGAAGCAGTTCACAACAAACATGTAAAACCAGACAGATCCATCAATCTTTCCAGGGAGAACATTGGTGACTGTAAAGAAATCAACAATATTTCTGATGAATTGTTTAATAGCAGATTTTTCTCCCTGTCTCCTGAGACTGAGTGGCTGTAACCTCTCAGAGAGAAGCTGTGAAGCTCTGTCCTCAGTTCTCAGCTCCCAGTCCTCCAGTCTCAGAGAACTGGACCTGAGGAACAACAACCTGCAGGATTCAGGAGTGAAGCTTCTCTCTGCTGGACTGGAGAGTCCAAACTGCAGACTGGAAACTCTCAGGTACAAAGTTCTCCATCCTGTGGAAACCAGATTTCTGTCCATTACCTGCTAAAAACATGATGGAAATGTTAGTTCAACTTTTAATCCCTATGAACTCAAACCAGGCACAGACTTGCCATAAAGACAGAGTAGGAAGCGACCTGGGACCCCTAAGCAGTAAGGGTCGCGCCAGTAAGCAAACCACTGGGTTCCCATCTAGATAACAGAACTCTTGCATTATGTTTGAAATACAGCAATTACAATTAACTGTCAAAACAATAACAAAAACTCCAACACAATTTATCATCGACTTCTGCTCCCCTTTTCCCCGTAAATTGCACCATGACTATTGCTGCTCACTGAAACGGTTATTTTGAGTTTACTGAATCACTAGAATCCATTAATTTGTTCAAAAGATTTCTTCACCCAATCTATTGGTTGTTGTAATTACATTTTCAGTTCCTTACATTTTAAATAGGAAATAAGGCTTTACTGACACTAGGTGTGATATTTGTAGAATATATTTGACTATTTTGCTCCTTTGCAATTAAAACATGTAATAAAGATCAGACAGACTTTAATTAATCTAAAAGCAGGATTCTCCCTATTGGGTGTCCCCAGTTAAACAGAAAGAATAGAGCTGAACTCCTGAATGAACTTTGGAACAAAAGCAAGAGGGATGCAAATAAAGGTTTGCCCTAACGAACTCCTCCAGACAAGTGAAGGCATGCCTGCTGACGTTATTTCCTCTTCCAGTCAGTGAACATAACATCTTAGAAATAGCAAATATTGGTAATATCCATAGACTCTGTGACTCTGTCTCTATCTATGTTAGGACGTTAGCTAAATTTATCTGCATTTACAAAGCAGACAAACTTGGCCTTAGAACATTAGCTAAGATTACTGTATTGACATTGTATCATTTTCTCAGATTTACCAAGTGGTTGGGTTGCTTTAACCTGTTCATTACACAGCCTTGTGTTCTGAAAGCAGCCCAGCTTAGCGCAGGTTCTGCTACATGTTGCTGCCACTGAGAGACCTGATGTCTCCGCCACCGTCATCATCAGTCATGGCAGCTGTTGACGGCTCTGCCACAAACATTTCTGTTATTTTTAAACATTTGGCAGCAAGTGCCTGAAAAGCAAGTTGTTGTTTTTATTCACAGATTCTCTTAGCCTCTTCACTTTTTCTGCATATCAGCATCATAAATTGCATGTAAAGGTAGTTTATTTATAATCAACCAGTTCACAATAAAGAGCAAAAGAAAGATGTGTAAAATCAGACAGATCCATCAATCTTTTCAAGGAGAACATTGGTGACTGTAAATAAATCAACAATATTTCTGATGAATTGTTTAATAGCAGATTTTTCTCCCTGTCTCCTCAGACTGAGTGGCTGTAACCTCCCAGAGAGAAGCTGTGAAGCTCTGTCCTCAGTTCTCAGCTCCCAGTCCTCCAGTCTCAGAGAACTGGACCTGAGTAACAACAACCTGCAGGATTCAGCAGTGAAGCTTCTCTCTGCTGGACTGGAGAGTCCAAACTGCAGACTGGAAACTCTCAGGTACAAAGTTCTCCATCCTGTTGAAACCGGATTTCTGTCCGTTACCTGCTAAAGATTTGATGAAAATGTTATTTAAACGATATATTTATCAACTTTATTCCTTATGAATGGAAACCAGGCAAAGACTCACCATAAAGCCAAAGTTGGCAGCCACCTGGGTCCCCTAAGCAGTAAGGGTCGCGCCAGTAAGAAAACCACTGGGTTCCCATCTAGATATTAGAACTCTTGTCTTATGTTTGAAATACAATAATTATAATTTACTGTCAAAACTATAACAAAAACTGCAACACAATTTAACATCGACTTCTGCTCCCCTTTTCACAATAAAATGCACCATGACTGTTGCTGCTCACTGAAACGGTTCTTTTTGAGTTTACTGAATCACTAGAATCCATTAATTTGTTCAAAAGATTTCTTCACCGAATCTATTGGTTGTTGTAATTACATTTTCAGTTCCTTACATTTAAAATAGGAAATAAGGCTTTACTGACACTAGGTGTGATATTTGTAGAACATATCTGCCTATTTTGCTCCTTTGCAGTTAACACAGGTAATAAAGCTCAGACAGACTTTAATTAATCTAAAAGCAGGATTCTTCCTATTGGGTGTCCCCAGTCAAACAGAAACAATAGAGCTGAACTCCTGAATGAACATTGGATTCAAGTAAAAGGGATACAAGTAACGTTTTGCCCTAAAGAACTCCTCCAGAAGTGTGAAATCATGCCATCTGACTTTATTTTCACATTAGTCAGTGAACATAACCTCTAAGAAATTGCAGCTGGTGATTAGGCCATAGATATAGACTCTGTGTCTCTGTCTCTATCTATGTTAAGGACAGTTTTTTTTAACATTTGGCATTACGTGCCTGAAAAGCAAGTTGTTGTTTTTATTCATAGTTTCTCTTAGCCTCCCCACTGTTTTTCCATCTCAGCATCAAAATTGCATGTAAAGGTAGTCTGTTTACAATCAACCAGTTCACAATGAAGAGCAAAAGAAACATCTGTAAAATCAGACAAATCCATCAATCTTTCCAAGAGAACATTGGTGACTCTAAAGAAATCAACAATATTTCTGATGAATTGTTTAATAGCAGATTTTTCTCTCTGTCTCCTCAGACTGAGTGGCTGTAACCTCTCAGAGAGAAGCTGTGAAGCTCTGTCCTCAGTTCTCAGCTCCCAGTCCTCCAGTCTCAGAGAACTGGACCTGAGTAACAACAATCTGCAGGATTCAGGAGTGAAGCTTCTCTCTGCTGGACTGGAGAGTCCAAACTGCAGACTGGAAACTCTCAGGTACAAAGTTCTCCATCCTGTTGAAACCAGATTTCTGTCCATTACCTGTTAAAACACGATGAAAATGTTAGTTCAGTGATAGATTTGTCAACTTTTCTTGTCTGAACTTTTTACTTCTTATGAATATAAACATAGTCATCATATAGGAGTGGTTCCCAAATGTTGTCTTTTGACCCTCCTACACCATCCCAACAAAATGGGTCAGAAATTAAACTTTTGTAGTTTTCTGTTTTAATGCATTAAAGGTGTTGATCTAATGATTACCCAGAATCCCTTTCAAAATTTAAATACATTATGTACATTATTTTTAACAGCTAGAATGTGTCAACATTGCCACACTTTTTAACTATATGATATCAACAACAATATAAAAGGTTTTTAGCCCGACTCGTACCTGCAGTAAAAACGAAGGATGAAACTGAAATGTTCACTGCCTGCAGATACAGATCCTTCTCTCTCTGCAAAGACGGCACATGTGAATTTTAACCTCATCAATAAAATTCAGAGACCCAGAATAGACGAGCTGAAAATAAGATAAAGTAACATTAAGCTATTAATTTGATCAGTTACATTATATTTTGTACTTTTTAAACAATAAATAAAGATTTTCCCTTAATAGTTCTACACAGAGGTAATTTGTTTTCAGCTTTTACCCGTCCTTTAGGGAGCAGTGTGCTGCCGACATTGATTGGCACACAGGGAGCAATCTGTGGTGAAGCGTCTTGCTCAGGCACCCAGGTTGACATACTGACTTTTTTAACCGGCGACCTTTGGGGTCTTTCCAAGGCACAAACGCCGGCCTCTCTAACAACTAGGTCACCACTCCCATGTGTTTATTAACATTATTCATCACCAGACAACAAATGTTACCTCAATGCAGAGAAGTTGTAGCTCTGAGGATCACAACCACCTGAGATTCCACCAGTAAGGGGACCTGCTGGTCATCCAGACACTTAACAGTACCCCTGCATTATTTATGTATGTTTGAAATGAAATAATTATTGAGAATGCTGAGTCCACATTCTCACTTATTGTTTTCTTGTTTTTTCTTTATTATTATTATTTCGTACATTTTACACATCTAACTACTTCTGCATACGTCAACCAATTTCAAAAATTTTGGTATCAAAACATCCAGCTCGTTCACAACATTACTGCTTTGACTCATGGTAATTTTAACCTTTAGAATTTTAAAAATATTTAACTCTTTTTGCTCTCATTTGAAGGAATGGAAAATCTTTCAAATTCTTCAAAAACTTTGTGCTTTTTCACAGCTTACTGCTTCAGCCTACTTCCAGCTAGATACTTAATTTAAATTTTTACATGTTCACATATCCGTCAGCTATCTTCGACTTGTTCAGCTTTTTTATATCTTTTACAATTTTTATATAATCCCTCTTTAAAAATCTTTTTGCATTCTTTTGTGATTTTTCAGAAAATACTTGTGTTGTTAGGGTTGCTAAGTAGCTCAGCTAGAGTGTACCCTCTAGCTTTTTTTTTTATTCTTCTTCTCTGAACAACTTCTTCTCACGCTTTCAATTTTCACTCTATCCACATAAATTATACAATAAAATGTAGGTATTGTTGTGCTATGACACACTGTATAAAGTTATTTAATGTTTAATAAATAACTCTCTGTCTGTTAGGTATTGTCCGGTGAATATCAGCCCAAGAGGTGATATTAGGACAATAGTTGAAAGGAATGATTCGAGCACTGGGGTTCTTTTAACAGCAAACTCTGCACACACATGTGTGAAAACTTCTCTTCATGATTGTCATGGTTTAGTTTTGGTCTGGCTTTTTTTCACTGTTTTTTTTTAGGTTCTCCTCCTCCTACTCAGCTCACCCTCCACTCCTCAGCAATTAGTTACACCTGTTAGTCTGAATTCACTCCACCTGCCAGCCTCCCTACATAAGCCTCCCTCAGTCTTCTCTTCCCCGCCGGCTCGTCTTCAGTCTCTGTCAACACAACGCCTGTCTGGTCCTGTTCTCTTTATTCTCCACTCAATCCACGTCTGTCAGCCTGGTTTGTTCCCTGTTTTTTTCCTGCCTCCTCTGTGCCTCAAGTAAGGCCTCTTCTCTCTGCTCTTTTGCTGGACTGCCTGCTACCTCTGTGCTCCAGCAGTCCTACACCCCAAGAACTGTCTCACTCTGCATCTCTGCTCTGACAGCAGCCCAGCAGCTCCAAGAACTCTCTCCAGTTTCTTCCATTCAGCCTGCTCCTGCACCCATCATCTCCTGTCTGGTTACTAACTCTGGTCATTATCAGTCTACTCATTACTTTCAATAAACTGCAATACAACAAACTGTGTGTGCGTGCTCTGTCCGGGTTCACGTAGACAAATCATGACAATGATCAAAAACTGTTTATTTTAATTAACACTATATTTCAATCAACAAATCCTCTCTACGAGGCTAGTGCAACTTAACTGAAATACTAAGCAAAATGAACATAAAAAGAAGCTAAAGAACTATGTACGCACAAAAGAAACAGAAGACAAAATAAAATCACTCATCATGATCATCATCAGAATAATTCAGTGAATTCTTGTTCACTACAGATCTGAGTTAAAGAACCAAAGTTCATCCTAAAGAACACGGAATGTGGCTAAATTAGTTTAACTAATCTTGAACAACATTTGGTATGTGTTTCAACCATTCACAATGCAAATCCTGAGTTAAACAAAAAATGATTTGATGAAATAACATTTTGAAGAATGATTTTCTCAGTAAACATGAGTAAATTTTTAGGACGCTCGATTTTATTAATGGGATTATAACTCTGGCAGGCTAGGAGTTGCTGTAGCGATCGGTCGCTAAAATTGGTTAATCCTAAAGTTATAGAAAAACACCACTAAATCCACATTAATATTCAATATCAATGCAGTAACAACGCTCATAGCGAAAAACATTAAGTTTGAAAAGAACCCTAGTCGCATATCAGAGAAGGGCAAATGTTACCAGAAGCTAATAGCATTAGGCTAGAAGACATTCGGAGCTAATTTTAAAAAGCTTCGGCTTTATTTTAGTCGTAATGAGCAGACCGTGAAACAAAAACATTAATATCCCATCAATGTATGAAATCCTTGTGGAGATAACATTTGTTATAACTGTAGAAATGCACTCAAATTACATCAGCAATGGCATGGTTTGAAGAAGCTAGCGGGAGCTACCTTGTAAGTTTAACTTTTTCCAAAAGCACAGTGAAAACGCATTAGGTAAACCTTCTAAATAAACCATTTAACTTTCCCTGTTTATTTCTATGTCAAACTACTCTGTGTCTCTGTCAGTTCGGTTCATTTTGGGCATCCAGTTGGAAGCAGTACTCCATGGCAAAGCAGCAGGCATGCGGCTATGAGCTAGCCGAAACACCGTCGGAGCAGACCGCTCCAAGGTCCTACATGGAGTCTCTGACCTGGTTGCAGCAGGCAATTTCCGTCCAGATTTTGCTCTCAACTTGGAATAATGGGTCCTGTGCTGGCTTTTGCTCTCCATGTTGTCTGGAGTCAGCTTCCTGCAACAGCTGGGGAAAAAAATAAACAAAGCGGGTTTCGGCATAGACGTATTCTTTTGCTTCGGCATCAGAAGTGAGACTGCAGACTTTTTGTTTGAGTGGGGAAACCCAATAAGACTTAGCCATCCAGCAGTTCTCCGAGCCCAGTCCGATCCCCCGCTCCACAGAGGACAAGTTTCCCACCTCTGCAGTCCAAACGAAACAGCAGGAACCCACTATATTTCAATCAACAAATCCTCTCTACGAGGCTAGTGAAACATAACTAAAACTACTAAGCAAAAGGAAGATTAAAAAGAAGCTAAGGAACTATGTACACACAAAAGAAACAGAAGACAAAATAAAATCATCATCATCATCATCATCAGAACAATTCAGTGAATCCTGGTTCACTGCAGATCTGAGTTAAAGAACATGGAATGAGGCTAAATTATCTTAACTAATTTGAACATTTGGTGTTTCAACCCATTCCCAACTTAAATCCTGAGTTAAACAAAACATTATTTGATGAGATAACATATTTCATCAAATTTTGTAATTTTCAAAATATTTAACTTTTTGTGACTTTCTATCTTTGAAATGAATGGAGAATCCTTCGAATTCTTCAAACTCGTTGTGCTTTTTCACAGTGTATGGCTTCAGCCTACTTTCCCACCCACTTGCTCACCCTCTTTATCTCTCTCTCTCGCTTGACCTCTTGCTTGCCCTCTCTCTCCTCCTCCAATATTTGTCTCTATCTCCTCTTAGACTTAGACATCTTTATTTGTCATTTTGTATGTACAGAGTGCATACAGAATTAAATTTCATTGCATACAGCTTGTAAATTACAGTATAAAGTGCAGCAGTGATTAAAAGTAAACAATTAAAATGTAAACAATGCAGGAAAAAGAGAACAGTGTGCGATCACGGTGTACAGGAGAATATTTAAAACCATTTGTATGTGCAGAAATGATGGTGCAAAAAGGCATTTGTGCAAAAATGCATTTAGAAACTACAAGTTCAGCAGCATTTGTAATGCTAGATAGAAATGCAGTGATGCAAATGTGTAAATGTGGTGCAGAGTCCAGTTTAGAGTTCAGCAGTTCAACAGTCTGATGGCAACAGGAAAAAAGCTTTTGCAGAACCTGGTGGACCTGCAGCGGATGCTGCGGAACCTCTTCCCAGAGGGCAGCAGGGAGAACAGTCCATGGTGGGGGTGTGAGGGGTCTTTTATGATGTTACGGGCTCAGGACACACAGCACTGGGATGAAATGTTCTTAATGGAGGGAAGAGGAGCCCTGATGCCTCCTGCAAACTCATCACTCTCCTCACGTTCTTCCAGTTGGAGGCATTGCAGCCTCCACACCAAACAGAGAGAAAGCTGGTCAGAATGCTTTCTATGGTGCTTCTGTAAAAGGTCATGGGGATGGGCGGGGGAGGGTGGGCTCTCCTCATTCTCCGCAAGAAGGACAGTCGTTTCTGTGCCCTCTTCACCAGTGACGTGGTGTTCACAGACCAGGTGAGGTTGTCAGTGATGTGCACCCCCAGGAACTTGGTGCTGCTGACCACCTCCACAGCTGAGCTGTTGATGAGCAGTGGAGCGTGGTGAGGCCGGTTCTTCCTGAAGTCGACGATGATCTCCGTCTTCTCCACGTTAAGGATCAGGCTGTTTTCTCTGCACCAGCCCACCAGCTGCTCCACCTCCTCTCTGTAGTCCTGGTCGTAGTCGTCTCTGATCAGGCCCACCACTGTAGTGTCGTCAGCAAACTTCATGATGTGATTGGTGGTGAACCTGGGGACGCAGTCGTGTGCCATCAGAGTGAACAGCAGGGGTCTCAGGATGCAGCCCTGAGGGGAGCCCGTGCTGTGGGTGATGACACTTGAGGTGTTCTGTCCGAACCGGACTGATGTGAGGTCTGTTGGTGAGAAAGTCCAGCAGCCAGTTGCGAAGAGGTGTGCTGAAGCCCAGATGTTCTAGTTTTCCTACCATTTGTTGTGGGATGATGGTGTTAAACGCTGAACTGAAGTCCAGGAACAGCATCCGCACGTGAGTGTTCTTCTCCTCCAGGTGTGCCAGGCTCAGGTGAAGAGCAGAGGAGATGGCGTCCTCAGTGGAGTGGTTCCGTCGGTAGGCAAACTGGAACGGGTCGAGTGTTGGGGGGAGGCTGGAGACGATGTGTTCCTTTACCAGCCTTTTAAAGCACTTCATCATGATGGGAGTCAGTGCAACAGACTGACGTCTTAGAGTCCCTGCCTGTAGATTAAACCGCTATAAGAACTCATTTGTTCCGCTTTCCATTAAAGCAACAAATAGCATTAAGCAGTAAATTGTGTAATAGGCAACAGTATTCAACATTTAAACTGACATATGTTTTTTTGTTTTGTTTTTTGTATTCATTATTTCTTAAAACACATTCTTTTTTTAAAGAACGGTTTTTATACATCTTTATTTATTTATTATCATAATTTTTTTTTTCTCCTTCAAATTTTTATTGTGAATATAATGTAACATGCTCGTTTATGTATCTATTTATTGTCTTATAATGGAATTTTTATAGTAGTGTTTTATGTGTGAATGCAGTGTGACGCATAGTTTGGACTATGTAGCAGCCAGTCTGTAACCCAAATCAAATTTCCTTTGGGACAATAAAGTTAATCTAATCTAAAACAGGTCGGTAGTCATTGAAACAGGTGACTTGAGGTTTCTTTGTCACTGGAATGATGGAGGCAGACTTAATGCATGCAGGCACTGTGGCTTGGTTCAGCGAGATGTTAAAAATGTCTGTGAGGACTAGAGAGTGACACGGGAGTGGATTTTCACTCCTGTCCCGTCCCACTCCCACTGAAAACAATTGTGTCCCGTCCCAATCCCGGGCCAGAGTAGAAAAAAAAAATCCTGTCCCGTCCCGCTCATGGTAAAATTACTCCCACTCCCATCCCGCTCCCACCCAGAATGACTCCCGCTCCTGCCCCACTCCCATTCTTGTTGTCTTCATTAAGTTTTCTGGAAATACATTAAACCTGAATGTCTATGAAGGGTCAGTTAAGTTCCTGTTTTAGCTGTAGTAAAGGCCAATTAAAGTAAAAGGAATAATAATAAATAAATAAAAAAAGTAACAAACACGGAAACAGACCATGCATATCTTAGTTGAATAAACAAAATGTACAATGTTGCTTTTTACTAATTCATTAAGTAATTGTTTCACATGAACAATGAAGTTACTTTTATATTTCAAATTGCTGAAACTAAAGAATAATGCACCGAGAAAGAGATCTATACTCAGTTAAGAAAAAAGTGCATAAAGGCATTACTGTCACAATTTAGATAATGTGGTTCAAAAACTCAGTTTAGTAAAAAAAAAAAAATTTAAAAAGTTGAATATCATTCAAGCATATTAGTATTCTTCCATTTGCAATAAAATATCCACAAACTAATTAGGGTTTACTATCAGAACCAATACATTCATTGAACATTAAACACATTCTTAGACAGATCTGTCAACTTTTATCAAAAGTTAAAAGTGAGATTATGTTAATTTTCGGGGATGATGCGGAGCTGGAGGCGGAGCTAACTGGACCCAGGAACAGCCGGTCCAGTCGGCTCCGTCTCATTTTTACCCGACCAGACATGGAAGTACATGTTTTACTTTTGTTAAATAGTGAAACAGAAGTGTTAACACATTGTTCAGTTATTGGGTTAAAATAGAAAAAAACACAACTGTTCAGACAATACTAAATAAAATAATAAAGTAGTTTTAAGTTATTGGCCGTATTATTACACTGTTGCACATTGGGAAATTAGTCCAGGAAACACGTTTTACAAGCAGGTACTGAGTGTTAACACCGTGACATTCAACTCTCGTCAATTTTGTTAATAATTGCAACTTTACAGTTGCGCTGTGAGTTTAATAAATAAGTCCTTACTTTTGATTTTGCGTTGCCGATCCAACTTTTCCAGGTTGAGTTCGCCACTAGCAGTTGATTCCCCCCCCCCTCCCATTCTGTTTTTTGAGCGCTGGCGGAAAAAAATAAACCGGATGCACTGTTGGCTTCTGGGTCGTGTAGTTCTTTGACCTGCACTATAGTTTCGGTTTCTTGGGAAAAAAACTACAAAATGGCGGCGGCGAACCTACATTTTTGATTTTCTATTTTATTTAATCTTTTGGCATCGATCCTAGTTAATTGTACCTGTTGTTGGTTTACTCCCGCTCCCGTCTGCTCCCGTTGATATTTAATCCTGTACCGTCCCAATCACGTGATATTTACTGATGTTGACTCCCATCCCGCGGGATTCCCGTGGGAATCACGTGACCCGCGGGATTCCCGAAAAAATGTCAGTCTCTAGTGAGGACACCAGCCAGCTCACCTGCACATTCCTTGAGCACCCACCCAGGTATGTTGTCGGGACCTGGGGCCTTCCGCGGTTTGAGTTCCTTGCTTTTAGCGCTTGACAGACCTCCTCGGTAATCCAGGGTCGTTGGTTGGCTCGGGTGATGATGTTCTTTGTGGTGCTGATGTCCTCAATGCATTTGTTGATGTAGGCTAACACAGTCATGGCGTACTTATCAATGTTGATCTTGTCCTCATAAGTTGCTGCAGCTTTGAACATGTCACAGTCAGAGCACTCAAAGCAGTCCTGGAGCGCCTCCATTGCTCACTCACTCCACACCCTTACCTACCTCACTGTAGGTTTAGCTCAGATCAGCAGGGGCTTGTATGCAGGAAATATCATTACAGAAAGGTGATCTGAAAAGTCGAGGTGGGGGCTGCCCTGAATGCACCCTTAATATTTGTGTAAACTAAGTCTAGAGTGTTATCTCCCCGAGTTGCAAAATCCACATGTTGGTAGAAATGAGGGAGAACAGTTTTCATATTTGCCTGGTTCAAATCCCCAGTAATGATTAAAAACACCCTTTGTGTGTGTAGCTTGCAGCTTAGAGATAGTCCGTTAGAGAACACTCATAGCCTCTTTTGTATTAGCACTCGGAGGAACATAAACCGCTGTGATGATAACAACAGTAAACTCTCTAGGCAGATAAAACGGTCTGCAACTAACGTCAGGAGCTCAATGTCCGGAGAGCAAAAGCTTGTGACTATTCTAGCATTTTTACACCAGGTGTTATTGATGTAAATGCAGAGTCCGCCTCCTCGGGTCTTAGCACTGAATTCTTTGTTTCTGTCGGCGCGGTAACTAGCCCCTCCAGGCTAACGGCGTGGTCCGGGATGATGAGTTAAGCCATGTCTCCGTCAGGATCAGAGCGCAGCATTCTCTAAACTCCCTCTTTGCAGAGTTTGAGTTGTATATGGTCAAATTTGTTGTCCAGTGAGCGGACGTTGGAGAGCAGGATGGATGGTAGCGGCGATCTGAAGGGGTTAGCCTTTAGGCTAGCTGCTAAACCCCACGACAGCCGTGTTTCTTTGGCCGGCTGCACCGTTTCCGGTTGGTCCTATAAAATTCCTGTAAAATGAATTTTCCTCTATTGCAGTTGCCTCAATAGTCAGTTTATGAGTGAATGATAAGGGTCGTGTTCTCTGTGACATCGGTGCAGTCTCGCTCACCTTGCTACTTTGTTGAATCTCTGTCCTCATTTATGCATTATTAGCAAGTGAACTTGGGCTAACTTCAATATTTATAGCTTTCTTACCTCTAAATAACGCCTCTAAACAGAAGAGCAGAACAGTCCCAGCAGGAAATTATTTTCCTCTTCTGCCGTGCATAAAACTGGAGTGATTTCAACATATGGCCAGAGGGGGGAAACTTCTGTAAATATTCTGCAACTTGTGCTATGCTCCTTTAATAAATGTTTCCAATTTGTTACGTTTGTTATCATTGTCATTTTTATCTTGTACATGCTAAAAGAAAAATCAATATTGGCTTCAAGAATCAGCCCCATGTATTGAAATCGGTTTGCCTGATGTACAAAATAATTTGTTCTGGTATCTGCCTTAAAACAAAACCTGGAATGGTCGATCTTTAGTCAGATGTTACTTTTTATTAACTACAGAACATAATACAGTTTGATTTATATTAAGTAAAACAAGCTGAGCAGCAGTTTCTTGAGCACTACTTTCTCATGTTAACATCATGTGTTGAATTGTGTGTCTGCAGCTTGTCAGGCTGTCTGGTCTCAGAGGAAGGCTGTGCTTCTCTGGTATCAGCTCTGAGCTCCAACCCCTCCCATCTGAAAGAGTTGGACCTGAGCTACAATCATCCAGGAGACTCAGGAGTGAAGCTGCTGTTGGCTGGACTGAAGGATCCACACTGGAGACTGGAACCTCTCAGGTAAGGAGGAATAAAGGTAGTGTAGAGGTTAATCTTTAGTTTCATTGTTTCTTCTTAATTTCTTATTTAACCTCTTAATTTAAATGACTGACACAGAGCCTGTTTTATACATGTGACAACCTTGTCCGTCGCAGCACGGTCGCATCACCGTAAAACTACCATTTAGCACCGTCAGCCATCATTTTCTTTACAGAATGTCTCCAAATCTGCAATAATACAAGCAAATATACTTGTTCTTAACTGCTTAATTGAAAAAGCAAAAACATAACACATCAATACATAACTGTCATGATTTGTTTTTGGATGAACTCGGACAGAGCACGCACACACAGAGCTAAAATAGAGAGTTTATTGTAATAAAGATGAATAATGGCAGGTGGAACCAGAGATGCAGGACTGAACTGGAGCAGAGGTATGTAGATATGTGCAGGAGCTGGCAAGCAGGACCAGAAACATGGCAGAGAGTGTACTTGGAGACCAGAGTACAGCAGCAGGATCCACAGCACCGCACAGAGGGAACCAGAGCACAGTAGCAGGATCCACAGCACGGCAGAGAAGGAACCAGAGCACAGTAGCAGGATCCACAGCACGGCAGAGAAGGAACCAGAGCACAGTAGCAGGATCCACAGCACGGCAGAGAGGGAACCAGAGCACAGCAGTAGGATGTATAGCTTGGCTGGATGAATACTTGCTTGTCAGAGTTACAACAGGATTTATAGCTTGGCTGGATGAATACTTGCTGGTCAGAGTCACAACAGGATTTATAGCTTGGCTGGATGAATGAATACTTGCTGGTCAGAGTCACAACAGGATTTATAGCTTGGCTGGATGAATGAATACTTGCTGGTCAGAGTCACAACAGGATGAATAGCTTGGCTGGGTGAATTCTTGCAAGCCAGAACCACAGCAGGATTAGCAGCCAGGCAGGGTGAATACTTGCAGGTTAGAGTCACAACAGGATTAGTAGCTCCTCCTGAGGCTCAGAGGGGAGACAGGTTAGATCCAGCAGCAGGCAGGGACTAACATGGTAAAACTGAGGCAGGAAACAAACAGCTAGCAGGAGCAAACCAGGCAGACTGGCAAGGAGTGAGTATGGTCTGATGACGGACCGGCAGAGGAGTGAAAGCAGAGGGAGGCTTAAGTATGGAGGGTGGCAGTTGAATGCGGTACCGCGCGCGAGCTATTTTTAGAAACACAACGTCACGATGACGTCACATCACGTGGTACGCAGTAGGGCAAACTCCCTAACCCGCCGCTGTTTTGCTGTGGAAGAGACGTGCTTTCTAGGTTTTACTCGGTAAACGACTGCTTTTTCCAACATCTAAGACCATGGTTTATAAACATTGTTGCTATGGGACGTGCAACAGCGACTCGAGGTACGCTGATCGGCCGCATATGAAGGATGTTTTCTTCATTAATTTCCCGAAACTCAAGAGTGCCAAGGAGAAATGTGTGCGTTGGGTACACTTGTGCGGGCGGCCTACACAACATTTCAACCCAGAAAAAGTTACCAAATTCACCTACATATGTAGCAAGCATTTTGTCGGTGGAAAGGGTGATGATAGCATATAGGCTAGCATGTTAGCAGGCGCTAACATGGTACCCTGCTACTGGGATAGCTTACTCAAAAACAAACGCCCTGAATCTCTTAAGCGAAAGATTCTGAGATGTGAACAATCGTTTTGTAGCTACCTATTGGCAAGATATACAGATTCCTGGACGTTGATTGCAAACAAACAAAAAAGGCCGACGTGAATGGAGCACGGTGGAAATCATAACAAAGGCATGAACGCCGAGCAGGGAAAAAAACAAAGCTTACCGTTGAATCAACTCGGCCCGTCTTCCGGTTTTTTTGAGCCCTCGACACTCAAGCCACCGTTTCAGCTGAAGGTTGGTGTGCTCTTCCACAGTGCGACCAGTAAACCGTGCGCCTGGGACATCGTCTTGGGTAAGTTTAATGGCTGCAAAGTCGGTCATATCGCTGGTTCTGTTGCGCTTGTGATGGCTGGTTTGTATGTGCGTTCTACGACTGTTTGCCCTACCGGTGCGGCAAAAGGGGCGTTACTCTTAAGGCCGTGACGTCACGTGCGCGGTACCGCATTGAGTCTGACTGATTAATGACCAACAGGTGTGACTGACTGCAGAGGGAGTGAAGGAGAGCTGAGTTAAGAGGAGGAGGAAACTGAAAACTAACAATAAATGAGGCCAGAACATAACTAAACCCTGACAAGGAGGAAGAACTGAAATAGTAGTGAACAAAAACCAGATCAAAACTGAACCCTTACAATAACATACATTAGTTATTTATGTACAAACTTCACAAAATGGCGCTTACATTCCGGCCCCTAATTGTTACTGACAAGGCACAACAATTACATAAAACTACATAAGCGACATTTTCAAACCATTGCTGTTAATACAACTATATTTAAAAACATAACAGTTTAGAGCGTTGAACAATATGCGTCACTCATCCATTTCCAACAAAAGACACAACTTGTCAATGGGTATTTCCACAACACTGCTTTTGGTCTTCACAACAACTCCTCTTATACAACAATTTGAGTCACATATTGACCTTTACAACCTTTCCAATTAACCATGAACCACTTGGTGCTCTGGCATCCACAATAAGCATGACATCACCAGCTTTCGAGTTTGTTTTGACAGTTAACCACTTTTGTCTCTCTTGTAACAGTGGAAGATATTCTTTGGTCCAACGTTTCCAAAAAATATCTGACAAGTACTGAACCTGACGCCATCGTCTTTTTGCATACAAGTCCTCACTTTGAAACAACCCAGGAGGTAACACAGGTTCTCTTTTCATGAGTAGCAAATTTTTCAGAGTTAATGCCTCTATGTCATTAGGATTGTTAGAAACTCTTGCAATAGGTCTACCATTTACAATACATTCTCTCGTCATCTAGAGTTTGCTGTTTCAGTAACTGGGTAAGTATTCTTCTAACAGAACATATCTGTCTTTCCCAAATCCCACCAAAATGAGAGCCAGCTGGAAGATTAAAAATCCGTGTGACACCTTCTTGTAAAAGCGACTCAGCAATTTTTACCTTATTCCAACCTTCAATTGCTTCACGCATTTCTTTTTCAGCACCTACTAAGTTAGTGCCATTATCTGACCTCATTATACAAACTTGACCTCTCCTAGCCACAAATCTTCTGAATGCATTAATGCAAGAATCTGTTTCAAGTGAATGAGCCACTTCTAAGTGAATTGCTCTCGTGGTAAGGCATGTAAACATAACGCCATACCTTTTTACACCACTTCTTCCACACTCAACTTGGAAAGTACCAAAATAATCTAGCCCTACATTTGTGAAAGGAGGATTGTCCGTTTTAAGTCTGTCCTGGGGCAAGTTTGCCATTCTCTGTTCACCAGGCTTACCTGACAACTTTTAACATTGTACACATTTTGACAATATTTTTCTAAGAGCTAAAACAGCTTTTGGAATACTTTTCTCTCAGTTTGGATAGTACTATGTTTCTGCCACTGTGACTTGTTAATTCATAAATGTGTCTAAGAATCAACGAAGACACATGATGATCCTGATGTGTTATTATCAGGTGTTTCATATCAGATGGTAAGGGAGATTTATCTAGCCTTCCTCCAACCCTTAAAATATCATCATCTAACACAGGATATAGTTTGACAATGTGACTTGCCCTTTTAATCTTTTAATTTTTCTGTAAAGTTAGAATCTCATGCTTGTAACTTTGTTTTTGACAGAACTTGACAATTTCCATTTCTGCAAGATTTGCACTCCTGTGAGTTTTTGAAGAAGCTCACTCTCAAAATCCAGGCAAAAGCCTCTTTTAGTTGGTAACAGTCGGAGTAGTATTGAATGAGTTGACTGACTGGATCAGCTTGCACAAAGTCAACATTAACTCTAACCTTTATATCTGAATCAGCATGAATGTCCTTTGATATTATTGGTGATGCTGGCCAATGTTCACAGTCGTGTGCTAGAAAGTCCAGTCCTTCAATCCAGGATTTATTTTTAAGATACACCCACTAGCTTTCAATTCCCTAGATGCGTAATCAGAAGGGTTCAACTTTGAGTTAACATATCTCCACTGACTGACCTTGGAGTTATCTCTGATAAGTGATACTCGATTTGCAACAAACGTGTCAGCTCTAATCTAGGAATAGTTGCTTGCTTCAGAGGTGATACTCGTGACTTGCCAATTAAAAATAAACAATGAGCTTCATCTCTCTCATTTGTTATACGATGATATGTAACCACACCATATCCCCTCTCACTTGCATCTGATAAATGATGCAGTTGTGCAGATGTTATCTATTTTCAAAACCAATTGGTTTAAAACACCTGTTCACTGTGAATCCTTGTAATCCACCACCTATTGTTGCAACTTCTTAGCCATGTCCGTAGGAATGTCCTCATCCCTTGATAATTTATTTCCATACAGTTCCTGGAAAATCATTTTTGCTTGGAGAACAACTGGAGAAAGTAACCCTAGCGGGTCATAAATCGAACTCACAAATGACAAAACTCCTCGTCTAGTTTAAGTCATGATTTTCTCATTGATTTTGACTTTGAATGAGTCTGTTTCAATGCACCAGTTTACTCCTAAAACTCTCTCATCTGGAAGGTTCGCCATGTGAGAGATCTAATGCCTTAACTTCTGATGCTCTTTTTGTTTCAGGAATAGACCCAAGAAAAACTGTGCTATTACTATTCCATTTTGTAAGACAAAAAACACCACTCTCACACAATCCTGTTAGCTCCCTTACCATAGCACAGGCTTCACCTTCATTAGACACAGGCAAAAGACAGTCGTCTACATAAAAGTTGTTCTGCACTGCACTAACTGCGATAGGTGACATCTTGTGTGTGGCATCCTGTGCTGTTTTCCTTAAGGCAAAGTTGGCACAACTCAGAGAAGATATCGCACCAAACAAATGCACAGTAATTTTGAACTCCTGCAATGGCTTACTCATGTTTCCCTAAGGTCACCAGAGGAATCTAAGCATATCTGTATCTGCTGGTGGCAGATACAGATATGCTGGACTTTGATGAATAACATCTGGAGATTATCATATGTCATCTGTAATTGAAAATAGTCAGCTGTAAAAAATTAAATAAGTTGTTTTAATAGTTTTTGAGAGTAAAGAGTGTGACCAAAATATATATTTAAATTTTCACCAGCAGACCAGAATAATTGAAAAAATGTCACATAAAACATGACAAAAATATTTCATATAACTGATGTAAATATGTGTAAAAAAACTTGGTCGATACACCGCGAACATGTTGCTTTTATTTTGAAAAGTCGTCTCAGCTGTTACTGCCGTAATGCTTAGTGTTTGCGTGACCAACAAAAACAAGTGAGGGCTCACTTGACCGCAGTTCCTGACAGTTCATTGTTATTGTTTTGATCCGGGTTTTTCGCGCATGCGCGCCCGACTGGTAGGCAGAAGGCGAACACAATGGCGGACAAAAACAAAAGACGCCAGGAGTTCTTGACGTATTTTTCTTAGATGACGTATCACAAGATCGTTATAATTCAATTCAATTCAATTTTATTTATATAGCGCCAATTCATGAAACATGTCATCTCGAGGCACTTTACAAAGTAAAAATCAATCATATTATACAGATTGGTCAAACATTTCCTATATAAGGGAACCAACTGATTGCTTCAAAGTCTCGACAAGCACCATTCACTCCTGGAGAAGCGTAGAGCCACAGAGAGAGTTGTCTCCATTGTGCATGGCTTTGCAGCAATCCCCCATACTGAGCAAGCATTAAGCGGCAGTGGGAAGAAAAACCATCCATTAGCGGGAAGGAAAAACCTCCAGCAGAACCGGGCTCAGTATGAACGGACATCTGCCTCGACCGACTGGGGGTTACAGAAGACAGATCAGAGACACAACAAGACAGACAAAAAAGCACAGAAGCACATATTGATCCAGTAATCTGTTCTACATTAGATGGTAATAGCGGGTGATCTGTCTTCTCTGGATGATGTCACAGTTAACAGAACGTCAGACCAGGTGTACCTACTATGAAGATAAAAGAGAGAGAGCAAAAAGTTAAAAGCTGAAATGACAACAGTCATTTCAATGCAATGCAATGCAAAACTGGAGAACAGTAGAAGTCAGTAGAGTGAGAAAAATAGGCCCTGATGTCCTCCAGTAGCCTAAGCCTATAGCAGCATAACTATAGAGGTAGCTCAGGGTAACATGAGCCACTCCAACTATAAGCTTTGTCAAAAATGAAAGTTTTAAGATTAGTCTTAAAAGTAGACAGGGTGTATGCCTCACGGACCAAAATTGGGAGTTTTGGTCTTTTAGAGACTCTAGGAACCACCAGCAGACCTGCAGTCTGAGAGCGAAGTGCTCTGTTAGGAACATACAGGGTAATCAGAGCTCTGATATATGATGGAGCTTGGTTATTAAGGGCTTTATACGTTAGAAGCAGAATTTTAAATTCTATTCTTGATTTAACAGGAAGCCAATGAAGTGAAGCCAAAATCGGAGAAATATGATCCCTCTTGTTGATTTTCATCAGAACTCTTGCCGCAGCATTTTGGATCAGCTGAAGACTTTGAACTGCATTTTGTGGACTTCCTGATAGTAAAGAATTACAATACTCCAGCCTTGAAGTAACAAATGCATGGACTAGTTTTTCAGCATCACCCCTGGACAGAATGTTTCTAATTTTGGCGATATTGCTGAGGTCAAAAAGGAAACTCTGGAAACCTGTTTAATATGGGATTTAAATGACATGTCTTGGTCAAAGATAACACCAAGATTTTTTACTTTATAACCGGAGGCCAAGTTAATGCCATCCAGATTAAGTGATTGATTAAGAAGTTTATTTTTTGAGGACTCTGGTCCAAAGATTACAATTTCTGTCTTGTCAGAATTAAAGTGCAGGAAATTTAAAGTCATCCAGCTTTTGATGTCATCAAGACATGACTGCAGTCAAAGTAATTGATTGGATTCATCAGGATTTATGAATAAATATAGCTGAGTGTCATCAGGATAACAGTGGAAATTAATCCCATGCTGTCTGAAAATTTTGCCAATCGGAAGCATATATATAGTAAAGAGAATTGGTCCAAGGACTGAACCCTGTGTTACTCCACAAGTGACCTTAGAGTTTGAGGATGATTTATTATTAACATGAACAAACTGGAATCTGTCCGACAGATAAGATTTAATCCAGCCTAATGCTTTCCCCTTAATCCCTACAGTATGCTCAAGTCTTTGTAGGAGAATATTGTGATCAACTTTTTCAAATGCAGCACTGAGATCTAACGGGACAAGTATAGACACAAGTCCATTATCTGAGACCATGAGAATATCATTGGTGACCTTCACCAGAGCCGTTTCAGTGCTATGATGAGCTCTGAAGCCTGACTGAAACTCCTCAAGTAGGTCATTACTTTGTAAATGTTAACATAGTTGATTAGCAACTACTTTCTCAAGAATTTTAGATAAGAAAAGAAGATTAGATATAGGTCTGTAATTTACTAACTCATCTTGATCAAGAGAAGGTTTCTTAAGTAAAGGTTTAATAACAGCTACTTTAAAAGCCTGTGGTACATATCCATTTAATAGGATAGATTAATCATGTCTAAAATAGGACCACTGATCAGAGGGAATATCTCTTTAAACAACTTTGTTGGGATTGGGTCCAACATGCAGGTAGAAGGTTTAGATGAAGCTAAAATTTTAGATAGCTCAGAAAGCTCTATTGCCTCTAAACAGTTCAAACACTGTGCAGGTTCTAAAGATTCCTCCAGCACTGCCTCACTTACTGAGGACGAGGTAATCGTATTTGGGAGGATGCCAATTATTTTATTTTTAATGGAATCAATTTTATTTATGAAGAATCCGATAAAATCCTTACTGCTAAGAGCTAAGGGAATGGATGGATCAACTGAGCTATGACTCTGTGTAAGTTTGGCAACTGTACTGAAGAGAAATCTAGGATTATTTTTGTTCTCCTCAATTAATGATGAAAAATATGCTGCTCTAACTCTGCAAAGGGTCTTGTTATACAACAATAGACTGTCCCTCCAGATTAGGTAGGATTCCTCTTGGTGTGTAGAGCGCCATTTTCTCTCCAATTTCCTAACATTGTGCTTCAAGGAACGCAGCTCTGAATTAAACCAGGGAGCCAGCTTCCTATGAATAATCACCTTCCATCGGTGATCTCGGGGAACGTTAGATCGATCGCCAACAAGTCTGACGAGCTGGCAGCGCTAACCCGCTTCCAAGGAAGGTACAGAGACGCTAGCATTATGTGCTTCACCAAGACTTGGTTGAGTGAAAATGTCCGAGATTCTGAGATCAACCAAACTGGCTTCAAGCTCATCCGCGCGGACAGAAACTTGGCGGAGAGCGGAAAAAAGAGAGGAGGAGGGCTGGTGATATTTGTTAATGAACGCTGGTGCAATCCAACACACGCACATAAGAAGCAACAGATATGCTGCCCGGATGTGGAGATATTAGTGACGAGCCTAAGACCCTTTTATTTGCCGCTTGAGTTCAGCCACGTTATCGCACTCGCCGTCTACATCCCACCCTCTGCTGACGCAGCTGTTGCGTGTGAAAAGATCAACGGAGTCATCAACAAGCTGCAGACAGATCATCCACGCTGCCTCCTGCTGATAACGGGGGATTTCAATCACGCGCCCCTCCGCTCCACTCTCCCCACGCTCACGCAGTACGTCACGTGCTCCACAAGGGGAACCAAGACGCTGGACCTCTTCTACGCTAATGTTAAGGACGCCTACAGCTCCGCCCCCCTCCCCCCACTTGGTAGCTCGGAACACAATCTTATCTCCCTGTTCTCCCATTACACTCCACTGGTGAGAAGGACATTAGCACAGAAGAAGTCGGTGAAAATCTGGTCAGATGACGCCACTGAGAGACTGAGGGACTGTTTCAGAACCACAGACTGGAGCATGTTCCAAAGCTCTCATGGTGATGACATCAACAGCCTGACCGAATGTATCACCGACTACATGAACTTCTGTGTGGAGAGCATTGTGCCTACACGATGGCTACGGTGCTTTGACAATAACCACCCCTGGGTGACCCCTGAGCTGAAAGTCCTCCTGAACCAGAAGAAGAGGGCTTTCTACTCAGGGGACAGAGAGGAGCAGCGTAAAGTCCAGCGGGAGCTCCAGTGGAGGATCAGGGAGGCAAAAAAGGATTATGGGAAGAAGATGGAGGAACAGCTGCCGCAGAACAACGTCAGAGATGTGTGGAGAGGTCTGAAGAACATGTCTGGCTTTGGGCAGAAGACCAGCAGGGCTGCAGACGGTGACACCAAGTCTGCAGAAGAACTTAACAGATACTTCACCTGTTTTGAGTCCCCTAACACCGGACCCCTCCCTGCCCTAAACTCTCCACACGACTCAAACGACCAGCCATCCAGAGACCAACCATCCCCCCTGCTGTCACCATCACCAACATCAGAGCCATCCACACCTTCGGCCCTGCCTCCCTCCCCCCTCACACTCTCACCAATGCAGGTGAGAGGTCAGCTGATGAGGCTGAAACAAAGGAAAGCCCCTGGTCCGGACAGCATCCCCCCCCCAGGCTGCTGTGGAGCTGTGCAGATGAGCTCTGTGAGGTCCTCAGCTACATCTACAACCTGAGCCTGAGCCTGGGGGTGGTGCCCACCCTGTGGAAGACCTCCTGTGTGGTTCCGGTTCCCAAAACACCGCACGCCAGGGAACCGGCCCACTTCAGACCAGTCACCCTGACCTCCCACCTGATGAAGACCATGGAGCGCCTCATCCTAGCTCACCTGCGCACCGTGGTGAGCCCCACCCTGGACCCGCTGCAGTTTGCCTACCGGCCCAACATCGGAGTAGAGGACGCCATCATCTACCTGCTGCAGCGGGCGCTAACCCACCTGGAGACCACCGGGAGCGCTGTGAGAGTCATGTTCTTTGACTTCTCCAGCGCTTTCAACACCATCAGACCGGTGCTGCTGAGGGGGAAGCTGGAGGACGCTGGGGTGGACAAACTTCTGGCTGACTGGACCATGGACTACCTCACTGACCGCCCTCAGTACGTGCGGCTGCACGGCTGTCAGTCAGAGGTGGCACTCTGCAGCACTGGGGCCCCCCAGGGCACCGTGGTGTCTCCGTTTCTTTTCACCCTCTACACCTCGGACTTTACTTACAACATGGACAGCTCCCACCTTCAGAAGTTCTCTGATGACTCGGCCATTGTGGGCTGTGTGTCTGAGGGGAACGAGCTGGAGTACCGGTCGGTCATCATGGACTTTGTGGACTGGTGTGACAAGAACCATCTGTGTTTAAACACCAGTAAGACCAAGGAGATGGTGATCGACTTCAGGAGAAGACCCCCACCTCACTCACCCGTGAACATCCAGGGGGAGGACATAGAAACTGTGGAGAGTTTTAAATACCTGGGTGTTCACATCAACAATAAAATGGACTGGACTCATAACACCGACGCCCTGTATAAGAAGGGCCAGAGCCGGCTCCACCTCCTGAGGAGGCTGAGGTCCTTTGGAGTGAGCCGGCCTCTGCTAAAAACTTTTTATGACTCTGTGGTGGCATCAGCCCTCCTCTACGCTGTCGTCTGCTGGGCCCCAGGCAGCGCAGAGCGGGACAGAAAGAGGCTGAATAAGCTGGTGAGGAAGGCCACTTCTGTCCTGGGCTGCTCTCTGGACTCAGTGGAGGAAGTGGCTGAGAGGAGGGTGTTGTCCAAGTTCACATCCATCATGGACAACACCTTCCACCCCCTGCACCAGACTGTAGAGGAGCTGAGCAGCTCCTTTAGTGACAGACTCAGACATCCTGTCTGTAAAAAGGAGCGCTACCGCAGGTCATTCATTCCTGCTGCTACCAGATTATACAATGCTGCACTGTAACTGTAACCATAATCGTTATAAGTAACATGCAATAACTAATGTACAATAATATGCAACTCGTGAATTTAATCTCTGGACTATACATATAACTGTATAACTGTTACAATTACTGTAACAAGTGTTTTGCAGTAACTACGTGCAATAATGTGCTGTGTTTATTATTATTATTATTGTATTATATTATTATGTTATAAAGGTCACTCATTCCTGCTGCTACCTGATCATACTTGCTGCTTTATAATTGTAACTATTATAGTAATTACTGCAACCATGCACTATAGCCGAAACAATAACTGTAATAACTTATGTGCAATAAGCTATTTAAACAAGGTGCTATAACCCGTGCAATAAGCCTGTGCAATAATCCTGTATAAACTGTATAATAACATATGTGCAATAACCTATTTATACATAGGAGTGTACAGAATTGTATATTGTATATAGCTGTATAACTGTATCTAACTGATTCTACTTACCTACTTTGACACCTTCTTCTGACTTTTGACTATTGAGCCGATGGGACAAGTGAATTTCTCCACTGTGAGATCAATAAAGCTTATCTTATCTTATCATCATCATCAGAGCCCAGGTGTCTGTCTGCTCTCAGCTCTTCTTTCTTTCTCTGGATTTTTACATCAAGTGGACGTGTCCAAATGTTGGACTGGTCCTTTCTCAGTGGAGGACAATGTGTGTCTGAGAGACATGTAATGTCCATGTTTGCTGCTGAAAGAGACTGATGGTCTGACCCCCCTCCTCCTTTCAGGGTGGAGCCTGCTGGAGTCCGATGGTTGACACCAGGTCTGAGGAAGTGTAAGTATGTTTTTCATTTGATTCATGACAACAAAGCAGCTCACATTCAACCATCTTCAAACTGTCCATCACTCATTCGGGAATCATCTTAAGTGTCAATAAATGATCAATAACTGCAGCTGGATTGTCTTTGTTCTCTCCATCAGATTCCTGTCAACTCACAATCGACACAAACACAGTGAGCAGAAAACTCAAACTGTCTGAAGACAACAGGAAGGTGACACGTGTGAAGGAGCTTCAGTCATATCCTGATCATCCAGACAGATTTGATCTTCCTCAGCTGCTGTGTAGAACTGGTCTGACTGGTCGCTGTTACTGGGAGGTCGAGTGGAGAGGAGACGTTAATATATCAGTGAGTTACGGAAGAATCAGGAGGAAAGGAGAAAGTAGAGACTGTTTGTTTGAAGGGAATGATCAGTCCTGGAGTCTCACCTGCTCCGATGATGGTTACTCTGTTTGGCACAAGAGCAGAAAAACATCTATCTCCTCCTCCTCCATCTCCAACAGAATAGCAGTGTATGTGGACTGTCCTGCTGGTATTCTGTCCTTCTACAGAGTCTCCTCTGACTCACTGATCCACCTCCACACCTTCAACACCACATTCACTGAACCTCTTCATCCTGGCTTTGGGGTCTCGTCTGGGCCCAGTTCTGGTTCCTCAGTGTTTTTGTGCTTCTCTCTGTTGAACAGATAGTTCAGTCTGTTCATGTCTGTCTTTCACTCAGAAACACGTTTTCACATTCATGGATTCAATCTGTTTCTTTGTGAAACTCTTCTAAATGATTCCTTGGAAACTTCTTCCTCTTCCAGTCCTTTAAAGATGGAAGCTGGGATTATTCCAGCATCCACATGTTGTTTTTCTGCCTGTTTCCAGTCAAAGCTTCACTCTGAATATCAGCATGTTGACTTTCTCTCTTGGTTTTTTACTTTCATTCATCAGTCAGATTTCATTGAAATGTTGCCAGTTTTTCTCAATCTCTGGAAATTATCTGTTTCTGTTGGCTCCTATTTTTCTAATCACTTTTTTGATTCAGATGTTAAATCGTCCTTTTGTATTTTTGCTGCAGTTGTACTTCATGTGTTTTAATATAAAATAAACAGATTTTCTTCTTTTGTATTTGATTCATTTGCTGCTCATTCTCTTCTGTTCCGCTGACCAAATTTCAATAAAACTCTGATGCTTGTTTCAATAAAACTGATTTTTTTCTAACAACACTGACTTTCAAAACATTTCCATCTTCTTTCTGACATGTTTTTAAACGATTGATTTTGATCTTTAGTTGAATAAATTAGCAGCAGAAACACAAGGCAATGATGAAATTATATTTCTGCTCCATCTTTCCAAGTCTTGAAAACACATTGAGACGATCAAAGGTTTCCTACTTAGTGGAAGATTCCAAATTCACTTCTGTTTCAGGTATTTATTATTTTTCAGCCACCTGGTGGTGCTGAAAAAAAATTTAGCAGTTACTGGGACTCTTTGAAATCAAGGTTTAAAGTATTTAATGGAAATGGCTGCTAATGGTCTAAGAAACAGGAAGAACAATGAAAACTTGTAGCTGATCTCATCTCTTTATCATCTGAGCTCCCTAATAACTGATCTGGATCACAAAGGGCACGCTTGCAGACACCACAGCTAAAACTGGACAATTTTTCTATTAAAAGAACCAAAGGTCATTTTAAAGGCTCCCAGGCTAAATGGGTGGAAGAAGGGGAAAAAATCTCCAGGTAGTTTTTCAAGCTAGAAAAGCAGAGAAACAAGAACGGCAGAACAAAACTTTCTGTTAATAATACAGTCAATGAAAATCCTAAAGTTATCTGTATCTGTAAAAAACATTTCTAACTCTCTCTAGAAATCTAACTTCTTGCTAGTGGACCAGGAACATGTCATTAGTTCTGTCTGTGGTCATAAAACATTTGAGAAGTGGACCAAATGTTCTGTGATGCTCCAGTCTCTGTTATTGAAATGAAGAAAGCCGTTAGAAAAGTAAAATGAATCGAATCCCCAGGATCAGACAGGTTTACTTCTAACTTTTGAAAGTTCTTCTCTGCAGAACATTGTCACTTTTTTACAGAGTTTTTAGGGAAAGTATTAAGAAAGAAAAGCTGCCAGCGTCACTTTGCCGAGGCCTAATTTCTCTCATCCCAAAAGGTCAAGATGTTTTCATTTTAGATCTTTGGCGTCTGATTTCTTTACTGAACGACAACAATAAAATCTTTGTAATTTGTTCAGTAAATAAACTCTAAATGGTTTTCACTTTGTCTCATTGACACTTTCTATGTGTGGTAATAGCTGCGGCGTTTGGATAAAAAATTTAAATTGATACGCCACAATATATATATTTAATATGAATAACATGTAAAATATGTCAGCACATCATTTCCTAGTAGTTGATAGTGTTAGTACATCCACTTAATGTAGAATTACCTGTGAAACGTTTTCACACAGCCAGAAAACTGCTTGTTGTTGCAGCCAAATCCTATGGGGTTCTGTGAGAGTAGGGAGTAGCAAGATGGCGGCCAGTGACTTCAGTTTTTCAGCAAAATCAGCACTTCAGTGTATAATAGAGATCAGTGTGCATAAATTGCTGACACTCTACAGTTTTGGGATCACGAGCGGTGCCCCTTGAGCGCCCCCTGCCTAGAGGCCAAGGAACTGCCGGCCTCACCTACAACCAGTTCTTTGCCGTTTATGATCGCCCAGCAGCACGAATACATGTTACCTGCACACAGTTTGATGAGCAAAACACAATTCGTGACCCACATACATTAAATTGTGGAAAATCAGTTCATAACTGTTTGAACAATTGAATTTATGATTGAGAGACAGGAAGATGCATTCACAGAATGGCAGCCAGCGCAGTTAACATGGGATTGCGCAATCCCAGGGGAGGCCAAGCTCGCTGCGGCCTCACCGGCTTCGATATCAAGTGCCACCAAGGATTTACATGAAAAAAAGCGAAAAGTCTGCGATTTTAAAGAGAATATGATCAAAAATGAGGAAATTAGATAAAAATAACTTTTTATTACAAATGACAGAGTGAATCACAATTTATATTATGTTATCATCATTATATATTTTCTTTCTTTCCATGATGACAAGTGAGGCCTGGCCTCACTTGCCTCCCCTGACTGCACGTCACTGGTATGCATGCACGCACTAGAAAACAGCCAATCAGGAAGAAGAAAGGGAGAACTTAAGGCAGAACAACCAATGAGAGTGGAGTTAAACCACACACAGACAGTCACCTGCGCTGCTGATTGAAAGTGACGGGAAAGACTGGGCATGCAGTCAGATGGAGCGGCAGCAGCAGCTGTCAGGCAGCGGAGCTGCGACAGGAAAAGAAGTGAATACAGCAACAAATTTGTATAGTAAATTAGAAACATGTTATTCTCATTGTATTATTGGTTGGGACAAGTATGTCGATCTGAAGCTTTGGTAGGGACATGTCCCTATGGTCCCTATGCAAACCTACGCCCATGTTAATAAAGTCCTGAGTTCAAATGTTAGACTTAGACTTAGACTTTCTTTATTGTCATTTTGTATGCACAGAGTGCATACAGAATGACATTTCGTTTTCATACAGCTCAGAAAAATTGCAGTAACTCTACATGATGCGTTGCAGTGCATTACAGTACAGGATTAAAATGCAGTAATAATTTGCAGTAATTTACAGGATAAATTTCAATTGATTTCCGGATAAAGTGCAGCAGTGATTAACAGTAGACAGTTGAAAGGTAAACACAGTTGAAATGTAAACTACAGTTGAAATGTAAACAGATATGCAGTAAGTTTTCGGATAAAGTGCAGCAGTGATATTGGAGACTAAGAGTTGGGCAGCAATTATGATGCTGGATAAGGATACGATACAATTGTGCAAATAAGCGAGTGTGGTACACAGTCCATTTTATACTATAGCAGTTCAACAGTCTGATGGCAGCAGGGAAAAAGCTTTTGCAGAACCTGCTGGTCCTGCAGCGGATGCTGCGGAACCTCTTCTCAGAGGGCAGCAGGGAGAACAGTCCATGGTGGGGGTGTGAGGGGTCCCTGATGATGTTACGGGCTCGGGACACGCAGCGCTGAGATGAAATGTCTTTTATGGAGGGAAGAGGAGCTTTATTAAGCCTGAAAACAAAAACACTTTTTTTTAATACCTTTTTGTTTATGATATTTTTTGCATCACATTTGATACGGTAGACTTTTGTTTTTAGAACTTTTGGCTCCCAACAATGTGACTTTTATATAGAAAAACAAATCTTGGCCATAACATCTAGAAAGTAAAGAACTCTTCAGGCAGTTCTTCCCTTAGTTTTTTTATCCTGCAAGTCTTTACAGCCATTTATTTCACATCGCGGTAGACACCAAAAAAGTTTCTGTCATTGTTCAGGCAAAGATGTACCTTACTTGTTTTACAGTAGACATGTGGAAAGTGATTGCCAGTGCAGTGCTTGCATCTCTGTCTGGTTTTCCATGTTGACACTTCTTCTTTGACTCCTCCTCTTTTTCATTTACTCTTCCTCTTTAATCATGATATCCAACAGGTTCTTCAGCAGAGGATGTACTTCCTGCGGCAGCTGAAGAAATTCAACCTGCCAAGGACAATGATGGTGCACTTCTACTCCTCCATCATTGAGTCCATCCTCACCTCCTCCATCACCATATGGTACGCTGGTGCCACCGCTAAGGACAAGGGCAGACTGCAGCGTGTCATCCGGTCTGATTCTGATTCTGAGGTGGTTCTTGACAACCTCAGTCATCTGCAGCTTCTGGTCCTCCGGAATGCCGATCTTCTCCCAGATGTCCTTTGCTGCCATCAGCCTTGAGATTTTAAAGCTCAGACTTCTACATTCAGGACTTTAAGATAAAAAAAACTTTTGTTTGGTTCACATTGACCTGATAAGCAGTAGTCGGTGGTTGAAATGTGATGTTTGTGTCTGAATCTGTTACTGTCCACCAGGGGGCGCCACAGGGTTCAGTCCTTGGTTCCTTTTATTGTTTATCTCTGAACGTGCTGATGCCAATTTGCATCTTTATGCTAATGAGGTATTTACTGTTGAGCTCCAATTGCAGAAATAAATACATTGATGACCTTTAACCTCCAGGTGGAGAAACTGGACGTAGCTGAGGATAAATATATTTTTGTTGTATCCAGTTTTCATTCTTTAATTGAAACTCATCTTAAAGCTACAACATTTTATCTGGACTGAATTACGGAGATGTTTTCTAAATGAAAGCTTCTGCTGAGCGTCTGTTTTTTTTTTTTTTTTTGAGCAATAATTGGCTGACCAACTCTGCTGAAAATGCTTTTAAATTAATTGTTTCCACAAAGGTGAAGTTAGAGCAGATTGCACATTAGAGATGAACCATTGCTGGTTAATAAAGTGAAACATGAACTTCTAAATGCTGGTTAGTGTTAACGGGTCGGCCTCCACAGAACCGATCCAATAAATGCGTCTCAGAACAACGATCCGTCACCAGCAGCTTCATTTCTACAGTAAAGTTCTGGAGGGCAGCGCTAGGACTTAGCCACTCTGCTGCGCAGGCGCCGTTTGATGACATCATGGTCGCTCTGGCCCTCGCCGTCCGTCTCCTGGTTGATCATCTGCAGATAAAAGGAAAGGCGTCAACGTTGGCAGGAGGTTAAACATCTGAGGTTTAAAGGTCTTCAGCCATCAGAACGTCACTTAGAACCAGACCCAGTCGGAGCAAAAGAGGCAAAACCGCTGGGTTCTAGCAGCAGCTGGGAGGAACCAGAACCGCTATGTTTTAGAAGCAGCAGCTGGGAGGAACCAGAACCAGCAGCAGCGTTTCAGGTCCACGGCTGAGATCACTCTGCAGGGATTCAGTTCCTTTAAGCTGAGATTGGGTTGAATACTTCTGGCAGGACACCAGGGGGGTCCAACACGCAGCCCGGGGGCCATTTCTGGCCCTCTGGTTCATTTTAAACGGCTCATGACCACAACAATAAGATAATAGAACAAGTTTGGCCCAGTTTATGAATACTGAGGATTATTAGGGAGAAAATTGACTTTCAAAAACATGCAGACTTCTAAAAATTACAGCACAGTGTTTGTCTTTTAGTAACCTGGATTTATCTTTTATTTCAATTTGACAGTCTGACATAAAAGGATGAAAATCAGTGCCTCCAAATCCGAGACCATGGTCTTGAACCGGAAAAGGGTAGAGTGCCTTCTCCGGGTTGGGGAGGATGTCCTGCCCCTAGTGGAGGAGTTCAAGTATCTTGGGGTCTTGTTCACGAATGAGGGGAAGATGGAGCGGGAGATCGACAGGCGGATTGGTGCAGCGTCTGCTGTGAAGCGGGCGCTGTACCGATCCGTTGTGGTGAAGAGAGAGCTGAGCCAAAAGGCGAAGCTCTCGATTTACCGGTCGATCTACGTTCCTACCCTCATCTATGGTCACGAGCTTTGGGTCGTGACCGAAAGAACGAGATCCCGGATACAAGCGGCTGAAATGAGTTTTCTCCGTAGTGTGTCTGGGCTCTCCCTTAGAGATAGGGTGAGGAGCTCAGTCATCCGGGGAGGACTCAGAGTAGAGCCGCTGCTCCTCCACGTCGAGAGGAGCCAGTTGAGGTGGCTCGGGCATCTGGTCAGGATGCCTCCTGGACGCCTCCCTGGAGAGGTGTTCCAGGCACGTCCCACCGGGAGGAGGCCCAGAGGGAGACCCAGGACACACTGGAGGGACTATGTCTCTCGGCTGGCCTGGGAACGCCTTGGGATTCCTCCTGAGAAGCTGGCCCAAGTGGCTGGGGAGAGGGACGTCTGGGCCTCCCTACTGAAGCTGCTACCCCCGCGACCCGACCCCGGATAAGCGGAAGACAACGGACGGACGGACGGAGTCTGACATAAATCCAGTGACTGTGAAAAGCAGAGGTGGGGTCAGCCACTCATTAAACATGTTCCATATCCATTTATTTGATTGCTAAAAACAATTAAAATACTGTTTTATTTCATTTTAATATAAAGAGAACATTCCAAAAAAGTAAAAAACAAAACTGGGCTTTTTTCCGAAATTTAAAGACCTTTCGCTTCCCCTTAAGCATAGGAGGAGGACTTAGGTTCCAACTGTCAAAAGCGTATAATATAGCTATAGGGTTGATTCCAGCCAATCATTCACATTTTTTTTTTCCATCATCTCAATCCTCACCCTCATACAGGTGATCCTGTAAACCAGGCCGATAACGACTCCTTGTTACAGAGGAGTGGACCTGTTTTGGTTCAATCTGTATGTTATCTAAGCCATTACAAGGCCTTTGTTGGGCAGGACTATAAAGCTTGATACTCCACATTACTCCAGACTTTTTGAATTGAGAAAGATTTCTGGATAGAAAGCGAAACCTCTTCAAACTTTCAAAAAAAGTCCAGTTGTTTTGCTTTTTACTTTTTTGGAATGACCACGACCTGGAAGACTGAGAATCTTCACCAGCATAAAGAGAACACATTTTTGTTTTCAGAGGTTACTTTGACCCTGACCAGTTGGTTCTGGAAATCCTGCATCTTAAATCCTGCATGTTGGGGCTATAAAGAACTTTACTACAGGCAGCAGCTATCAGCCATCAGATCAAACGTCATTTATTTCATTAATTTTAGTTATTTAATTTAGCTGATGGTCAGTCAGGGAACAGGTCTGGACCCTCAGCAGATCCACCAGAGGAGGAAAGAAGAACTGATGATGAACTAACAGGTCTAATAAAACCGGCCTGGTTGACTGAGGTCTGGGTTCTGCTGGTTCTCCTGCAGCTTGCTGAGGTTGTCGGTTCAGGGCTCTTACCGGGTGGGGGGGCATGTCCATGGGGCAGGAGATTTCAGGTCTGTAGAGTTTCTTTCTGCCCCTCTTGGCCCTCAGGCTGAGGGAGGAAGAGGCGGCTGCTGAGTCTGGGTCCAGACGGCCGCTGACCAGGCTCATCATCTTCTTGGCTGCAGGAACACGGGTCGCCCAGCGTGAAGCAAACAGAACCAGAGGCAATAATCACTGATGTAAGCTGCTTCTGCCTCATAACCACACAGAGAATTAACTTCTTAATCTGGACGGCATTAAATTAGCCTCTGGTAATAAAGTAAAACCCGTTTCTGACTCTGGTGAGCTTCAGCCCACCGGTCCTGGTTCTGGGTTCATGTAACACGTTTCTGACCTTTGGAGCCCAGCAGAGTCGGGGAGCTCTGCAGGAAGTCTCCGATCTTCTGCAGCGTGCCGTCCTTCCTGCTGCTCTGGGAGTCAAACCGACAACCTGAGGAAGAGCTCTGACCACAGAAGTAAAACAGATCAGCTCTTTGTCTCCAGGTGACCAGTTCAGCTGTTTGTTTCTGGCTGTTACCTCTGCTTTCTTTGGGGTGAGCTTGGTTTCGGTGTTCCTTTGGTTCTCAGCCCCCACGTCCTCCTGCTGACACAGAAACGGACCATGAGCAAGGCATCATGATTCACAGTGGCAGGTGGGCTCAGAGTCCTGATTTACAGTGACGTTAGGCAGATGAGCTGAAACCAGACGAGCTGAACCTGTGACCCAGTCGCTGGTGGAGAAGCTGCCATTACGGCCAACCCAGGATTGTTATGGAAATATATGATCAGTTACTGTATAATTCAGGCATTTTTATGAAAACAAGAGTTACCTTTTAATCCCTAAACTGTATTTTTTGTTGACCCACTAGAAAACAATGAATTAATTCAAGCTCTTTTGGATACCAGGCGTGAAGAAGCACGAAAGGTCTTAGTGAGGGACCTTTCTGAATGGTTTATGGTTTGAAAGCGTTCTTATGGTTCTTAATGTTATCTTGGTTAAACTCCTAAAACCAGACCTGGGCTCTAAGTTTAACGTTAGTTCCTGAGTTGTCAGGGGAGAACAGATTTCCTTTGTTGGTGGAAGATTGGCACCTGGAGACTCTGCAGGGTCCCCCCCCCACACTGCGTAGAGGGGTTGGTCAATCTACTGAAGATGTGGTCAGGTTGAGTTCTGCAGATAAGGGCTAACAGCACCATAGAGTAGGATGTCGGGTAACATACTAAATGTGCCGTTATGGTAACATAAGTTTTTGTCTCCCTTTGGAAGTTCCAGTTGTAATAAATGAATGCATTTAATAACTGTTTTCACACTGATCATTTTTCCTTCCTTTGTTAGCAAATCAGGCCCAGCTCGATTAAACTCAGGTCACAGATGTGAGACTGAGCTGCTCATCCCGGAGGTTTAAACTCAGGTCAAAGCCTGAGCAGCAATTTAAACCTGAACAAATGTCCACCAAAGGCATCGTTAGTGAGCGACTGGCTCTTCGCTCTGGTCAGATTTGTTTCTCCACGTTTACAGCAGAGAACTGTTGTTATTCCCACAGGGAATATCTACGCTCTAATGTCTGCAGCCACAGAAAATCTACTTTAACATGGGAATCATTGGATCATTTCAACTGTAACTTTAGCTGGAAAACATCTCCTGTGCATAATCTGCAAATATATTAAAGGCCATCATATATTTTATCTAAATTATGACCAATGAAAGAAAGTGAGCGTGTAACTGAAGCTTAAAAATCTCCCCCAAAGACTCCAACAACACTCTTAATCTGCTTTCTTAACCGTTTATGGTTCTGGCCAACATGCAGTGTTACCCCTACCATCATCCAGGGGGGTCTCTGTATCTTTTGGTCATTTGATTTTTATTTCAGAAACAGGAATTAAACCTTGTAAGTGCAAACCTACTTGGCGATTAAACTTGATTCTGATTCTGATTCTGAAAAACAAATGATGATTTTTTTTAATACTAAAATGAAAATCGAAATACAAACCGTTTCTCTTTTTCATTGTCAAAAATGGAAAAGAAAAATTTGAAAAATGTATTTAATTTCATTTTCTATTTCGGGTGATGAAAAACAAAAAGGCTTTTAAATAAAACAAAACAGGTACAAGGACCTGCAATCCTCCTTCCTTTCAGGAACTGTATACCCTTTAGGAGTCTGAGACAGGCAAGAAAGACTACTGCTGTATTTTCTCACCACCAACAACTTTTATTGTTAAAGTTGAACATCTGGTTATGCATGAGGCTCCTGGGTGTGGTGTTATTTTTATTTGTACGCTGCTCCTCCTTTCTGTTATTATTACGCTGCTGGTAACTGAAAGTAGAAAGACCCCAACATTTAAAACCTTTGAAATTGTGTTTTATTATTCACTTCTTGCAGTTTCTTACATATTTTATTGAGGAAGAGTTCCATGGACAGGCTTTTCACCTCAAAGTATTGTAAATCTGACCTTTCAGCAGAGGTGGACCATAAATACTGTCAACAGGCCTTCCCTTTTGCATAATAACGTTTATAAAACCTTATTTTAAAGCATACAAGATTATATAAATTAGTTTTGCCAAGAAATATATATATTTTTTGCTATGTACATTGACAGAATGTTTCTTAAATATTTTATCATATTTGCTGAAGAACCCTAAAGGAGAGCTATAACCAGATATATTTCTAAAGAACAAAAATGGTTAATTTATGGTGAATCAGCACCCGCCATAAATTAAAACTTATTGCAAATGCAGTTATCCATTTGTTCCAACAGGTGGTGCAGGCTACCACAGGAAACAATTTTTATTTATTTATTTTTTTCGCTCTAGTGGCATGCGTTTTATTGACAGTGAGCTGACAGGAAGAGGGGGGACCATTCAATTTTGTACAATATTTTCAAGCTACAAAGTGTATCACATAGCAGCGATAGAAGAACTGGCAAAGCAGTGTAAGAGAAGAGCTGTGCCAGGAGCCAGAATGCAGCAGTATTGGTGTTTATATTTTATTAAGTACCACTACTAAAGGGTTCAGGTCCACAGAGGGTTGCCAGATGATGTTCAAAAGCTGTTCACTGACAGTGGGAGCTGTGATTACAGAGATAACCTCAACTTCAGAACCTTGAGAGTTTGGACCACCATGAAGATAATGTGCATTTCAGTCAGTGGTGTGAAGGTTTGGAATAAACTCCAAAAAGAGTTGAAGCAAAGTCCAAGCATTAGTTTATTTTAAAACAAACTGACTCAAACTGGTTATTTTCAATAACTACCATGATGAAGAGGGGGTGCTATAAGGACATGGGTAGATTGCAGTTGTTGACTGAAGGGATCTGGGGTAAGGTGGAGTTAAGGTGCACCTAGATGGCCTCGTTGCTGTCAGAACCTGGATGAAGCAAATCTATGAAGCAAATCAGCCATGGACAGGTGAAATGCTTTCAGTGATTTATTGAAATAATAAATGTGCTCCTTCTGGATCTGGCTTGTTGCTTCCAAGAAAGATTGGAAAGATTAACTGATGTTACTGGATGTGCCATGTAACAGAGAAAAGGTGACAAATAATGCAGGAATATTGGTTCTTAACGTAATTGCATTGTTTTATCTTTAGGACTGAACAGTATGTGTGCAGTTTTAGTGAATTTTTTATTTCTCTATAAAAATTGGATCCGTTTGTTTTTGCAAATTGCCTTGAAACATTTGTTGCAAATGACTCCTAATTAAAGTGAGTTGAATTTAACTATTACTCTAAATAAACAGTCTAGGGCTCAATAGGGGCCTCAGGGCTTTAATAGCAGAGGTAACATTACACTTTGGTGTGTTTTTCCTCTATATGTTTTTTTTTCTCTCTTTTCCATCATTGCAATACAGATATTGCACAATTTTCTATAGAAAATTTAAGACAAACAAGAAACAAGATTCTAAAATATTTCAAAATAATTTTATTTCACACAAGTTCATAAATGACATGGCAAAGTTGCAAATTACAGTTTAAGTAAAAATGGCTGTAGACTGATGTTTCTGCTGTATATGTATACCAATATACCAATATGAGTCATGAAGCAGCAGAAAGCATCCAATAAAGTATTAGTCTCTGTCTCGTTTTCTCACCATGTTCTTTCTACACAAAATCAAAATAGAACAGTTCCTCTTTTAGTGGAGGTCTTTACATATTTCTGAGAAGATAACGTACACAAGATGCCTAAACAGAAGCAGAAGAGTTTAACAACAAATAACTCAACCTGTTCATTGCAATGTACATAACTAAATTACAAAGACATGTAGATGAAAACATTCACCATAAATGTATTTGCTTACACAAGATAAATCATACTGCTGGGAAATATATTAAAATTCTAATTTTTGAAAGGCATTGCACTTTCTGCCAAAGAGCAGAACTATTCATCCCCCTTGGTGTTTTTCATTCCTGAGGTGCATCTGTTCCCAACCTCTTTGCAACGTAACATGTTTTTTGTTTGTTTTCATATCACATTCACACTGAAGTTTTTGCCTACCTCGCCTCACCACATGGAACCCTCAGAAAACGTCTTACAGCTTGATCTCCCTGAGTCACTTTAAAGCTAAATGGAAGGTTTTAGAGATTACTTCTTTAAAAAGTTTTTAAATCTGTCTAATGTAACATTTTACAGTTTCTTTTTTTTGTAGTTTTTGTGGATGCTATTTATATAGGATGTTTTACATGTAATTATTTCAAACTGTTCATTAATTTATATTTTGCCATGTCTACATTGAAAAAGATAACGTTAATCTTGATGCTGAGTTTCTTAGTTTAAAAGGTTTAATATTAATAAAATTAAATTAAAAATAAGTGTTTTCAATGTTCAGTCTTGTTTTTTTCTGCATTAAGTGTGGTATCATTTTTAACACCTCACTGGCGACATGCCACGTGCCAGCCTGCTTCAAATCCTCCATCATTATCCCTGTTCCCAAGAAGCCAAGGACCACAGGACTTAATGACTTTAGACCCATCGCTCTGACCTCTGTGGTTATGAAGTCCTTTGAGCACCTGGTGCTTTCACACCTAAAATAAATCACCGACCCTCTCCTGGACCCCCTACAGTTTGCCTACAGAGCCAACAGGTCTGCAGACGACGCTGTCCACCTGGCCCTCCACCACATCCTTCAGCACCTGGACTCTGCAGGAACCTACGCCAGGATCCTGTTTGTGGATTTCAGCTCTGCCTTCAACACAATCATCCCAGCTCTGCTTCAGGAGAAGCTCTCCCAGCTGAATGTGCCTGACTCCACCTGCAGGTGAATCACAGACTTCCTGTCTGACAGGAAGCAGCGCATGAAGCTGGGAAAACATTTCTCTGACTCACAGCTCATCAGCACTGGTTCCCCCCAGGGCTATGTTCTTTCTCCTCTGCTCTTCTCCCTGTACACCAACAGCTGCACCTCCAGTCATCAGTCTGTCAAGCTCCTTTGTTCCTGACGACTCCACTCTCATCGGACTTATCTCTGATGGTGACGAGTCCGCCTACAGGTGGGAGGCTGACCATCTGGTGACCTGGTGCAGGGAGAACAACCTGGAGCTCAACGCTGTAAAAACAGTGGAGATGGTTGTGGACTTCAGGAAGAACTCAGCTCCAGCTACCCCCATCACCCTCTGTGACTCCACCATCGACACTGTGGAGTCTTTCCGCTTCCTGGGAACTATCATCTCCCAGGAACTAAAGTGGGAGCTGAACATCAACTCCCTCACCAAGAAAGCCCAGCAGAGGATGTACTTCCTGCAGCAGCTGAAGAAATTCAACCTGCCAAGGACAATGATGGTGCAGTTCTACTCCTCCATCATTGAGTCCATCCTCACCTCCTCCATCACCATCTGGTACGCTGGTGCCACCGCTAAGGACAAGGGCAGACTGCAGCGTGTCATCAGGTCTGCAGAGAAGGTGATTGGCTGCAATCTTCCATCTCTCCAGGACCTGTACGCCTCCAGGACTCTGAGGCGTGCAGGAAAGATTGTGGCTGATCCCTCGCACCCCAGTCATAGACTATTTCAGCCACAAGAACAGTTTTTTTCCTATCTGCTACCGGCCTTATGAACAAGGCCAAGTGAGTCTGGACACTGTCTCTCTCCCCCGTTCAGGACTTACAAACTTCTGCATTACATTAACGCACAGTTTACTGAGTGTATATTGCTTCTGTATATATATATCGATCTTATTAAATTTTATTAAATTTTATTGTATTCTTATTTTTGTCTGCACCATCAACACCAAGTCAAATACCTTGTATGTGAAAACCTACTTGGCGAATAAACTTGATTCTGATTCTGCGTTGTGTGGTTGACTGTTTATTGCACAAGTGCATCACTTGTGATAAACAATGGGGTTTATTTTTTCTGCAAAAAAATTTACCCGCCTTGTGTACCGTTTGGCCACATAAACAACTACCTCAAAACTACCCAAAATGTTTTCACACAATTGGTTTAGAGAATGGAGTTTAATGTTTTAGGCAATAGCACTATAGCACTTTTCAGTAACAAGACGATTCAGAGTGCTGTTTTGGCCACTGTGAAAACAGTGTTACCTTAATTACTGTAAGGGTGGACCTCCTCTAGTTCACATATAAATGAAGCCCATGTGTTTTCTCCAATGAAATGGGGCAACGGTGGAACAAGAGTTCGGGAGTTCATCATGTAACCAGCGGGTTGACACCATTCAAGTACAAGCCCTTTACCATTTAACGGTGGAAGTATGGAGTAGAGGCAGTGCTGCATTAAGGTAATATACATCAGCAATGTCTGACACTGTTAGAAATAGTACTTTCTACCAAACAATATACATCAGCAGCATCTGGTCAGTGGCTGTGACTCCGGGGTAGCAACCCTCTGTGGACCTGAACCCTTTAGTATATATATATATATATATATATATATATCACATGCTTTGGATTGGCATGCAGTCCGACATGTAGAGAGCATGTGAAGATGCACCTGATCATACCTTGGTTAATGCTCTTTTTGGCAATATCTTTGCTCTGATCAGACAAGTTTGAACGGAGCAAACAGGACAGATAGCCCCTGACAAGAATTGATTCCTTTTTGAAAATTTGCAGGCCAGCAAAGGTATAACCCCAGATTTAGAGCTATGACCAAAGTTTTCTAAGCAGTTTTTTACGACATTCCTCGTCTTTCATCTGAGATGGTCCAAAATCGCACAGAGCATTAGACGAGTTTTGCTGTATCCAACAAACCTTTTACTCAGATAGGGGGTCCCATCCAGATGAAGTGGCTGCAAAACGAACAACATTTTAAATGGCCCCTCAAGAGTCTGAAAGTTTAAAGCTTCTCCCCAAGGCGGCTTCATCTGGAAACCCTATTCTCACAACCGGCTACACATTGGCATGTCTGCAAATGTGAGGTAACATGGACCCGGCTTCTCCTTTAACATGAGTGCACTCACTTAAACAACAACAACAATGGCGGACCTCAGAATCGTGATTGTGTTTCAGACACTATTCCCTTTATTGTGTTACTGTGATTGTGAGACCACCTTGTCATTGGTCCACACAACACGCCTCTTATCTCTCTCGCGCGTTCATTGCTTTTTTCCCCTGACTTTAATTCTTTACATCTGTGGCAGCTTTACAGCATAGGTATTATAATGCATCATGAGGCTCCAGCTTCCTGCGGTTTCATCTTTACACTAAAATGTTTCTGTTTGGGAGGAGTATTTGGCTCTGTTTGGATGTAGCTTGAGAAAACAGAGTCAAATGTGCACTGTTGTCAAAAAGGAATGAATAGTACTATTTAGTCCAACATTTATTTACATTCAAATTGGAGGAGTTTTATCAGAAGTATGTGTGACAAAAATAAATTAAGAATTAAACTAAAATAATAAAATTAAAAAAAGTTTGTCATATGCAGAGGAGCTTCCAATGTGTTCCAGAACCAAATGCTTTATTGTTAAAATGGGATCATTTACTGCGTTTACCTGTATAAGCAAATTAATAATGATTTGGGGATGGTTAAACCTCTGTACATTTATTACTACTTTTACAGTGTTGATCAGTGCCACAGGCCTGTTTTTCTTGTTTTTATACTTCTGTAAATATCTATCATATCTAGTTTCTGAGAAAACCTCAAACACATGTACTGTATATGTGTAACCCTTAAAAATGAGAATTGAAACATTTCTTTGTACTCTTTAAGACATTTTTTTTTCTTTGTTCTGAGAAAACCTTATAATTCTGCCTAGAAACCTAGCGTCCTGCACATATGTTCACGGTTTCATAAATGAATCTGATATCATCAGAAATAAACAGCAGCTTTGACTCCACTTGACTATTTCTATTACAAACCAATGAGGGTATTTTTATTTCCTGAAAAGTTCTGATTTTTAATATATATGGCTCCTATCTGACAATGGCTCATGTACAAATAATATCTTATGATTTCATCTAATCATAAATAAGTCCTGATCATTACCCTTTTTGACTTCCTTAAAGTAGATGTAGATAATCAACTCCCAGTTCGCAAGCTTTATTTGTTCATCTCGATGAGAAGAAGATACAATCTTCATGCCTAGACTCTTCACATTTAAGAGGTGCTGTTTAAGGTAAATTTCATATTATTATTAGTAGGAATTATTACCTAAAGAATATATATAGGAAATCCATATGATGCCTACATCCACAGCAATACAACATGTTCCAGTGACCTTTTTTAAAATTTTTATCATTGCGAATGAATTCATTTTTGGAGAAAGAAATGTTTTTGATCAAAGCAGGTATATGACGGAAAGCTAAACAGGAAATATTTTGTGATTTTTTTTCAGAAATTGAATGTGACAAAAGATTTGTAAGTGAACTTGATCTTCCTTGAATAACAAATGAACAAGATGAGACATGAATGAGAACAAATAAGACATTTTGTTTCTCTTGACTTCATTGTGTTATATTTTCCAGGTTTTACAGGAAACAATGGAAGAGCAGAACCGCACCTACTTCAACAACACTGATGACTTCTACATCTTTGGCAACGGCAGTCAATGTGATACTGAACCAATTTTGCATGTAGTGGAATTAATAATTGTTTGCACCGGACTTCCTCTGATGCTGGTGGCCATCTGTGCAGTTTTTCTTCTGGTATGTTCACTAGGATTCACTCTGTTTCCTTATCTTACCATGAGTTTTGCTCTATCTGGAGACACTTTTAACACAGGTCTAAATGTAAAGTAATGATGTGTTTTCTCTTAAATACCAAGTTCTTTCACAAATGTAAAGTGTGTTAGGATCAATGATACAGCATTGGAACTGAGCATGTTTTTTTTACACCCCTACACCATGTTGCACTTTGTTTTTTTTAAATTTAATATCATATCTGATCCTCATGAGTTAAACGTTTAAGTGCAATGCTCAGCATACAGACTATGAATCAAAATGCATATTTATTTAGGAAGTATGTTAGTAAATTTTATTTATATGACGCCTCATTTATATAGTACCTAAAACCCAACCTGAATAAATGGGTCTTTAGTCGCCTCCTAAAAGTATTAACAGTCTCTAGACAGAGCAAAGACAGGGAAACTACACAGTTTTAGAGGACCTTAGGTCCTAAATGAGTTTGTGGGACCGTTAACAGCCTTTGTCTGGAGGATCTCAAACTGTCAGAAGGGTAGAATTGCACTAGAAGATTGGAGCCTGACGACACAGGGCTCTAAAAGTAATGACAAACATTTTAAATGAACTCTAAAACGTACAGGTAGCCAATGTAATAGTTTAATACTGGAGTAATGTGCTGTCTCTTTTGTGTGTTGGTTAAAAGCCTTGCAGCAGCTTTCTGAATAGAATGGAGAGGGTCAAAATTCTTCTTTTTCCAACACATTAAACTGTTGTCACAATACTCAAGATTTGATCTAGTCTTGACAAGATAAAATAAAAAGCACAAATAATCTATAGTTCATCTTTTGATTCCAAAGTTTGAAGCTTAGAAATATTTATTAGCTGAAAGAAATGGTTTCTGATTAATCAATGAGGATGGCGCTCCGGCGACATGGCAGAATGAAAAATGTTATCAATGTTCCTGAGGTTTGGTTTGTGAGAGGAGCCAAAGTAGTTAATGGCATCTCTTATTTGCAATGGTCATGGAACGGTTTTGTGACTTGCCAACAAATTTTGGGTCAGCGTTTTTAACTTAGGGTCAGATGACTAGAAAGGCAGTGTTTGGTAGATAAATGCGTCAAGCCACGTGTCTCCATACCCCATTGAAGAGCAAGGTAGATATGCAATTGTGTAACGTTAGTAGTAGAAGTTGTGCATGCATTTGAATGATTACTAATGAAGTACATGCTAACCAGTGTGAGATTTGCAGAAAAACCAGAGGGGGGATCATTTCAAATGTTTTATTAATGAACATAACAACAAGGTTATATATGGACTGCATGCTTGCTGCTGCAGCGTATCTTGCACACGTTTCCCCTTTACAGACAGGAAGGAAAATCTGAAAGTAAAAGCAACAAAACAACAAACAAACAGGAGTCGTCCTAATAAACACAGGCTAAATGGCATACATTCTTTCATAAATATGATCACATCGGCAAGTTTGTCATTCCACTATGGCCGTCAACATAGCAACGCGCTAGCAGGTGCTCTTTCAGGTAACTAGCTAGAACCAGTAGGTTAGACTATTGTTTTTAAATTGGCGCCATCTACTGTCGGGACTCGGCAGTGGGTATTAGTTTACTGTAACCGCTTCGAGCAGAAAACGTAATAATACATTTAAAAACAAACAACAAAAGATTTAATTAACAAATTTGAAGGACACAAGACATGTATTAATATACATTTTTATTCAAACCAGAGGGGGGGGGGATGTATACCCCCCAGGGGTAAAACATGAATGACCTGAGAGGGGGACATCACAAACAGGGGTGGGGGGGGGGGTAAATCCCCCCATACCCCCTAGCAAATTGCACCCAGATGGTAACTAATGGTTAAAATATGACGTTGTCCAAACCTAAAATTGTTACGCATGATTTCTATTTTTCTTGTATATTTGGATACATTTGAAACAAGCAAGAAACTAAATTTCTGGACTTGCTTGTAGGAGCTTTATCATGTTCGATGTTTGCTTGCAGGTCCAAAAAGATCACTCTGCTCCAGTCTACGTCATCAACCTTCTCATTTCTGATCTCATTCAACTGTGCTGCCTTACTGCTTGGAAGGCATGTGAGTTTCATGACATCATCGACTACAGCTACACTTTTGCTGTAATGGCCAGTGTTGGATTCATGGTGTGCATCTCGATGGAGAGGTAACTATGTTTATATAAACATGGATTCAATTCTGTGTTTGAGTACATGATCGATTCGACTGTCAGTGGGTTTCTCTCATTTCAGGTACTTGGTCATTGCCAAGCCGCTGTGGTACAGATTCAGAAGAAACATCAAGACGTCTCTCATGGTTTGTGCTGTTGTATGGACACTGGCACTTGTTTGTGTTCTCCCACTTTATTTTGACGTCCACCCTCAGGTTCAAGAAATCATCTGTGCTGTCTTCCTTCTCATCCCCCTCCCCCTGTTCATCTTCTTCCTCGTTGGGACCATCAGAGCTCTGTCTGCTGCTCACAGTGTCCCTGTAGAGGAAAAACGAAGGATAGTAGCAATTCTTGTTGTGGTGCTGCTTATTTACATGCTGCTGTTTCTTCCTAACATTTATTGGTCCATGGTTGAAGAAGCTCAACATTACCAGATTTTTACCAGCTTGGCTTGCATTGGTCTTTATTTAAGTCCTCTGGCTGACTTGACCATGTACTTTTGCATCAGGAAAAGTGCGATTGACCATCTTCTGAAGTTACTCTGCCATTGTAAAATGTCAGGCAACTGGGAAACAAGCAGCACTGCTGTTGAAAATATGTCTGCAACATGCTCTGAGGCAGTCTAAGCTTTGCTTGGACCTGTGCGACTCTCCAGAGATGTATGTTAAACCTGCATGCACAGTATTCCTCTGAACCCAAGCACTCATCATGTTATCTGCAATTATCTTGCTGTAATGGGGATACACCTTCATTATTCTGATCCCTCTAATCCAGACAGAGGAAATTAAATAATTTCCAATTTGTCCAATCAGCATTTTCTGTTTCTGAATGTTTTTCTCCTACTATACATAAGCAAAAAGATTTGACATTTCATTTATATTATTTTTAATCTGTGTTTTAAATATGTCTAATGGATACTTAAATATACCTTTGTCTACAAAGTGTTAAAGAATAACGATATGTCACTGTATGAAATAAAACATCAATAAAAATGTTCTGCTTTTAACATCCCTGATCTGGACAAAATGTATGTTCGCTTTAGAGATTAATGATGTAGAACTACAGCTCCATTCATGCTTATTCATAAAAAAAAATTCATTTATTTTAATTTTAGTACAGAGTAGCATTATTTTAACAATTTAATCTGTGCAGGGTGCTTCACGTTTGGAATGTCAAAATAACAATTAACTTATTGTACTGTTGAATGTTTTCATTTTACTTATTAGGGCCACATGATATTGTAAAAATCCAACATTACAATGTTTTTTAACCCTGCAATATACAGGACATAAATTTTACATCTTTGATAGAATGTTGTTGGCAGTAAACAAACCCTTGAATCTTTTGAGCTTTAACGCCTTGAAATAAAATATTCTAGCTTCATAATAACTATAAATCACTAATGACTGTCAAAAAGGTCATTGAATGTTTTATTCAACAGCTGACATCTTCCACAGCCAAGCTGGACATTTTTTTCTAGTAAAAATTATTTACAAAAAAATAAATAAAATAAGAACAGCTTTAGATCAAATTCCTATATCGTCCTCAGATTCTTTTTTTTATAAATAGTACTAGAAAATAAATAAGGAAGCTTTAACAAAATGTTTTAGGTACCCTAGAATTAACACAACACTTAATTTTTTTTTTATTTCCTACATTGCGGGACATGTGATGTGATTATTGCCCACACGTACATTGCCATGGCGATGCTCAAACAACATATTGTGCAGCTCAATCTCGATGTATCTGCCAAGAGTGAAAAGCTGACCACTCTTGGTTTATCTTTTTAACTGTCAGAAACATTTCTGGAAATTTCAATTCCTAAACAACCAGATAAAATAAATATAACAAACATGGTTAACAAGAATTAAAAAGCCTAAAAGACAATGACATAAAAATGTCGAATACATTTTTTACACAAAAATAGAAATGATATATACTGTACTGTAAAATATCCTCAACTATTTCATTTCTGTGTTTCATCTACCCCAACAAAAGCTGGAGACAGAGTCACCTACCAGGTGGGGCTCCCATCACAAAATGATTGCAAGGGTGTTGGAGCGACACAAAGCGATCTCAGAGGTACTGGGAGCAGATATGAAGACCGGGCATTTGGTTCCCTCCTGACAAGACCTAGAAGGGCTGAAGAGTATGCATGGGACCCTCAATCCATGGCAATTTGCCAGTCTGAATATATATATATATATATATATATATATATATATATATATATATATATATATATATATATATATATATATATATATATATATATATACATATATACATATATACATATACAAGTAAAAGCCAGTAAATTAGAATATTTTGAAAAACTTGATTTATTTCAGTAATTGCATTCAAAAGGTGTAACTTGTACATTATATTTATTCATTGCACACAGACTGATGCATTCAAATGTTTATTTCATTTAATTTTGATGATTTGAAGTGGCAACAAATGAAAATCCAAAATTCCGTGTGTCACAAAATTAGAAAATTGTGTAAGGGTTACATTTTGAAGACACCTGGTGCCACAAACTAATCACCTGATTAACTCAAAACACCTGCAAAGGGCTTTAAATGGTCTCTCAGTCCAGTTCTGAAGCCTACACAAACATGGGGAAGACTTCAGATTTGACAGCTGTCCAAAAGGCGACCATCGATGGATGGAAACAGGGGTCACAGGAGTTTTTGTCCTCCTCAGATCCACTATTAGCTCCTTAGTCTTTGTCACGTTGAGCTGCAGATGGTTCTGCTCACTCCAAGACACAAAGTTGGGAATTATCACTCCTATATTCACTCTCGTCACCGTTTTCAATGCAGCCAACTATTGCTGAGACATCAGAAAACTTCTGAAGGTGGCAGGACTCTGAGGTGAAGAGGGTGAAGAGGAAGGGAGAGAGGACAGTCCCCTGAGGGGCCCCAGTGTTGCTGACCACCCTGTCAGACACACAGTTCTGTAGGCGTACATACTGTGGTCTGCCCGTCAGGTAATAAACAATCCAGGACACGATGGGGGCCTCCACCTGCATTGCAAGTATCTTATCACCCAGTAGAGCCGGACGGATGGTGTTGACGGCACTGGAGAAATCAAAGAACATGATTCTCACAGTTCTCACCGGCTTTTCCAGATGAGTGTAGGCAGGAAGATGATGCTGTCCTCAACTCCCAGGCGGGGCTGGTAGGCGAGCTGTAGTGGATCAGTGAAGGGCCTGACCATGGGCCTTAGCTGCTCCAGGACTAGCCTCTCAAAGGTCTTCATGATATGGGACGTCAGTCCTGAGGGGCGTTAGGACGCGGCGTCTTTGGCACAGGAACGAAGCACAACGTCTTCCACAGCACGGGGACTCTCTGGAGGTGCATGCTCAGGCTGAAGACTAGGCTAAGTACTCCACATGGCTGGTAGGAACAAGCTTTGAGCACCCTGGGGAATACACCATCGGGGCCTGCAGCTTTGCTGGAATGCAGTCTGGTAAGCTGTCTTCTCACCAGGTCAGGAGTGAAGGACACTGTAGTGGTAACAGTAGGGGCAAAAGTAAGCCAAAAGTAAGGTCAGCATTATTATCCATGTGTCTCTTGGTGAAAGGAGTTCTGTTACGTAAAAGCCTTGCAGAAGAGATAAAAACTTCTAAAAACAAATCCCAATTCAAAGTCAGATTTAAAAGATATGAAATGAATAAGTATTTGTAGGAAAATGCCTGATTTGTACATCAAATTAATATGCAATGTATATTTAATATTAAGAAATTGTTAATTTCTATTTGATATGAACTTTAACAGCGGACTTGTTATGAGCAAGGAGCTGGACCCCAAGTGCAGAGAACCAGGCGTGGGGAAAATGGTGCAATCAACAGTTTATTTAGTCCTTTAGGGAAGCAGGGAGAGGTGGAGTCTCCGGAAGCTGGGGCTGGTCAAGGAGGAAGGAAGGCTCACGAGGGTAGCAGCTGGAGATGTGGTAGGCGGGTGGTGTGGCTCAGTGGCAGGTGGCTGGTGTGGCTCGGTGGCAGGTGGCTGGTGGCTGGTGGCTGGAGCGGAGTTGAATCCTAGGAAGACAGGACAAAGGTTACTTTGTGGAAAAAACACAGCAGAGTCTGAAAAAGAACGCTTTCTCTAGAGGAGAATGTTGGTTGATCTACCAACTAGCGGTGACCATCTGGCAGTGAGCACACAGGAAGCCAGGCTTTAAATACTGCTCCAGATGAGGATCAGACTCAGGTGTGTGCAGCCAGCTCCTCCCCAAGCCATACCTATCCGAGAGAGAGCACACCTAACCACACCCACACAGTCACAAACATCACAGTACCCCCCGTCTAAACGACGCCTCCAGGCGTCTTTCCAGGCTTGTCAGGGAACTCCTTGTAGAAGTCATCCAATAACTGCTGACTAAGAATGAGACGACGGGAAATCCAGGACCGCTCCTCCGGACCGTAGCCTTCCCAGTCCACGAGGTACTGGAAACCACGACCCCGACGCCTCACATCCAAGATCTTGTGGACAATGAAGGCAGGATGGCCATCAATAGTCAGGGCGGGAGGAGGGGGTTCGGCCGGAGGGCTAAGGGCACTGGAGGACACAGGCTTAAGCAGAGAAACATGGAAGGTCGGGTGAACGTGCATGGAGTCCGGCAATCTCAATCTCACAGCAGAAGGATTGATTATTTTCTCCACCTCAAATGGGCCAATGTAACGGGGGGCGAGCTTCCGGGACTCGACCTGCAGGGGGAGATCCCGTGTGGATAGCCATACCTTCTGACCCGGTTGGTACCGGGGGGCAGGAGAACGATGTTTGTCTGCGAGCACCTGATTGCGGTGGGCAGAACGGGTGAGGGCTGCTCGGGTGGCTCTCCATACTTCTTGAACTCGGCGAAGATGGGCACGGACCGAAGGCACAGCAACATTACGTTCCTGGGTAGGGAACAGAGGAGGCTGAAAACCATTAGCTGCCATGAATGGGGACATACCTGTGGCCGAGCTGACCAGGGAGTTGTGGGCATATTCAATCCATGGCAACTGGATGCTCCATGAGGAGGGATGCCTGGCAGAAACACACCGGAGAGCGGACTCCAAGTCCTGGTTGGCCCGCTCTGTCTGGCCGTTAGACTGAGGGTGGTATCCGGAGGTTAAGCTGGGGGTAGCACCAATAGCTTGGCAAAAAGCCTGCCACACTTGGGAGGCAAATTGGGGGCCTCGGTCTGAAACAATGTCCACAGGAATCCCATGAATCCTAAACACATGTGAGACCAGAAGGTCTGCAGTCTCGAGGGCAGTGGGTAACTTGAGGAGAGGGATGAAATGAACAGACTTAGAGAAACGGTCAACAATAGTGAGGATGACAGTGTTACCTCTAGAAGGTGGTAGTCCGGTAACGAAATCCACAGCTATGTGTGACCATGGGCGACTGGGGACGGGCAGAGGCTGTAAGAGACCAGCAGGTGGGCGATGTGAAGCCTTACTATGAGCACAGACAGAGCAGGCAGCCACAAACTCCCTAGTGTCCCGAGTCATGCCCGGCCACCAGAAGCTTTGCTGGAGGAACTGAAGGGTACGTTGAAAACCAGGATGACAGGTGAGTGTGGAGGCATGTCCCCACTGCAATACTTGAGAGCGAGCTGTTTCAGGAACATACAGGCGATCAGCCGGACCACCACCAGGATCGGGCGAGGTTTGTTGAGCTGCCCGTACTATGGACTCAATTTCCCACTGCGCTGCTCCCACAAAACACGTAGATGGCAGGATGGGCACTGGTTCAGAAGAGACCGAATCAGGGGAAAATTGCAGTGAAAGAGCATCAGCCTTGAGGTTACGGGTGCCTGGGCGATAAGAGAGTGTGAAGTTAAAGCGGCTAAGGAATAGGGACCAGCGAGCTTGACGTGAATTTAGGCGTTTGGCAGAATGGAGATAAGCCAGATTTTTATGGTCTGTCCGGATGAGGAACGGAAGTTTGGATCCTTCCAGCCAGTGCCGCCACTCTTGTAAAGCCAACACAATAGCCAACAGCTCACGATTCCCAACATCATAGTTTTGTTCAGCTGCTGAGAGTCGCCTGGAGAAGAATGCACAGGGGTGAAGCTTGTGAGTCTCTGGATGGCGCTGAGAGAGGACGCCACCCACTCCTGACTCAGAGGCGTCTACTTCCAGCACAAACTGTCTGGAAGAGTCAGGGTGGAGGAGCACTGGAGCACTGGTAAACAGTTTCTTAAGTCTCTGAAAGGCTTGCTCAGCCTCAGTTGGCCACGAGAACGGGATTCTGTTGGAGGTGAGTTTGGTAAGAGGGGCAGCTACTCTGCTATAGTTACGGATAAACCTGCGGTAAAAGTTGGCAAACCCAAGAAAGCGCTGCAGTTGCTTGCGTGAGATGGGGGTAGGCCACTCTACTACAGCTTTGATTTTGACCGGATCTGGTTGAAGTTGACCCTTGGCAACTATATAACCTAGAAAACTGACTGACGGCTGGTGGAAGTCGCATTTCTCTGGTTTTACAAATAACTTGTTCTCTAGAAGGCGCCGCAGTACGAGGCGAACGTGCTGGATGTGCTCCTCTAGTGAGCGTGAAAAAATTAAAATGTCATCCAGGTACACGTACACGAAATGAGTTAGCATGTCTCGGAGAACATCATTTATGAGGGCTTGGAAGACAGCCGGCGCGTTTGTGAGACCAAAAGGCATCACCAGATACTCAAAATGCCCTAAAGGGGTGTTAAATGCGGTCTTCCATTCATCTCCTTCACGTATCCGAACTAAATGGTACGCGTTGCGGAGGTCGAGCTTGGTAAAAACTTGGGCGTGACATAAAGGCTCAAAAGAGGGATCAATAAGGGGCAGTGGATACTTGTTCTTTACTGTAATGTCATTCAATCCTCTGTAATCTATACAAGGGCGAAGAGTCTTGTCCTTCTTCTCAACAAAGAAGAAACCTGCACCTAACGGGGAGGAAGAAGGACGGATTAGGCCTGCTGCCAGGGAGGAGTTGATATATTGCTCCATGACCTCTTTCTCAGGCCGGGATATGTTATAAAGACGGCTAACAGGGAATTTGGCACCAGGGAGGAGGTCTATGGCACAATCATATGGTCGATGGGGAGGTAGGGACAGAGCTAGATCTTTGCTAAAGACTGCCGCCAGGTCATGATAAACTGAAGGGACACTAGTAACATCGGGAGGAGAATATGGGGTCGGGGGTAGGGTGCTGGGTAAGGCGGCATGGAGACAGAAAGAGTGGCAGTGTACGCTCCAACCGATGATGGAGGAAGTCTGCCAATCTATATTGGGGTTATGGAGTTTTAACCAAGGGAGACCTAAAACCACTGGAGACACAGGAGAAGGAAGGACATTTAACTGAATCCTCTCCCGGTGGTTACCTGAAATCACTAGAGAAATGGGTTTGGTACGATGAGTTATAGTGGCTAGAAGTCTGCCATCTAGTGCATTTGCATTTAAGGGTTTGGTAAGAGGCTCGAGAGGAATTTGCAGCTGATTCGCTAGTTCTATGTCAATAAAATTGTCGTCTGCTCCAGAATCCACTAGTGCTAAACAGGGTAAAGTAATCCCTGCAAAAGTAAGAGAGGCAGACACATTAACACGAGGAGGAGAGCTGGACTTAGAGGTGGTTTGGCTCACCAGGGCACTCTCCCCTACTGGTGAGCCCGGTCTTTTGGTATGTGGGAGCAGGTAGCTATAAAATGACCCGTCTGGCCACAGTAAAGGCAGAGTTTTGCTTGCATCCGCCGTTGGCGTTCTTCTGGAGTTAAGCGGGCCCGCCCAACCTGCATGGGCTCCTCCCCTGAGCCAGAAGGAGGTCTACTGGGACTCGGGGGGCTGACAGATGTACTCAGATGCGACTGAGCTTGGGAAAAGGTGAGGGGGAAACTAGCAGTAGCTCGAATCTTGCCGGTCTTTTCCCTACTCCTCTCCCTCAAGCGGTTGTCAATACGAATTGACAGTGAAATTAACTCGTCTAATGAGTTAGGCATCTCACGAGAAACTAAATCATCTTTAATCTGGTCAGAGAGACCATTAACAAAAACTGCTCGCAATGCCCTGACGTCCCACCCACTCTCAGCGGCTAAGATGCGAAAATCAACGGAATAGCTAGCAACAGACGCTGTCCCCTGACGCAGAGACAACAACCGTCTTTCTGCATCCTGACCCTGAATAGGATGGTCAAAAACACGGCGTAACTCAGAAGAAAAAGCTTCAAAAGACTGAAGGGCAGAAGATCCCCCCTCCCATAAAGCAGTTGCCCACTGACCCGCCTTACCTCTAAGTAGATTAATAACATAAGCTATTCGAGAGCGGTCATCTGGATAACTGGATGGTTGCTGATCAAAAACCAGGGAACATTGTAACAAAAAACGACTACAGGAGCCTAAATCTCCAGAGTAACATTCAGGTGGTGGAACAAAAGGTTCCTTAGCTGTTTGCAGGGGAAGTACTTGGGCCTGAGGAGAGGGAGGATTACTCACTGCTGCTGGGGCTTCTGATGGAGCAGTTTGAGTGGGCAGCTGGGAAGAAATGAGGGCTACCTTGTGACTCAAGTCCCGCAGAAGGCTCATGGCTTCATTGAGTAGCTGGTCATGCTTTCCAATTAAAATCCCTTGGTTGGAGAGGGCTTTCCGGAGATCGTCTGGGTCCGCTGGGTCCATAGTTTGGCCAGATGGTACTGTTATGAGCAAGGAGCTGGACCCCAAGTGCAGAGAACCAGGCGTGGGGAAAATGGTGCAATCAACAGTTTATTTAGTCCTTTAGGGAAGCAGGGAGAGGTGGAGTCTCCGGAAGCTGGGGCTGGTCAAGGAGGAAGGAAGGCTCACGAGGGTAGCAGCTGGCGATGTGGTAGGCGGGTGGTGTGGCTCAGTGGCAGGTGGCTGGTGTGGCTCGGTGGCAGGTGGCTGGTGGCTGGAGCGGAGTTGAATCCTAGGAAGACAGGACAAAGGTTACTTTGTGGAAAAAACACAGCAGAGTCTGAAAAAGAACGCTTTCTCTAGAGGAGAATGTTGGTTGATCTACCAACTAGCGGTGACCATCTGGCAGTGAGCACACAGGAAGCCAGGCTTTAAATACTGCTCCAGATGAGGATCAGACTCAGGTGTGTGCAGCCAGCTCCTCCCCAAGCCACACCTATCCGAGAGAGAGCACACCTAACCACACCCACACAGTCACAAACATCACAGGACTCCCTTTAAGTTCTGTTTGTTTGCTGGGTTATATGTTCTGGGGGGAGAGATGTAGGATCGGAGAATGTTTGGGCCTGTTTTAGTTTTGGCTGATTTTCTTTGTGTTAGGGTGGATCTTTAGTGTGAATACTTGTAGTATAGTGTTTACTCTGAAGAGTGAGTAGTGTAGAGTTGGGGTTTGGAACATTATAAGCATTGCTACTGTCATCCCCTTTTCAAACCAGGTATCATACTTTTCCCTTCTTGGAGTATAAACATGAATACGGATTATTTCACTTGCAGGAACCAATAAACAAGTTTATTTGCTGTTTTGTTAGAAACAGGTCAGTGTAGTACAGCCACTACTCTGTCCTCCCAGATTAGTTGATCTACCTTGTCTTCCTCTCCCTCTCATTCATATGATGATTTATTATGGGACCCCTTTCCATTGCCCTGCTATCCTGCACCACTCTACTCATCCCACCTACATTCCACTCTACTGTACCCCTTCAGGTTTTCAACAGACCCGGTAAGGCGGCGGCTTTGAGCCTCACCTTCTGTTTTACGCCCTGCAGGTATTAAGCATCACTCTGTAGCATTACCTCTGAAGAAATGTGTAAGAAAGGGTGTGATAAATATGTAAAGAAATCATTATAAATAACAAGATAAGTAAAACAAAAAATAGAAAATGTAAATGCAAGGATGTCTTGAACATTTTTAAAGAGAAAATAATCCAACAGATAAATATCTAGATCACAGGCTGAACACAAGTATTGATTTGTCTGTGCGTGTGTGGGAGACACAGACAGAAGCACAGAGGGGAGAAGAGGCTGCTCTGTTCCACACCGAGTTCAAATTTAGGGCTTTTTATTTTTATAGGCTCAATAAAGGCTAGTTACACACTGTGCCCATTCGGTGAAGTGTTCTTTGGGTCAGATACTCTTGCAGTAGAGCATCAACACAACAGCTTCTTCTCTTGGCAGACACTGCTACCCTGCCCTGAAGTAGCCTCCATGCTGCCAGGAGTTTGCTCACACCACAGTGGCTTCCACCAAAAAAAGGCGCCACTGTCTGTGTGAAGCCCAAGCTGGGCTTTGCTTCACGCTGCTGAAGGAGCATTGGCTCTCCCACAGAAAGCTGCTGTTTTGACTCTGCCAAACAACAATGGTTCCATCAGCAGTTGGTAAAAATAACTTTTTGAACAAAACACTGTTTACAGACAAAACTTTACAGCTTCAAGGGTAGCTTTCTCCCTCAGTAGTATTGAGTCGGCAAATCACAGTTGATTTTTTTTTTTCCTCTAGCTCCACTGCCTCGTCCATGCCTCGCCCATGGACCAGTGTTGCCAGATATTTTGAGACAAACAAGCAACAGGTGCTATAAAAAACAAGCCAAAAACAAGTGGCAACCCACCACACGGACACAGAGTAGGGGCACATATGTTGCACACAAATATTCTTCACTCCGCAATGTTTAGACAACGTGTAAATGTTTTCTTGCCAAAATACTTTTCTTGGCTCGTAAATGAAGATAGACATGGTATTAATTGTTGTTCATTCTTAGTTGTTAAAATGTTTTCACTCTGTCAGTGCGGCTCAGTTGCACTGAAAAAAAAAAACATTTCACACAGCTATTAGCAGTAGCTTGGTACCAAATATATGAAGGACATACTTGTTTGTCACATTTATGACATGCCACAGCTTCTATAGTTGTTATTAGGCGCTTAACAGAGAGGTCAATATAAATTCATTTAGCACACCACTGGTTTGCAGTAAACCTACACACTGGGGCTTTAACTTAATTATTTTCCCTTTTGGACCAACATCGCTATTACATGTTCTCCAGTGAGTCCGGGTTGGGATTTGCATGCCTACCTACCTGGCAAACACAGCAGAGAGCAGCAATGTTATTTCTCCGCCTTCACAACTTGATGTGCTTGTTGATAACGTCACTTCCTCATTGCGTTTTGCATTAGACAACACAGCCCCCTTGAGAAAGAAGGAAATGATTCATAGGAGGCTGATTCCCTGGTTTAATTTAGAGCTGTTTAATTTGAAGCACAATGTTGGAGGTTGGAGAGAAAATTGTGCTTTGCATATCTAGAGGATTCCAACCTAATCTGGAAAAATATGTGCTTTTGTATACAAAGACCCCTCACATAGTTAGAGCAGCATATTTTTCATCTTTAATAGGTTTAATAGTCGGAGGTTAGTGAGCTGTGTTTCAACAATTAAACATCTTCTTAACAACGACTAGCCGCTTTGATGTTTTTTAGTCTGGCTTCCGCGCTCACCACAGTACAGAGACCGCCCTTATCAAGGTGTTTAATGACATCCATATAAATACAGACCGTGGAAGAAGCACCGTGCTGGTTCTGTTGGACCTCAGTGCAGCATTTGATACTGTCGATCACTCCATTCTGTTAGAACGCCTGGAGAACTGGGTCGGCCTCTCTGGTACAGCTCTCCACTGGTTTAAATCTTACTTAAAGGACAAGAAATTATTTGTGTCAGTAGGTGACTTTACATCAAACAACACAAAAATCCCATGTGGGGTTCCCCAAGGGTCCATTCTGGGTCCCCTCCTGTTCAACATCTACATGCTCCCTCTAGCTCAGATCATAAAAAAACAACAACATCAGCTACCATAACTATGCAGACGACACACAGCTCTACATCACCATGTCACCAGGCGACTATGAACCAGTTCAGGCACTGAGTAAATGCCTAGAAGAAATCAATACATGGATGTGCCACAATTTTCTTCAATTGAATAAAAACAAAACAGAAGTAATAATATTTGGACCAATAGAGGAGAGATCAAAGGTTAGCACACAGCTTCAGCTGCTTCAGCTAGGAACCACTGATCAGGTATGAAATCTGGCTGTAGTGACGGACTCAGACCTGAACCTTCAAAAGCATCTAAAGACAATTACAAAGTGGACCTTCTACCACCTGGAGAACATTTCCAGGATTAAAGGACTAATGTCTCAGCATGATCTGGAAAAACTAATCCATGCGTTTATATTTAGTAGAATTGATTACTGCAATGGTGTTTTCACAGGTCTGCCTAAAAAGTGGATCAGACAGCTGCAGCTGATCCAGAACGCTGCTGCCCGCGTCCTCACTAAGACTAAGAAAGTAGAGCACATAACCCCAGTTCTGAAGTCCTTCCACTGGCTCCCTGTATCTCAGAGAATAGACTTTAAAATCCTTCTGTTAGTCTATAAATCCCTGAATGTCTTAGCACCTAAATACATCACAGACTTGTTATCAGTGTATCAACCCTCCAGACCACTCAGGTCCTCTGGCTCCAGCCTGCTCTGCAGAACCAGAACCAGACATGGAGAAGCAGCATTTAGTCCCTATGCTCCGCTTATCTGGAACAAACTTCCAGAAAACTGTAAAAGTGCGGAAAGCCAGAGTTCTTTTAAATCAAGATTAAAAACACATTTGTTTAAAATTGCCTTTGTTCTAGTTAAACTGTTTTACTGTTTTTAATGTACTTTTTTGTTTCTACATTCTATCCCTACTTGCTTTTATTCTGTTTTACTTTCCTATATTTTTAATCATGTAAAGCACTTTGCATTGTCTCTGTACTGAATTGTGCTATATAAATAAATTTGCCTTGCCTTTGCCTTGAGCTCAATGCTATGCTTGAGCTGCCAGGACATTCAGAAAGGCAAATAGTAACAAAACAAGGCAAAGCGCAAGCTGTCAGATGGCAGGGATAAGGTGATCCTCCCAAAACTCCAAGCCGAAAAAGATCGTCCACTATACCTTTAATAATGCTAACAATGGGTCTTACTGGTACATCTATATTGTCTAATCATCTCCGTCTAAAAATGCAGTGAATGAGAGTGTTCCTTTGGTAACAATAAATGGCCATTAGAGTAGTAAGCGTTGGTAGTTAGGCTGATGGTCCTCTTTTGCATTCGAACAACCAGTTTTAATTCTCGCTATCAACATTGATGATCCACAATGCATAGGTATTGTTTACAATGCTAATTTACCTGTAACTCAGACTCAAAAGTATCTTGAAGAAGAAACATAGGTTCTTCAACAAAGAAGAACCCATCCAGAGGATTTACTACATTTTGTTTTAATTAGTTTATGGAGATGCATCAGGATATGATAATTTTATTTTTATTATAATGATTTAAATCTTTGAAAGCCCAACAAGGACAATATCTCATTATCAATGGTGCGGAGGAAAATTCATGACAAAAAAATACAATTAAATCAAAAAGACCTTACAACAATTGAGAAATCATGGTAAATATACTTTAAATTATTGCATTTCTGTAACTTACAGGGGAGTGATGACTGTGAAGAGATAAAAAATAAAAATTAATATTCCAAGGTAGCTGTTCTAATAAGCATGGAGGTAGGTTTGAATGAACGGCTATGTACTTTTATTAGGATGATTAATCATGTTTAGTCTACTTGTTATTAATCTATTCCAAGGAGAGAATACTATTATTAGAGTGAAAGTCACTTTTCATCTACCAGCAGAGTTAAATATTTTCCACCACATTTGATAAGAAGATTACAAACTGAAACAAAAGAAAGATTAGACAAATAAAAAAAAAAGTGTTTTTGAGAAATTAAATGTTGGAACACAAAATAGCATATAAATAATTTTATTTGAGATGGAATAGAAAATGCTATCAAGAAAAAAAAATGGATGATAATATTGAACAAACCATTAGTCCAAAGGAAACATTATTTATTCATAAGATTTCCTCATTGGCAGATGTTTTTTTCTTTCAGAAAGTATTAAACCAAAGCATTAATTGCTTAAATACACTTCAAAACTTTAGAGTGATCAATTTCTTCATAACAACACTAAGTGCTACAGGAAAAAAAAAGAAGCTTGATTATTAATCAGAACAGCCATTTCCATTTCAGCTGACCAGTTGGATAGATGTGATTGCTCCTAAAAAGATCTCTGGCTGAAGAACAAATCTGGAGAAACAAAAGGTAAATTTATACTTTTACAATTACTTATACAAATAATATTGTTCTGTATTTAAAGATTATTTGTTGCTCTGCTGTTGAGGTGATGGTAAGCATGCTTGGGAGATGAATGTCAAAAACAAATTTTTCTGATTGGTTAATGCACTAATTAGTTGATGAGTTTGGGGATGAACAATTTCTGAATCATTTTCAGTGCATAGAAAAGCATTTTTTAAAACTATTGTCCAGTATGGCTGGACAATAAGGAGTGTTTTAATGCTTTACTACGACAAATATACAGCAGTTTGAAAATTCTTAACCATTAACAATTTAAGTGATCTTATTTTGTTAGACCTGGCACATTTAAATTTCCATTCAACCAAGAATTTTATTTTTGATAGGAAATAGAAAAGATGTAATAGTAATAATAATAACTATATATATATATATATATATATATATATATATATAGTTATGAATTAACTACATCTAAAAGGAAACTTCTTAGCAGTAAGCCTTTAGGTGTATCTGCTATCTTTTAGTTGATCTGTTTGCAGTCAATGAGAATCAGAATCCTTTATTGTCATTGCACACAAATACGCAACAAATTTTTAGAAAAAAACAATTATCAATAGCAAGGAAAACAAACAAGTAAATAGATAAATAAATTTAATAAATATGAATATAAATAATTTATAAATAATTAGTAGAATTAGAAATGGGATGTTAAGAAAGTAAGGATCAGGGTTTTGATGAATTTGCAGTGTTTAGTGCAAACACAGCTCCTGGGTAGAAACAGTTTTTTAGTCTGTTAGGTTTTTTTATTTATTTCCCTGAAATGCCTCCTTGAGGACAGGAGTCTGAAGAGGTGATGGTCAGGGTGGTAGGAGTCCCTGAAGTGCTGTGGGCTCTACGGGGGGAGCAGATCTCCTCTAGAGATGAAAGAGGGAGCCAATCAGTCTCTGGACAGTGTTCATGAGACTGTGATGTCCCATGTCTGCCACAGTACAGCTGGAGAACCACAGTGAGATGTCATGGGTCACCACCGACTCCACAGAGCAGCGATAGGACACCAAGAGCTCAGTTATCTGGTTGTTCCTCCTGATGATTTTCAGGAAGTACAGTCTCTTCTGTGCCTTCTTCAGGATTAAAGTGGAGTTGACTTTCCAGGTTAGGTCATCACTGAGGTAGGTGCCCAGGAACATGAAATTTGGCACCATCTCCATCCTGTCCCAATTTTGTAATGATGGACTGAATGTCTGGTTTACACCTCCTAAAAATGTACAAACAGTTCCTTTGACTTGGAGGTGTTCAAAATTAGGTTGTTAGTGGAGCACCAGACAGACAGTCGTTCCACCTCCACTCTGTACACAGTCTCATCTTCTCTAGAGATGAGCCGCACCACCGTGGTATCATCAGTGAACTTTATGATGGTATTGTTCTGGTGGATGTGGATACTGTCATTGGTATAGAGAGTGTAGAGTAGGGGGCTTAGGACACAGCCCTGTGGAGTGCCAGTACTGGTGCTCAGTTCTGAGGACAGGTGTGAACCTACTCTCACTCTCTGGGATCGGTCTGTCAGGAAGTCCATGATCCACCAGCAGATGTTGTGAGGGAGACCCAGGTCCCCCAGCTTGCTCATCAATCTGCTCAGAATAATGATGTTAAAAACTGAGCTTAAGTCCAGGAAGAGCACCCTCACGTAGCTCCTTTGCTGTTCCACGTGTGTCAGCGTGGTGTGCAGATCAATGGTGATGGCATCCTCTACAGACCGGTTGGTTCTGAAGGCAAACTGCTGAGGGTCAAGTGTGAGTGGCAGGCATGAAGTGATATGACTCTAATCCAGTTTCCCAAAGCACTTCATAATGTTATGGGGTTAGTGCCACTTGTCGGTGGTCATTGAGACTGCTAATATTCCTTTTTGAGGGATGATGGTGGAACACTTTAAGCAGGGAGGGATGGATCACTGGGTGAGAGACTGATTACAGATGCTGGTAAAAACCCAGCTAGTTGTCTCTTAGCACCATCCCTGTCACACTGTCAGATGCTGCTGCTTTCCATGGGTTCACTGCCCTCAGGGCACATTTTGTGCTTTTGGACTTATTGGACTAACTTATTTTTCCCCATTTCCTACTTCACATTCCTCTCAGCCACCTCCGGGTCATTATTCATTCTCCATATAAGCATCACCTGCTGCTGCTAATAAGGCAAAGTCTCTTCACCTGTGACTCCAACTTTTTATGCCTGCCTCACACAACCACACCTTACCAGAACGTCTATCTTCTGCCTGCATGGTTGTTCCCAGTGATTCCCAGTGTCGTTATGCTCTGCCAGCCCTACCTGTGTTTCCTGTATGTGAACAGCCCTCATTGGAGTGTCTCTCCAGTGCCTGTGTGCATTGCCTTCTGCCTGTGTGGGTGTTCGCTTTGCTCTCACTAGGGAACTCATCAGCTACAACTCTGGTCTGGTCTACCTCATCATCATCATCATCTGGTCATTGTGTTTCATTATCATCTGGTCAAGACACCTCTGTCATCATTGTCTTCTCAACAGTTTGTCTGTGGCATCACCCTCTTCTAGTCAGTCAGTCTCTGCCTTCTTCACCAGGTTAACTCCTGCCATCTACTATTTATCTGCTGTTAGAACCGATCCCTGTCTTGTTTGCCATTTCATACACTTCAATCAATTAACTTTTTAAAATTATGTATCATTGTGTCGGCTTAAATATTGTGTTCTCGGCATATGACCCCAACAGGTCCTCCATTTTCATTCGTCTGTTTACCTTGTTTTGGTCGAAGTTTGTCGTCTTCCAGGATTCTGTGTCCCTGTATGCCTTGTAAACTTTGTTTATCTATTAACATTCATCATCTACTCATCATGTGCCTCACGACCTCTTGCATTTGCTTTGATCTGACTCCTAAAACCTTGACAGAAAATCCTTCATCAATATTATTCAATTTTGGTTTTCTGCTTTAACATTTCAATTTACATGTTAAAATAGAAAAATACTCAAAAATGAGTAATATATAAATGAGTAAAATAGGTACAACTGTCTTCAAATTCTAGTTCCACACTGAAGATGGAAGAGTTGGACTACAACTACACATCAAAAGAATATGATTATGGATCTGATGAGAACAGAACTGGTGATGAAAATGGCAATTTTTTGCATATACCAATTGTAAAATTGGTGGACTTGATCACTATTGGAATTGGACTTCCTTTGACTCTTATAGTGATTGTTGCCCTTGTTCTCCAGGTAAGTACAAATAACAAACCTATTTATCAATAATAAATGTTCTATTTACACTTTAAACAATGGTTCGTTCTCATTTCAGGTTCAAGTCTGCCATTTCTTACCCTTAGAAATACTGGAATATATGAAACAGGCAATATTTGACTTGTTAAGTGTTCTTGTGTCATTGGTTATTTTTTTCTCTCTCTTTCTTGTAGGTGAAAAAGAATCAGTCACCCAGTCTATGTCATCAACCTTCTCTTTTCTGATCTCATTCAGTTCTGCTGCAGAATTACATATTTAGTTAGCCCAGAAAAAGGCTCTGGCATCTTGTTTTTTGGTTTAATTGCCAGTGTTGGATTCATGGTCTGTATCTCCTGTGAAAGGTAAGCAAACATGTCTCTTTATGCTTCTTTTCTGTCTCACATAATCCCATTAGTCTTTATCTGATCGTCTCCATTGACTAAACAGTTATCTGTTGTTACAGGTATTTGGTTGTTGCCAAGCCACTGTGGTACAGATTCAGGAGAAACATCAAGACATATGTGGTGGTTTGTGTCGTGGTCTGGGTTCTTCCCGTTCCTTTTCTCCTAATATTTTTTCTGCTTACTCATAGGATTTTTTCCCCCATCTTGTCATGTGTTCTCCTCCTGCCATTTCCCTTCTTCGTCTTCTTCTTGGTTGGGACTATTAAAGCTCTTTCTGGAGCCCTCAGTGTCCCAGCAGATGAAAAACGACGAATTGCAGCCATTCAGGTTGCAGTGCTGCTAATTTACACTTTGCTTTTCCTGCCTATAATTGTTTATCTCTTCAAAGACTATGAATTAATTCTTAGTAACATTTTTGAAGTTTGTGTTTTTCTTAGTCCTCTTGCAGACACAACATTGTATTTATTATGTCGGAAAAGCATCCTGGATAAGTTTCTGGCTTCACTCTGTTCTTGTTAAGCATCAGAAACTCAGGATATGAGCAGCAAGGATACTGAAAGTGTGACTGCTCCAGAAACTGAAACTTTTTAGGTTTTAATATTTTAAGCCTTCGCAACAATCATTTTACTATAGCTTTGAGGTACTTCTGTTTTTTTTTTAAAATGTTTCATATAAATAATTCTTCTGCAATATGTCTAAACTAGTTCATGTTTCATTCCCACTGCACTATATTTATTCACTTTTCTTAGCTTTTTCTGATCATTGCTTGTTTACTTAACATCTTTGTATAATAATGATAATAATAATATATAATTGTTGAATAACTTTATTTGTTAATCTTTTACCAAATTATGTACAAAAAAAGAAAAGAAGTTACATAGTTTCACCCTTTGCTCTGTGTTAACAGTACAATACCTATGATGAATTACAGGAATGGAAAGTATTGCTACATTATTGTAACTGTGTCTGAAATTGGGTTTCAGAGTATGCAACTCTAAATTAAACCAAGGAGCCAGCTTCTTATGAAAAATGCCCTTTTTCATGGGGTACGTTGTCTAATATAAAATGCAACGAGGAAGTAACTCCATTGTTATGAACTCCAACGTGGAAATTTAAAAGAAGCGTCTCATATTAGCTGAAACGCAATGCTGAAATGCAAAATGTACAAGACACTGCTGATGAAAGGAGGCCCAGGGTCAGAGGTCAGCTCACTGTCTTCTGTGCAAAGGCTCCTCAGGTTCAGGTTCTTCAATTCCACCTAATACCACTCAAGAGGAGAGCGCAGGAGTCTACAAACGTGAACGGCCATCGATGTGGTGGAGTCATGGCTCATTCCAAGGCAAACTGGAACTTTTTGCAACCTGTGTCCAAGAAGACTGTGGAAGACAGAGAGCAGAAAGGAAGTCCATATACAGCCTGCAGTGAAACAATCCAACAGTCACTTTGTCCTCGCCTTAGAGACTCTGCTTCTCTTCTTCACAGTGTAATTTGTGTATTAAATCTCTTATTTATATGTCAATCATGTTGTTACTCACATATATATGCTTGTAGCACTTTTTAGTTTTTTAGTTTCTTTGGCTTTTTGCAGCTTTTTGAGGGTCTTTGGTGAAAGACAGATTCAGAGAGGGAGACCGATGATGCGTAACACTGGACCAAAATGTTCCTTAGTCCGTCTTCATCTCTGATTTTTAGAAACACCTAAAGAAGAGGCTTTTTTTTAAACTTTGTCATTTTTTATGACATTTTTTGTATCTGTTCTTTTTAATCTTTAACAAATTTTAGCCTGTTTGATCACATTTTATTGACTCAAAAACCTCACCTCTTGGAGTTGTTCTTTTGGTAAATGTCCTTCCATCTGTGATTAAAGTTTTTGGTTCTTGACTGGGTGATAAAATAAAGGCTTGTGCTGAAATAGTTTGAACTCCTTCCTGGAGTCACACCGTAGGTCCCCATAGGGGAAAAAGAAGGCGTCTTCTCAAGGAATCCATAACTTAAAAGGAGACTGCAGGTCCGGACACTGCAGGAAAAGGTTTTCATCCTAAGAAGAAAAACAATCAGAGGCCCCTCTTATTTATAGTTATAGGGATTCTGGTTCTGTTCTCAAACCGGTTCCCCCACCCACTCACTCATCACCAAACTCTTCTCATTTCCAAGTGTTTTATATCTAGAGCAGCTGTGTAAGTTTAATATTTAATTTTTGATTGTTTTATCTGTTTTCTCTCTTTTCTTTTTTTATTTTAAATCCCACAGTTCCTTGTAGTACTCACAGTCAGCACAATGAAGTGGATATACTCAAAAGGCAGACTAAAGCTCCCTTTAATTTCCCCTTAATCCATGACTAAGTCTTAACCTTGCCTACAAGCTGGATTGAAACAGCATTTGTGGGTTCACAAACACATTTTTTCCTTCTCCTGTCTAAACTATTTGAGCCTGGAGCCAAAAGTGTTTTATGCCAATTAGGTTTCAGTATTATGGTTTAAGACGGGACATACCAACTGTAGCAAAAGGAAAAGCTGACAAGCCCACAGTCGAACCAAAATAAACATGGCAGCACAGAAGGTCGCACGTGTAGCTGCTGATATCACATCTGCATTGTCTGAACCCACAATGCCTTATTTGAGAGAAGAACAGCCAGAAGTGTCCTGGCCAGCGTCAACTTGTAGTTTTTCACGGCACCTGCTGCCTACATTTCCATTAAATACTGTGGTTGGCTAAAACCAAACTTTGCTATGTGGGAAGTTTCTGCTGAATGTCCCTTCTTTACCCAAACATTTTTTGAAAGGAGCAGGTCAAGATTGATAATATGCACAATGCTACACTTTATGAATCTGACTTGCCAGGTTATACATACAGTATCTGCTTTCCTTACTCACCGAGTGTCTGGAAAGGGACATGGTTTGGTATTAATATCACCAACCCTCTCCTATGCCCAGATGTGTATGACACAGCGTATAACTGATTATTTCCATTTCTCTTGAGTTTTCCATGTTCTATTTCTGTCAGGTGGGTCTCCTCCAGAAGATCTATTCCTGACGTTTCTTTTTTCATCTTACTTAGAACTTTATTTCTTTTCATTGGGTTGAGAACACTTTTCACTTATTGGCAGATTAATTTATTCAAGTTACTTTGTGAGGCAATAATTCAAGGCAATTGTCAAATATTTTCTCAACCCTTCCCTGCTACAATTAAAACACATAACAAAGAGCCTACTGAACAAGCTTTAAAGTAGAAAATGGAACAGATAACTAAGACAAACCATATGAATTTATTTTATTGGGGTCTTTCTCTTTGCTTGGAGCGACATGGACATGATAACCTCTCTGTGTGTCAGCTGCCTAATAATAATGCTGGAATAGACGGGGCTCCAGTCCATCTAGTTATTTTGATTTGCAGAAATAATTTTTGTTGAAACTGTGTGATTTCTATCCCCAGATGAGAGGACAATGATTTAGTTCAATGTTTTAAAAAAGTCCTTAGATAAGAAAATTTGTGTATTCTAGAATATGTACAAAAACATAATTTTTACAGTATTAATTTGGCTGATTGTGCATAAATGGAGCTTTGCAAAGTCTGATATGTCTCTTGAGTTTGTCCATCTGTGCCTGTATTCAAAATGATTCTTAGCCTAAAAATTCCTGCCAAGGAGTCTTAGCTTAAGAATGATTCAGAAATCTTCTGAGAGCGACTCTGAGTAAGGAAACTACAGAACTTTTTATCTTAGTGAGGAGGTGTGGTTGACCCCGTTGCTACGTAGGTGTGATCTTGTCTTTCCAAAGCTGTGATTAATTGACACAAAAAACACGCTCCACTGATCAATGGATGGAAATTAATTGATTACAGAATCCAGACTGGCAAGAGAAAGGTAGAAAATTAAGCAGAATGAAGTGTAAATTGTCTCATATGCAACATACGTCACAACAGCAGCAGGGAACACACTTGAATATACCTTACTTACATCATCATTACTTGGAGTTGTCACATTACTATTTCATGTTAATGTGGACACTCAGCAGGCAGGGTTTTACGCTGATTGCCTGCTGGTATTTATAAAACAGTTTGACACAATGACAAACATAAAATGGAGAAAAAAAGGTTGATAAAACCAAACGGGACGGAGGAGTGGTGCCTGCTGTTGGCACAACTCGTGGAGGAGGATAGAGTGATGCTGACAGCCAAATACGTTGCTGGGTTCACGGGGGAAACAAAGAGGGAGACTTGGGAGCGCATTGCTGAGCAGATTAATGCATTGTTCCCCCTGCTAACACACAGCAGGCGGGAATATAAGAAGCGGAGTGTTGCAATCAAAGGCAAGAGAGGAAATTGCAGCGCACAAGCAAACCTTTGCAAATTCAAGAGTAGTCATTTAGGATATGACTACTGACATCCTGCAAATTACAGCAAAAACATATTTGCATCAGTTGTTAAGAATACTGATGGTGAACCAGTCATTCAGCCAGACACAGAGCTTTGTTTTTAAAAAGTTTATTTCAGAATGTGAATAGGGGCAGATGAGGCAGGCAGGCAGTAATGGCAGAAGACCAGAGGATGCAGATGGGGTGAATGGCAGAACCAAACTGACCAGGGGTTGCAGACAGTGGCAGACCAGAATCAATGATGAAGGTAGGAGGAGCTGACCAGAACAGAAGGTGCGGACCGAGGAAACACCAGAACGGTCAGAGCAAGCAGCTGAAACTCACGGGGAAAAAGGCAGACTTCGAGCAGCACGCTGACACTGGAAGTGCACATCATTGAGGGCTGAAAATGAAAAGGGAAATAGAGTCCAGCTGACTGAAGAAACAGGAACCGGAACAAACAGTGGCAGTGCACATAAGGCAAAACAAGACGTTCTGGCAGAGAGTGAATGACTGAGGTAGACATGATTAGGTAGAGTTGACTATGATTAGTGGCAGCAGATGGCGCTGATATGAGTCTGCCTGAATATTGGTGACTAAGGAGTGGACTGAGCTGATTTGGATGGTGGCTGAGAGGTGACATGGTTGATTCAAGAAAAGTCAGGAAAAATCCAAAACAAACAAACAAAAACCTAAATCATGACATTGGTTGCATCTTTCTATCTTTAGCCTACAGTCTCTGTCTATCTCATCTCATCTAGACTGAAATTATCCATATACCATTTTACCACCCAGCTTCTATTTGTAATTTAATGTGTTTCTGAAAGCAATTTGCAGCCTGTAAATAATAAAGAAATGTCTTTTCACTATACTGAGTGTGTGTAAGTCCATTCTTTTGTCATTTAGTGTCCTATTATTAAGTCACTCACCTCGGCATTGCTGTACCAGAGTTACACCCTTAGTATGTCCTGCTACTGAAACTTTGTAATATACGAGTAGTGATGATTCAATTCAATTCAATTCAATTCAATTTTATTTATATAGCGCCAAATCATGAAACATGTCATCTCAAGGCACTTTACAAAATCAAGTACAATCATATTATACAGATTGGGTCAGATTATACAGATTGGTCAAAATGTCCTATATAAGGAAACCAGTTGATTGCATCAAAGTCCCGACAAGCAGCATTCACTCCTGGGGAACCGTAGAGCCACAGGGAGAGTCGTCTGCATTGTACATGGCTTTGCTGCAATCCCTCATACTGAGCAAGCATGAAGCGACAGTGGGAAGAAAAACCACCCATTAACGGGGAAAAAAAAACCTCCGGCAGAACCGGGCTCAGTATGAACGGTCATCTGCCTCGACCGACTGGGATTACAGAAGACAGAGCAGAGACACAACAAGAGAGACAAAAAAGCACAGAAGCACACATTGATCCAGTAATCTGTTCTACATTAGATGGTAATAGTCGGTGATCTGTCCTCCCTGGATGATGTCACAGTCAACAGAACGTCAGACCAGGTGTACCTACTATGAAGAAAAAAGAGAGAGAACAAAAAGTTAAAAGCTAAATAAATGACACTAATAAAATACATGCTTGTACAAAAAATATTTTTATTTTGTTATTTTTCAAGCACTTTTCAGAATTGGAATGAAAACATCCTGGTGCCAAATGTTAAACTCTGGACTATAATGGCTAAATGACTAATCATGACGCCCTGATGTTTACACAGTGTGTAAACAAATGTGTAAATAAATACCTGTTTTCATGCCGATATATTTTTTTGCCTCTTAAACAAAGATAGACATGGTACTATGCATAAACATATAAATTAATAAAAATTGTACATTTCAAGTCATAAGTTTTGTTAATTTTTTCACTCTCTCTCTCTCTCTCACACATCTAATTCTGAGCTTTCACACCAACAACAATAATTTCATTGAATATTTTTGCTTGCTGTTTCTATCCATATTCATAGAGTTTAAGCCTGGAAAAAGGTTTTAAATTTCCAGGTCATTCCAGTCTTACACTTTGCTTGCAACTGGGCCAGGAGCTTAATACCCTTGAAAGAGACTGTTTAGGAACTGATTAGTAACTCCAGGTACTTCGTTTGGCAACGTGATTCATCCTTGGTTTGTCAAATACAGAGACACCAAATTAATAAGCATTAAAGTACGGTTTATGGGTTGGGTTTCTGCAATGTTATCAACGTGTAAAAACTCATGTTCAGAACCAATCTCTGCTTAAAATGGTGATCTGCACCATGTAATCTACTTTCAGCAGTTATCACCGGTTATTGCACCGTAAACTGCAGAAAATACGAGCAGAGTTGCTCTGTCTGTCTTTACTACCGACGGCTCCTATGGCGGAGGGATATTTCAGCTGGATACACTCAAATGTAGTGCAGGCAGGTCTCATAATAACCCCTATTTCGTCACTTATTTTAGAGCCCAAATAAGCGATTTCACTTTCAGAAACCTGCCCAAAAAAACCGCAACCCATGACTCATGAAATTTAGAAGCGCTTTTAGAAAAAAGAAGCCCAAAGTCGCATGAAATAAACAGTCTTTGGCAACAGTGAGCGCGGGTCTGTTTTGCTACAGTTTTCTAGCACTCTTGAAACTACGGAAAGCGCCGAGGGTAAAAAAAACAAAGTCCGGAGAGCGCGGCGGGGGGAAAAACATTGGGGACCGGTGTGTGTGTTTTGACGCGCGATTAACGGCGACAAAAAAATTGTCGGCGTTAAAATGGGTTTACGTTAACGCCGTTAATAACGCGTTTAACTGACAGCACTAATAAACAAGCAATCATCCTGATAGTGTTTTGATAGTCCTTTTTGATTATAAATAGGATCCCAGCAATGGGCACAATGAGCAGATTTAAACATACGTCACTCCATCTACAGGCAGTACCAAAAAGACATTATAAAGCCAAATGGCGACTACAAAATAACAAAATAATGCCGGACCAAGCCTGACCCCTCTGCAATGCCCCATGGTAAAGCGGAAGCTCAGCGTGATCGAAGCCAACCATCATTGTTTAAATAAACTGATGTACAGAAACTCTAAGAGCCTCGTATCAGATCATCACGGAGAAAGAAAATTCCTGTTCATAAACGGAAATAGGGATAAAGTAACTGTCATGGTTTAGTTTTGGTCTAGCTTTTTTCCCGTTATTTTTCAGTTCCTCCTCCTCTCAGCTCACCCTCCACTCCCTCAGCAATCAGTCACAGCTGTTAGGCTCTAATTAGTCAGAACTCACTCCACCTGCCAGCCTCCCTACAAAAGCCTGCCTCAGTCTTCTCCTCCCTGCCGGTTCGTCATCAGTCTCCACTCACTCCTCGTCTGTCTGCCTAGTTTGTTCCCTGTTTTAGCTGCTGGGTTTCTTGCCACTCCTGTGCTCTAAGTTTGCACTCTGCTCAGTTACTGGACTGCCTGTGCTCCAAGTTTGCTCGTTGCCTTGTTGCCTGGATCTCCTGCTGCCCCTGTACTCCAGCGGCCCTGCTCTCTTTAGAACTGTGTCGTTCTGCTTCTCTGGATAACTGCAGCCCAACATCTCCAAGAACTCTCTCCGGTCCGTCAGCTCCTGCTTCCATCTACACTCCAGTTCCAGTCCACTACAGCCTCTCAGGTTTTTTCATCCACTACTCATTCTCTATTCAATAAACTTTCAGAAAATCAACTCTGTGTGCGTGGTGTGTATACTGGGTTCATCCAAAGACAAATCCCTGACAGTATCAAGATAAAAAACAATCAAATAAGAGCACATTATTCCAGTTTTAGCAGTAATATATTGGCTACTGCTTCACATTCGTATTGATTTTAAAGTTCTTTTTTTTTTATGTCTTCACACCCTTGCTTTTCAGTATGTGTCAGACCTGCTTCATCTGCTCACTCCCTCTCGTTTGCTCAGGTCGGCAGATCAGTTTTTATTAGTCATCTGAAAAACAAAGAGAGCAAAGAGTTAACAGCACGTTCTCTGTTGTTGCACAGAACTCTGGATTCAAGTAGCTTTATAGATCGGACAGGCCATTTCATGTTCTGTGATGAAAACAACATTTTTATTTGTGGATCTGAATTCTATTTTACATTTTGCTGGCTTCACCTTTTATTTCTGTGTAAATGACTGGTTTTGAGATTGTATAAAAACATTGAGTAAAGAATATCATCCGTTTTTAAAAAAGAGGAAATATGGTTGCAAGCAGAAGTTCTTCAAAAACAGCTCAACAACATAACACAATCTTTTTTCCCTGACTTTAACAAGAAAATATTATTGTAGTTAATTTTAAAAGGCACAGTCTGAATTATCAGATTCACGTTCAGGAAATCGAAACTGTAAATTATCATTAATCAATGGGTTTGTCTATAACTTCATTGGTGAATCAGGCTGAGTTTCATCAAGCCTATATGGTCCAACAATTTCCCCTCAGCTGCAACACTTGAAGCAAACGGGGGTTCACGCTGCATCTTTACGCATGATCCAGCTGCTGATGTTTTCCTCTTTTCTGCACCATGCACTTCTAGACTGTAACAGTTTATAACCCTTTTTGTCACATTTCACAGTGGCAGGTTTGTCATTTCAGTCTCCGCCCTGCCCAGACATTATGTCTCGTTTATTGCGCAGGGCACTCTACCGCCTAATTATGCAAGCCAAAGGCTCAAGTTCGAAGTTGTTGTTTTATTTAGGATTTCTTGGTTAGAGTGAACGGAATGAATATGGTCTCCTTCGCTGTTAGCCCACTAATGGTTTTAAAGGGGGAATCTTATAGGAAATATAGCATTTTTTATGCATTGCAACCCCTCACTGGTTTCTAAGTGACTGTAGAAAAAAACAATTTTGGTAACGTCTGGTATCAGCTTTATTTAAACTTAATGATACCAGTTTAAGGCAGTAAGGTGGGCAGATTTTTATCCCTCGGTGATGCACTGCGGGTGAGGAATAAACAGAGGGAGCAATGCATAAATAAATGCTGTAAAATTCTGTTTTAGAGGGAAGAGAAGGTATGATGGGTCTGAGCTGAAGCCCCTGATGTTAAAAGTCCCTTAAAATGACCATTAAAAGTGCACACCTACATTACATGTAACGTAATTCAAGGACAAGCCGATGCATCAACCCACCTCTGCACCACTGCTCTTGTGTGCCGTTAAACAAAATAGAATGAAACACAACTACTAATTCTCCTATTGATTTAAGTAAGACATTTCGCTACGGGTGGAAGGACTTTAACTTAGTGTAAACAGTAAAAAGCACAGAAACACGCATATGTAGTTTAAAGCAGAATTAATAAAAATTCATCATAGGTATCATACTGTCAACAATTCCACTATAAGATTGCAACAGTTTCAGGGGAACAGATAACAGTGGACATAACAAAAGCAGAAACATTTGATAACTGAAATTAATGTCACAGGAAACTTTCTGAAGAAATTGAATGAATACAAAATGACCAAAAAATCCAGAGAAAATTAATACAAAGATGAACATTTTTCAGTAGCAGATTGTTTTGCATTTTGTTGGCATTAGATCACAGATAATTTGCTGACCGGTGATTTTAAAGGAACTTTTTACAAGACAGTTTGTTTATAATCGGCACAAAAACCAGTTACAGTAAACTGATTGTTGTGGAGGCTTCAGATATGAACACCTACACAGTCTCAGTATTTGCCACAGTCGTGGTTTCAATATCCCTGGTGCTCATCTCCTGACTATCAGATGTTTGACAAGAACAGAGTGAAGCCAGAAGCTTATCCAGGAAGCTTTTCCGACTGAACAAATACAAAGTTGTGTCTGCAAGGGGGCGAACAAACAGACAAACTCGATATATACAATAAAATATCCACCAGTGTTTATTGAACAGGAGAAGAGCTATGATGGGCAGGAAAAGCAGAGTGTAAGTTAGCAGCACTGCAACCTGAATGGCTGCAATTCGTCGTTTTTCATCTGGTGGGACACTGAGGGATCCAGAAAGAGCTTTAATAGTCCCAACCAAGCAGAAGATGAAGACGGGGATGGGCAGGAAGTGAAGACATGCTAACTTGATTGTACCACCACGAATTAGCAGGAAAAGAACAGGAAGAACCCAGACCACCACACAGACAACCACAGATTTGTTGATGTTTCTCCTGAATCTGTACCACAGTGGTTTCGCAATGACCAAATACCTGTAACAACAGAAATAGCTATTCAGTCTATGGAGACTATCAGGTAAAGACTAGTGGGATGTAAAAGAAGCATTAAAGGGAACCATATACTTACCTTTCCAGGGAGATACAGACCATGAATCCAAGACTGGCGTATTGACCGAAAGCAAAGATGACAGCACCGATATAATAATCCTCAATTAATGTAATTCTGCCAAAGAACTGAATGAGATCAGAAAAGAGAAGATTGATGACGAAGATAGGGCAACCCTGGTTCTTTTTCACCTGCAAGAAAGAAAACAGAGAAAAAAGTAACTAATGTCACAAGAATATTAATACTTAAAATGTTTCCTGTTTGAAACACACCAGTCATTTTTAAGGGTAAGAAAAGGCAACTTAGACCTTAAATGAGAGAAAGTTATTATTTTAAGAGCAAGCACAAAGTCAGTTAGTACATTCTTTGTTTCTGAATAGATTTGTCATTTTGAACTCACCTGTAGAAAAACTGCAACTATTACTATCAGAGTCAAAGGAAGTCCAATGCCAATTGTAATCCAATCCACCCAATCAACAATTTTTATTGCCAAAAAGAATTTATACATGCTCGAGTTCGAGCTAGAGCTGTCATTGGAACTTTTATCACTTGATGTCGTGTTTAGGACCAAATCAACACTCTCTTCCCCTGAGCTGTTGTTGTATTCCAAATCCTCCATTCTTCTGTGTTAAACTTTGAAGACAGTGGTATCTGTAAACACAAGAAAAATCTTTCTTTGTCATTATAATTGTTCACAAGTGGTTTTAAGATGTAATGATCTAAAAATGTATTAGTGAATGTGGATAATTCTCTTCATCATTCACACTCCTGGCTGTGGTGTCACCTGCTGGAAAAGTTGCTCATCACCCTAATAGGAATTGCAGAGTTTGTGTATTTGAGGGCTTCATCTGGGATTTGGAGGCCAAGAGCCCGTCTGATCTCCTACCAGAGCTTTCTACTGTTGTGGACACAGTTTTCCAAAGGCCGAGTGTGCAGACCAAGATTCTTTGTAACACACCCCAGCTTGCGATGGCTCATTGTCATGTCTGGCTGAATCTGACGAACCTGTCGGATGCCGCGCATGCTACTGTTATAGGACGTAGGGTTTCACCTAGTCATGTGTTCAGCTGTGTGGCTGAGGCAGCACTGGACGAGGCCCAGCAACCAGGCTTTGAAAGCAGTCTATCTTCCACCAGGGATTTTCGAGGACGGCCCCTCGTTTTGCACCTGAGAGATATTTTTCAGGGTCAGGGTTCTTCTCAAGATTCTTAGGCTTTAGGGCAGCTGCTCTTCACCCAGTTGGCCAGCTAAGGGTTCAAACCCACTCTGGAGACTGTAGTGCTCAGGGCCCACCTAGCTCCAGTCATCAGTGGTTTTTTGAAATATTTTATTTTCAGTTTTTTTTTTATATGCAATGTATAGAAACACAAAAAAGAACAAATCACTCCTTATTATGGAAAAAAAGTAAGTGTACCATATCAGTACAAATAATTACACAAAGTACTTGGTTGTGAGAGATGTACCAATATGGTCTAAGTATGGCTGCCAAATTTTCAAAAAGGTTTTATGGTATTTCCAACCAGAGGGATGCAAGCAGCAGAGATGTGTTATAAAATAATGGCTCTGCTACTTGGTTTGGACCCTAGGCTGTCAGCATTTTTGAGAACTAATATATCCAGCCAGATTCCTAAAAAGAAGAGCTGCTCCCGACGGTTTCCTGGGGTTCAGACATACTTTAATAATCCCAGAGGGAAATTACTTAAATATATATTAATACACTATATATATATATATATATATATATATATATATATATATATATAAAACTTTCCATTTCTGTGTCCATTTGACATGAAATTATCCCAGAATCAAATATAATAAAGCTTGTTGCATAGACTATAAATCAAGAGGAGCACTATCACAAAAGCAGTAATGCCCAATTTGTGAAAGTAAAGTCGGTTGGGCTCTTTCTGGCATTATGACAACAATTCTTAATGCTACAAAACCTGAAGGACACAGAAAAGGAGCAAAGACTGGAGGCAGATCCACCTGGACCCCTTCCTTGCAGAATTCTTGAGCTAGAGCTAGAACTGGACGCAAGGCCTCAACTGGACCCTCGGACAAAGGAACAGGACCAGAGGTGTCCTTCAGAACTTCGTAGACAGAAACAGAAGCTTCCAATCGGACCCCCAGAGACAAAAACCAGAGTTGGGGCGTCCACCAGACCCTCAGTGGCAGGAAAAGAGGCTGAGGAGTTTTGCTTCACTGTAGTGATCTGAGCTGGTAGAGCAGACTAAGCAACAGAAGGTGCCTGCCTGCAGCATAAAGTGGATGAGAAGGTATATATATATATATATATATATATATATATATATATATATATATATATAAAAAATGTGTGTATATCTGGAGCATGTAACAAAAGTAATTTCCCTCTGGGATTATTAAAGTATGTCTGATTCTGATTCTGATTCTGAGAACAGGAGTCGTGGAGTCCACCGGACCTTCAGAGACGTGAGCGGCAGCTGAAGCATCCACCGGAGCCTCAGTGACAAAACTCAGGAAAGCTCTGGATGATAGAGATGTGATTGAGGGTGATGGCTGAACCAGAGGTGAACGGGATCCTGTTCTGGAGCTCTGAGGCAATGATGACCTTAGGTATTAAGGGTTTCAGAGTGTTTCATAGCACACTCTGGTTGCTTAGAACAGGGTGTTGAGGAACTCCGGGTAGAGCATAGTTAGGTCCCCCCCCCCCCCCTCCCCCCCAACCCGGATGCAGAAGGTCCGCGGTGGCAGCGGGATCTGCATCTTGCTTGGACAAACAGGAAACTTTAGCCGACTTGGAGAGGAAGATGGTGCTGCTGCTGGTACTGGCTGAGCTGCAGAGACAGGAGCTGCTACCGCAGGTCATTTATTCCTTCTGCTATCAGACTTTACAATGCTGCACTATAACTGTAACTGCAACTGTAATAACTAACGTGCAATAACAACTGTGCAATTCTATTTAATACACCGTGCAATAACCTGTGCAATAATACTGTTACATAATCTTGTTTAATAAGAAACTTCAGCTGCATAGATATCTCACTACCTCACTGTTGTTCTTACCTGATACCACTTATTGTAAAAGGTCTTTCCATTTGTCACCCGAGTGTACATAAGTCACCCTAAATATCTGCTTTGTTTCCCCTGTGCTTTTATTTTATTTTTGATACACTGTACATATGTGTACACACTGTATATACCTTATACCTTATGAACCTTTCCTCCTTTTGGCACCTTCTTTTTGTTTTGGAAAAAGAAAAGTTTTGGAATGGTCATAGTTATATTTTGACAATCCTCCTCTAAACACTCTGGATTTTCAAACCATACAGGCTTGTTAAGCCGATGTGTGACAAGTAAATTTCTCCACTGTGAGATCAATAAAGCCCTATCTTAACTTATCTTATCTTATCTTATCTTAGCTTTGTCAGACAAGCTGTCAGAAGCTGCCGTCGTCTGCTAGATTTATGATGCAAGGATTTCCTTTATCGACCAACAGACAGTGGAAAACATCTTCCCCATTATTTAGTCCAGGAGCTGATGCGGTTGGCCATCTCCAGTCTTTTCCAAGGTAAACAGTTTATTTTGATTAAATGGTCCAATAAGTTTATTGTCCCCACTGCATTTTGGTAGGCTTGCTCTAGTTGGTCCAAAAGAGCATTCTCTGCCTGGTTCTTTTTGTGGTCAGATCCTTCTGTCATGTTTTGCTGAGGTGGAGTAGCTAGACTAGAGTGCAGAACAGGGGTAAGAAGCAGCATGATGAAGTGATGACAATTAATGATGAAATTAACACTTACAAAGTCCAAAATAGCACAGAGCAGGAAATCCAAAACTGGTGAACACAACGGAGGATCTGACAATTAGTGAAGGGAGACAGATGGCTTTAAATGGAGCGAAAGAACAAAGTGGAAATCAGAAGCACAGGTGACGACAATTAATCAATAATTAAAGTGACAGGTGCCATCAGATAAAGTGAAGGAGGAAAGATGGCAAGGCAGACAGGGAGGAAAACAGAATTCTAACAGAAGCAGGATACAAGTAAATAATAACTGAAGGAACAAGTCTATTACAAAAATGACGATTGTGACAATGTTGTCGCCTTTATGTCGCTTTTTTTGTGCTGAGGGTTTTTCTTGCATTCTCATACTGTGTCCCTGTTGAGACGCAGGATGAGTAATGCACCTTTTTCCCCTCAACCATCCCAATGTATTATTTTCTCTACCCTAGAAAAAGCCACCAAAGCTGGTCATAGTTGTGTACAATAAAACATCAAACAAAAACACAAAATTAATTGTTCAATAACCCTACAGTGTTAATAATAAAAACTTAAACAATATTCATGATAGTAAAATAACCTAATCCAAAGCATTGGTTCGATGCATTGTGTTTTGCATAAACTAGTTAGTAAAATCCCAGTAGATCTGCTCCTACTTAAGTACTCAGACCAGATCTTCTTGCACCAACAACAACACCATGTTCAAAGTCCCTAAATCTCCATACTTTACGGCTCAGTTTAAGCTTCAGAAAATCACCTTCATCATGTCTAGGTGTAAGTATATGCACTGAGTTCTAGCAATGTAATGGACTGATGTAGTGTTTGTGTCAATGATCTATTACTAGGTGTTCCTAATAAAGTGGCTGATGAGTTTATATTGCTTATAGAACAGCTAAATCTCATACATCTTAACATACATTATCACATTAAAATTGGATGTGTGTTTTTACCGATAACCTTTACAGTTACAATACATCACATGAGCAAGGAAAGATTTTCATAGAACGAAATCATAAAAACGAAACAAAATTCACTAATACATTTCTTTAAAGCATTATGGTCGCATTTATAAACATTTCCTCTCAAAGTGTATTAAGAATTTTTGAATAAATCTACTCACAGCTTCTTTACTCGAGAAGGCTTCCTGGTCAGGTCAGCTGTATGAGTAGGTCGGGTTATATCATTACCGTTTCAATGGAAGGCAAAGAAGGAAACTGTGGTTTTGCTTGTAATCGGGTCCTATATTCACACGCTCTCTCACAAGAAACAAGTTGGATTGTTCATTTACACTCTCTCCTATACGTGTAAATATGAGCCTTCTGTACACACCAACAACATTTTCTTGATATTTTTGCGTGCTATGGATGCTCACATGCAGACGCACAGTTTTAAAGGCCTGGAAAAGTGTTCTTTAAAATTTCCAGGATATTCCAGGGTCTTACATTACCCTGCTTGCAACTGGGCTGGAGCTTAAGACGCTTGAATAATAACTATTTTGCACAGCGTCTTGTATGTGTTTGTACTCTGTAACTCCAGGGTACTTAATTTGGCAAAGTGATTTAGATTTAATTTGTGAAATGCAGCGATAACATCTTAATAAACATACAATTATGGTCCATCTGTTGGGTTTCTGCATTTTTCTCACCAAGTAAAAACACATCTTCAGAATCAATCTCAACTCAAAATGGTGATCTGCGCCATGTGATCTAGTTATTGCCTGTTAGTGCAACCATAAGCTGCAGAAAATACGGGGTAAAGTTGCTCCCACTGCATTTACTCCCATTGCCTCCAATGCCAGCCTAAAATAGAAGAGACCCATCCAATATGACTGTACTCCAGCATGTAATCAGGCATCTACGTATATAATTTCTATGGTTTTGAGCATCTCCCAGCAAAACAATGTCGAAAGGTCCAAGATCCAGAGGGGAAAAAAATTGCAGAAATATGATTCTGAGAGGGAAAACTTTTTAATGTTGCTGTGTATACAGTATAACCGTTGATGTTCACTGAAGTGTACACTAAACCTGTCGAGGCTTAGATGTGACCACAGAGTTAAATGCTCTTCGGGCACACAGCAGCAGCTCACTGCTCCCCAAGGTGATTGGTTAAAATGCAGAAGTGAATTTCTCCATTGTGAGATATATAAAGTTCAATTATTATTATTATTATTATTATTATTATTATTATTATATCATTAAATGTTCTGATATGAGGCTGTTAAAGATTTTGTAGATTGGCTTATTTAATTAATAATGGTCAGTTTTCGATCACGTTGAGCTGCCACTTTATTGCGAGACATTGCAAAGGATCAGGCTCAGTCCAGCATTATTTACAACTGAATTATAAATTAAGCAAACCAGCGTTATGATAGTCCTGCGATACTGCCCCTAGATGTCGCCATGTCTGTTTATATTTGTTAATCTCTTCCAAGAGCGAATTATCCTCTGGTTCAGAAAGGACTATCAAAACACTATCAAGATGGAGGCTTCGTAAATGGACTGAATTTATATAGCGCGTTTCCAGTCATGCTGACCACCCAAAGCGCTGTACACTAGAGCCACATTCACCCAGTCGCTCTCACTAACGCGCACACATTTATACACCGAGACGCAGCTCGGTAGGCAACTTCGTATATATGAAACCTTATTTTATCATGATCAAGTGCTTTTTGGTCTTTTTTATGGACATAATATGTTGCAATACGAAGAGTGGGCTTCATAATCTGATTATGAACCTCCCCATTCCCAGCCGCCACTTCGATGTTGGGGTTCACCTCCTGGCTCTGGGGGCTTGATACTCCTCTGGGGTGCCGGTGTCTGGACCAGGGGAGTAAAGGATGTGTGTGGTGGGTGCGAGTGTGTGAACTGCATTCATTTTGTTGGAAATGGACACGGTGTGAGCATGTAAGAATGTTCACATGTGGGGCGCTAGAGTGGGAATGTGTGAATGCGACTGTTATGTAGTTTTCTCTTATTCTTTTTGTCAGTTTTGTTTTGGACTACTCTTTTTGTTGGGACATCACATGTCTCCACTTGGTGCAGAGCCCATCCCCCCTCCTGTCCTGCTGTCCTCCGTCAGCTGAGCCACAGAGACAACTTTTTATGTAGTTGTCTCTGTGGCTCTCGTCCAAACCCTGAGCTCTAACAGATCACCTGGAAATCATTACCACATCTGGCAGCTACTCCCTGACCTTTAACATCCTCATGTGAGCCTTGCCTGCCCACCCTCCAACGCTCCAGCCACCTGGTCCCCTGGAGTCAATCCACTGAAACCCAAGTTCTGACTAAGTTAAAGAAGCACTTCCGCATCCAGCTTCCATCTCCCACTCATCTTCCATGGAGCTTTTTATTCTTTACCATTCAAGTAATCCTCTACACAAGAACTCAGTTTGACTCATGTTACCAACCGACTCACATGTTGGGTTTCCATTTAGTTACTGTGTAACTGCAGTTTGACAGATGTCCAACATATGTTTGCTTCTCAAACCTAAACATGCCCATATAAATCCTGTCTAATCACAGTAAAGTAGTCAGACACCCCTTGAGAAATAAGTTCTGCCTCATCGTTGTCGAGACAAAGCATAGACACCCTGCAAGACAAGGCTGAGAGATCAACTTGATGTCATTCGCTGCTGGAGTAAGACAAATTGTCTTGGTTCTCTTGATGTAGGTAACAGCCTTTAGGCTCCATCTGAATACATCTAATTATAGCTCCTAGTTCCCGTTCCTTGACCTTTCGTGGTGTCAGCAATAAGAACGCTAACGTAAAACGTAAAATCGCTGTACACTGTTTCTCCTGTGGATGTTTGATAATTGAGGAACAAAATGCAGCAGCTGCATACATTCCTTTAAGGCATTTTGTTACAGCAGCAGAGATGATGAAATGAAGCACTAATTTTTATGTCCTTTTATGTCTTCTTTCTACAGAAGATCTAAACAGAAACGTTCCTCTTTCAGTGGAGCTTTTTACCGATTTCTGAGAAGTTTACATAAGCAGAAGATTCTTAAGTACAAGTACACAAATTTGTACTCTTTAGTCACACTTTTAAAACCACAGTTTGGTTCAAAATGAGCCAAAACAAATGGTGCAAAAAACATTTCCACATCTGTATGTCACATAAATCCACAATATTTTCTTTTTTCTATTTTCCCTTAAATGTATATAGCTCAACTCAACTCAAACTTTATTTATAAATCACATTTAAAACAAAGTGCTGTACAGATATCACAGTTGCAGGAAATAAGGTAAAAACTAAAAAGCTAAAATACATAAACACAAAGCAATAAAATACAATGAAAATGAAATAAAATAAAATAAGTTAAAATTTAAAAAATGTTAGTAAAAATTTTGCCAGATATCCACTCAGACTTGATTAAAATCCAGGGATAAGAAGTGTGTTTTTATGGAGGATTTAAAAACCTCAAAAGATCCTGCAGATCGAATGTGCCATGGCAGGTTATTCCAAGGCCTTGGAGCCGCTGCCACAAAGGCACGGTCACCTCTGGCTTTGAGTCTGGTTTTAGGCGTGGCCAGTAGCAGCTGATTGGAGGATCTTAGTGTTCCTGCTGGGACATGACTTTGGAGTAGCTCAGTCAGATACTGGGGGGCTAGGCCATTAAGAGCTTTAAAAACAAACAATGAAATTTTAAAATCTATTCTAAAAGCAACCGGGAGCCATTGCAGCGAAGCCAGGAGGGGTGATATATGGTCACGTTCATGTGTGCCAGTAAGCAGACGGGCAGCTGCATTTTGTACCAGCTCCAGGCTGTGCAAAAGTGAGTGGGCCAGGCCAACATATGATGAATTACAGTAATCCAATCTCGTATTAATATAAGCATGGATTACAGTCTCCAGATCTCTGCGTGGCATGTACCTTTTTATTTTTGATAAAATTCTTAACTGGTAAAACCTGTTTTTTACGACCGAGCTAACCTGGTGATCGAATTTCAATCTGTCATGAAGTATTAACCCAAGATTTTTTACTGATGACTGAATGTTAGGTGTAAGGGGGCCCAGAAAGCAAGCAGGAAAGTCTGCTGGACTACAACCAAACATTATGATTTCGGTCTTGCTTACTCTTTCTTTGTTTTAAGATTCAAGGGATGAGTCCTGCTCTGTCTGTGAAAATGGGGACCTGTTCTATTTTGGTACTACTAATCTTTGGGTAAGACAAAAAGATTTAATACTTCAATGTTATGAATTGGCCCTGCGACAGACTGGCGACCTGTCCAGGGTGTACCCCGCCTATTGCCCATTGACAGCTGGAGATAGGCACTAGCACACTTCATGATCCCATTAGCGATAAGCGTGTTAGAAAATGGATGGATGGATGTTATCAATTGTAAGTTAAAATTTTTAACTGTAATACCTGACAATATTATATTCTCTATGAATTTCTTCACATCAAAGGTTTTACAATGAAAGACATGACATGTATATCCCCATGCTGTAGATACATTGTGATGGATGAAATGCGACATGACCGCTCAGACAGAGGATGCTTTGAAAAATATCTGATATGTATCTGAATTAGTACCACATGAAGTGGCACCTATCAGTTTTTTTTGGAGTGAAAAGAATTGGGTTGTTCACACTGCCATGAAAAAGATCAGATTTGGGTCTGGGAGCAAGTGTCTGGTCAGAGCCAATTGATCTGAGATCCAGGGAAAATCCGAAGCAGAATCCAAAGGCAGGGTCAGGGCACAGAAACAGGTCAGGTAATCCAGCAGGCAATCAGGTTCTACAGGGATGAAGCAGGCTCAGATGATCAGCAGGCAGAACAGGATTCAGAAAAACGCTGGATTAAACACACCAAAGGATCGTGATAATCTGGCACTAGTGACTGGTCTGAGGGCTGGTGATATAGTGAGAGGTGCAGGTGGATATAATGAGAGATGATGAGGGCAGTGTGTCGGCTGGAGAATTAAACCAGCACTAGTGCCAAGATCATGATTTTTAAGTGCTCTGTTAGGAACATATGGGGTAATCAGAGCTCTGATATATGATGGAGCTTGATTATTAATGGCTTTATACGTGAGAAGGAGAATTTTACATTCTATTCTTGATTTAACAGGAAGCCAATGAAGGGAATCTAAAATTAGAGAAATATGATCCCTCTTGTTGATTTTCATCAGAACTCTTGCTGCAGCATTTTGGATCAGCTGACGACTTTGAACTGCATTTTGTGGACTTCCTGATAGTAAAGAATTACAAAAGTCCAACCTTGAAGTAACAAATGCATGGACTAGTTTTTCAGCATCACCCCTGGAGAATATTGTGATCAGCTTTATCAAATGCAGCACTGAGATCTAGCAGGATATGTATAGACACAAATCCATTATCTGAGGCCATGAGAATATAGTTTGTGATTTTCACCAGAGTTTCAGTGCTGTGATGAGCTCTGAAGCCTGACTGAAACTCCTCAAGTAGGTCATTATTTTGTAAATGTTCACGAAGTTGATTAGCAACTACTTTCTCAAGAATTTTAGATAAGAAAAGAAGATTAGATATAGGTCTGTAATTTACCAACTCATCTTAATCAAGATATGGTTTCTTAAGTAGAGATGTGCGATACCGGGACTTTTTAATCAATCTGATACCAAGTAAATACAGGCTGAGTATTGGGTATCGATACGATACCGATACTTTTGAAATTTAAGCTTGATTTATCATGAAACTGTTGACCTTTCGGTTTTTGTGAGTTTTATTTTATTATTAGAATTAAATAATAATAATAATAATGTTTTGTTCAGTGTTTTTTCCTAATTCACCTCTTATATCTTTCAATCTTTATGTAATTTTGTCTGTGTTGTGTGCACCAGCTTGTTGCTTTAATCCTATAAATGTACCCATCCTGGGATAAATACAGGACAGTACAGTACAGTAATATCTTTATTGTCATCGAAACATACATTACAACGAAATTTGTTCTCTGTTTTTAACCCATCAACCTTGGGGAGCAGTGGGCTGCCATGTGCAGCGCCGGTGGAGCAATCTGGGGTTAAGGGTCTTGGTCAGGGACCCAGAGTGTAGGCGCTGGGGATCGAACCGGGTACTTGCATCCTTTTCTGAGTGAAAGCACACTGCTCTAACCACTAGGCCACCACTCCCTTTTTAACAAAGGAAAATAAATAAATAAAGGATTAACTAATATTATCTTATCTTAAATAACACTTTTTAAAAGGATATATGTACTGGGTTCTTTCAAGGTCTTAATTACATTTTCTGTGTTGGCTCCAGTAACATATGGTAGATAATATCTACTTTGAAAGTTAACATGAACTGCTGCTGAAGATGACCACTCTTATCTACCTGGATGTTCTCTGGAGGCCTGAAACGCCTCAGTCAGTGACGTCAGTCTGTGGGTCTGGGTCTGTTGGGGGAATGAGAGAAGTTTCGTCTCCTCTCTCCGTTTCTGTCGCTTGACGTTTTGTTGCTCATGTTTTTTCACGTGCTTATATGAAACTGTTGTGTTTCCACTGAATTTAACCGGCTTTTAACAAACCATACAGATTGATTTAATATATGGTATTAAAATATAACCAAACGGCGCTTTTTTCCCTCTTCATGTTTTTCCGCTCCTGCGGACGGGCGAGGCTGAGCCTACGTGCTGATTGGCTGGTGCCGCTGAGCCATTTACGAGATGGTAGGGGGAGCAGCAAAGTGCTGTGAAACAGACGGGGAGAATTTGGTGAAGCTGCTGCGGTCAGCATGTGGAGGAGAAAATAAAAAGTATTGCTCTTGTTAAACGAATATTGTTCAATATCAATACCAGCATTAGTATCGATAGTATCGATTCTAGGATCGATCCGCCTACCTCTATTTTTAAGTAAAGGTTTGATAACAGCTACTTTAAAAGCCTGTGGTTTAGATGAAGCTAACATTTTAGATAGCTCAGAAAGCTCTACTGCTTCTAAACAGTTTAAACACTATGCAGGTTCTAAAGATTCCTCCAATGCTGCCTCACTTACTGAGGACAAGGTAATCATGTTTGGGAAGTGAAAAGAAAGCCAAGAAGCAGATGGAGGCAAGTCTTGCAGGGAATCAGTGGAGTTGGATCAGTCAACACAAGTCTGCCATCTGTTAAATAGACTGGTAAATGGACTGAACTTATATAAGTGTTTTTTTCCAGTCATGCTGACAACTCAAAGCACTGTACACTAGAGCCACATTCACCCAATTGCTCTCACTAATGCACACATATATACAACGATAAGGTAGGCAACTTGGGGTTAAGTGCCTTTCCCAGGGGTACATTGACATGTGACAAGGGGAAGCTGGAAACAGACCTACAACCTTCCGGTTGCTAAACCCATTATGCCACAGTCGCCAACATCTGTTGTTAGGTGAAGAAACTTTAAGCTGAAAAGTGGAAGTTAAATTAGAGTGGGCAAACTTAGACAAGTCTATGTGGACATATCCTGTTGTGCGACGCTACTTGTATACTGATGACCTGGTTGAAACAGCTCTCTGGCAGTTATTCATCAGGCCATCAAACATTCATAGGCAAGTAATTTTTGTGTTCTCCAGGTTCCAGACATTTTCTCTCCTTGTTGTTGTGAGTTTTTATACAAGGCAGTGAAGAGAAGCAGCCTACAGATTAAATAGTAAATCTCAGGAGATGAAGTGGGGAAAGAAATTCAATCTGAGCAGTGAGTTTAGGCCAATCTGTCACTCCTCCAAGCAGATAATGAGTGAATAATGGTGCATGCAAGAAGTTGTCATGGTGCAGCTTTGCTTGCTGCACCATGGACATTTCAGGGCACTTTTCACCCGTCATACTTCCCAGTCTCCTCTCCAGTTCAGTATCATCCACACCTGTCAGCCACCAATCAGCCAGCATTCAGCACACCTGTCAGCCTCACTATTTAAGCTCCCTGTATTCAGTCCTTCATTTTCGGTTCGTCTGCTTATTCCTGCTACCTCTGCCAACTCCTGTCACCATTGCTCACCTCATGCAGTCTCGTCCAGTCCGAAGGCCCTTCATCTCTTTCTGCCTGCTGTGGATCTGCTTCTGTTCCCACTCCGGTTCTGCAAGTTTTCTCCACTCTGCCATGCTGCCTATCAAGTCTGGTCCCCAAGCCTCCATTCTGCTGTACTGCTGGTCAAGTTCTGGTTCTCCAAATCTCCATTCTGCCGTGCTGCTGGTCCTGCTGCCTCCGTGCTCTGTCTCCGTTGCCAGTTCCTGCCATCAAAATCCCCTGGCTCCAGTCCTGTTCAGTCTCTCTGGTCTCCTTCTTCCACCACTCATCATCATCATTCAATAAAAACTCACTAACAACTACTCTCTGCTTGTGGTGTGTTCGGGTTCAGTCTACAAAACATGACAGAAGTTAGTTTAACATATATTATAGCATAACACATATAACATATATTAACATATACCGTATTATACACACACATGCATTTATGTATATGTTTATATATATATATATATATATATATATATATATATATATATATATATATATGTTTATATATATATATATATATATATATATATATATATATATATATATATATATATATACACATTTCACATCTGCATAGCAGCGTCATTACTCTGAAATTATAATTACAGGCATAAAATGCTGTATTACTAAACCGATTCTATTGAACATTTTAGGATGGTGACAATAACATCAAGTCCAGCAGATGGCAGTATTGTGCACCTGTTTTTGCATACATGACAGATGTCCTGCCCTCATGCACAAGTGATCAAAGAGAGAGCAAGATTTTTTTTCCGATTTTAGTTATTTTAATTAAAAAACAACTTTAGGTCCTGATAAGATTCATCCCTCAAACTTTAAACGCAACAGCCTATTCTACAACATTCAGAACAGCATTTCTTAATCAATATGTTGCAGCCCAGAGGGGCATATAAACCCCACTGTGCTGCAAGTAACTCTTTTAATTAGGAAAATCTACTTTACAGTTTACTTCTCCAGTTCTGGTTATCATCCTACATGAGAGACACTCTCTGCTGGAGTAATACACACGCATAGAGTTTGAATTCTTGACTAAAAAAACTGCAACAGCAGAATTTCAAAAACTCTTTATAAAAAATCTTTAGTTCAAACCAGCCCCAGACCATTACATTACCACCACCATGATTTGACCTTGACTTCCAAAATAAATACTCAAATTACTTTAATTTGAAAAAGAAATGCCTTTGGACAGTTTAATCTCTGCTTAGCCCATGTAAAGCCCCTATGGCAGGCATGTCCAAAGTGCGGCCCGGGGGCCATTTGTGGCCCCTGGACTCATTCTGGGTGGCCCCCAACAGCATTTCAAGAAAGATTTGGTCCAGGTGGCTGATGCAGATGGAAGTTTTTAGTTTTTAATTAGGGCAAAATTATGACAGAAAAGTAAAAAGCCTACAATTGAAAATGTTAAGTTCAACACAAAGTATTCATCTTTCAATAAACACACTTTTGACATTCTCTTTAATTTCATAATAACATCTATCCAGTGACATTTAATTACTCAAATGCAAACTTTGGTGCATTAAATCTGCTTTGAATTCAATTATTAAAATTGGCTAATTACAGCAAGTGTTTTCAAAGAACAACTGAGTCAAATATTGTTCATATATGGCTAAACCAATAAGAGTCAAATTAAATTATTCAAAATAATTTGCAAGCTGGACGACCATCTTTTAATATGAAAAATGAGCAAAACCCTTTTTTACCTTTTAAAATTATCATATTTTGTAGAGCAGGTAAAAAAATGTACATCATTTTTTTGGGTTTTAAAAAAAATAATAATTGTGGGTTTTTTTTGGCCCTCGAATTCCTTTAACTGGACAATTTTGGCCCCTGTACCGAAAAGTTTGGACACCCCTGCCCTATGGCTTTGCTTGCTGTTCAGCAGTGACTCAACATAAGGAATGTGACAGCTTTAGCCCAGGTCTTTGATATATTTTTGTTTGGTGGCTCTTAAGATAAGACAAGATAGACTTTACTGATCGCACAGTGGAGAAATTCACGTGTCACATCGGCTCAATAATCAAAAGAAGGTGCCAAAAGGAGGAAAAGGTGCATGAGGTATATACAGTGTTTCCACATTTAGTGGATCGAGGGAAAAAAAAAGAAAAAAGCTGAGATTTAAGATGACTTATATACATTCGAGGTGACTTATATACATATGGATTTGACGTTGTACATTAAAGTGGTACCAGGTAAAGAGCAACAGTGAGGTAGGGAGATAACTATTACAGCTGAAGTCTTTTTTAACAGGATTATTGCACAGGTTATTGCATAGGGTATTGAATATTAATTGCACAGTAGTTATTGCACAAGTTATTGCAGTTATAGTGTAGCATTGTAAAGTTTGCTGGCAGCAGGGATGAATGACCTGCGACAGCGCTCCTTTTTACAAACAGGATGTCTAAGTCTGTCGCTAAAGGAGCTGCTCAGCTCCTTCACAGTCTGATGCAGGGGGTGGAAGGTGTTGTCCATGATGGATGTAAGCTTGGACAACACCCTCCTCTCAGCCACTTCCTCCAACAAGTCCAGAGTGCAGCCCGGGACAGAAGTGGCCTTCCTCACCAGCTTATTCAGTCTCTTTCTGTCCCGCTCTGCGCTGCCTAGGGCCCAGCAGACGACAGCGTAGAGGAGGGCTGAGGCCACCACAGAGTCATAGAAGGTTTTAAGCAGAGGCTGTAGATAGAATTCTAAACAATAATAACTGAGTTCCCAGACTTATTGAATAAGGAGATGGCGGTGATGAAGTTCCAGCACTTTTTATTGAGAAACAAAGCAGAGATCACATAGATGAAAAGTAATCGCACCCCACGGTCCCTCTGCAGTCTGCGTCTGCCCTGTCTCTGAATATCTTCATTCTAGCTTCCCTTCTAAATACCCCACAGCAGGCTGCAGTTAGACAAAACAGAGGCAGTCTATCCTAGGCAATCAGTATTCTGCATAATAACACACAAGCATTGACCTTGGAATCAACAAACAGTGGATTTCATAGACAGATCACATTTCTCCTGGCCCCCTATGTCCGAGTCGCATGAGGCCTAGTGTCTTTAGAATAACTCTCTGATAACAGAGCCTGCTCACTCCAAATGACCTCAGCCTCCTCAGGAGGTGGAGGGGCCCTGCCTGTACAGGGCATCGATGTTATCAGTCCAGTCCAGTTTATTATTGATGTGAACACCCAGGTATTTGAAAATCTCCACAGTTTCTATGTCCTGCCCCTGGATGTTCACAGGTGAGTGAGGTGGGGGGTCTTCTCCTGAAGTCGATCACCATCTCCTTGGTCTTACTGGTGTTAAGACACAGATGGTTCTTCTCACACCAGTCCACAAAGTCCATGATGACCGACCGGTACTCCAGCTCGTTCCCCTCAGACACACAGCCCGCAATGGCCGAGTCATCAGAGAACTTCTGAAGGTGGCAGCTGTCCTTGTTGTAGGTGAAGTCCGAGGTGTAGAGGGTGAAAAGAAACAGAGACAGAACGGTGCCCTGGGGGCCCCGGTGCTGCAGAGTACCACCTCTGACTGACAGCCGTGCAGCCGCACGTGCTGAGGGCGGTCAGTGAGGTAGTTGATGATCCAGACAGCTAGACGTTTGTCCACCCCAGCGTCCTCCAGCTTCTCCCTCAGTAGCACCGGTCTGATGGTGTTGAAAGCGCTGGAGAAGTCAAAGAACATGACTCTCACAGCACTCCCAGTGGTCTCCAGATGGGTGAGCGTCCGCTGCAGCAGGTAGATGATGGCGTCCTCTACTCCGATGTTGGGCCGGTAGGCAAACTGCAGCAGGTCCAGGGTGGGGCTCACCACGGTGCGCAGGTGAGCTAGGATGAGGCGCTCCATGGTCTTCATTAGATGGGAGGTCAAAGTGACTGACCTCCCATCCATGCATTTGTTGGACAAATGCATGGACTAGTTTTTCAGCATCACCCCTGGACAGAATATTTCTAATTTTGGCGATATTCCTCAGGGGAAAAAAGGAAACTCTGGAAACCTGTTTAATATGGGATTTAAATGACATGTCTTGGTCAAAAATAATACCAAGATTTTTTACTTTATTACCAGAGGCCCAGTTAATGCCATCCAGATTAAGTGATTGATAAAGAAGTTTATTTTTTAAGGACTCTGGTCCAACGATTACAACTTCTGTCTTGTCAGAATTTAAATGCAGGAAATTTAAAGTCATCCAGCTTTTGATGTCATCAAGACATGACTGCAGTCGAAGTAATTGATTGGATACATCAGGATTCATGGATAAATATAGCCTAGTGTCATCAGCCTAACAGTGGAAATTAATCCCATGCTGTCTGATAATTTTGCCAATCAGAGGCATACTGGAATCAAGTTTATTGCCAAGTAGGTTTGCACTTACAAGGAATTTGACTTGGTGTTGATGGTGCAGACAAAACAAAATAAAATATAATAGATTTATATACAGAAGCTATATACACAGTAGACTGTGCGTTCATGTAACACAGACGCTTGTAAGTCCGGGAAAAAGAGGCAGTGTCCAGTGTCACGAGCGGCTCTTGGCCTTGATAATAAGGCCGGTAGCAGAAGGGAAGAAACTTTGGCGTGAGGTTTTGGTCCTGATGGACCGCAGCCTCCTGCCAGATGGAAGTGACTGAAATAGTCTGTGACTGGGGTGCGAGGGATCAGCCACAATCTTCCCTGCACACCTCAGAGCCCTGGAGGCGTACAGGTCCTGGAGGGATGGAAGATTGCAGCCAATCACCTTCTCTGCAGACCGGATGACACGCTGCCAAAATATCTCAATGGATTTAATACATTTCAGTTGAGCTTCAGACAAGTTAGCAGAACTGCAGCAACTCATTAAAATATGTCCAGAAATGCTCTGGTCTAAATGCTTCTCTAGATTTTACTTAAACAGCTTTATTGTTACTTTGGGAAACTAATAAAATCCTGATTTCACTGCAAGGAATCATGTTGTGATATTTTAGCCAATCACCACCCCTGGTATGGACCGGTCTCCTCAGTCGGGGTCTGAGGTTCTGGAAATGACCCGTTACATTTCTTTAAGAGCCAAGAACAGAAACCCAGTTCCTCCCAGTGAGCTCTCAGATGTTCCAGTTCTATTTGCAGACAGAGGTTTGATCCGTTATCTCCAGAAATCAGCTGCCCTGTTCTGATGAAAACACCTTCATGTCTTCATGTCTGGAGTGTTGATGCTGATCAGGAGGTTCTGCTGCTTCCTGGCTCCATGTCAGACTAACAGTGGATCACATTTCCACGACCCGCTGGGAAATAGCTGGTAGAGCCAGTCTGACCCATCAAGACTTGGTTCCTGTGTGCGTTGTGAGAGCAGTTCAGCAGGGAAGGAAAGCTTCATCATGTGGTTGGTGGAACCAAGCTGAGCTGAAGTGCACCATCAGAGGTTCTGCTAGTTCTTAGTGGATCAGCAGGAAGATTAAACATCTCCAACTACCTGGATCCTCTGGTTCTCTGCTCACATCCAGATGTCCTTCATGGACCTTTACCTTCTGATTGTCTCTGTGTGGACAGATATAATGTGAGCTCACTGGCTTCCAGGGACCTACAGGATCCATTTTAAAATACTCACCATCACATCCAGGACAGAACCTTACATGGACACACAGCCACATGTCTCAGACCTCCTCCAGGTCCACACCACCTCAGATCTAGTCATCAGAACCTGCTGGATGTCCCACACACTGTCCTGAAGACCTGTGTGGACAGAACCTTCACCTCCACTGTCTCCAAGCTCTGGGTCACTGTCCCCACCAGCATCAGATCTGCTGACAGTGTGGACAGTTTGAAGTCCCAGTTCAAGACCCACTTTTAAAATGTCTACTGGGTGGTTCTTTTGGCTTTGGTGTTCCTCCTTTTATTTAATCTTCCTCTTTTTAACTTCTTTGTATCGTGTTAATTTGTGCTTAGTTTTTCTGTTTTAAGGACTTTTACTGTGAAGCTCTTGGTGATTTTTTTCTGTTCTTTCTCTCTTCGAAGTCGGTCGTGTCTTTCAGCTCTCTCCGGAGCTCCTTGTCTGCTTTGCCCTGCCCCCCCCCCCCCCTCCTGCTATTTGCTTCGTTTTGTGTCTTTTGTGAAATTTCTTCATAGCAACCGAAAGCTCGGAATTGAAGCTAAGGAAATTATGGATCTTGTCTGCTGGTCTCTCAACACTATTGATCAAATTTTTGCAACTGGAAAGCAAAAGACCGGGGAGCGTGCCTGTCCCGACGGAACTTTTTTTGCGGGATACATCTTGGACCCGTGGGTGAAATGGTCCGCGGTGTGCCTCTCAATTCTTTCTGTTGAGGACGTTGAAGATGTCTACTTATTCGGATTTATGATACTTGGATTCCTCCTTTTTAGATTCAGTTTTTTTTTTTGTTGTATCAGCAACTACAAAGACTCCTGGCGGTAAATTCGGCCTTGATGAGACTACCAGCGGCTTACGACGGAATCACTAAGGTGGTAAATGAACAGAACGATAAGCTGGATAAGCTGACTACGATGGTTGGAAACAGAGGAGAGATGGGATAAATTTGGAAGTGTGAACGTGGAATAGCCCACCTATTTGGAATATTCGATCATGGAGCCAGTGATGAAAAGACGTTAAAGCTGAAGGAAAAGTTTGTTCAGCTTGTTCTCAAAACAAATTGTGTATTTAAATCAGACGTCCCGCTATCTAAATTCTCCCCTGCGCTGTTATGGCGGAATCACACAAACCTACTCCCCCCTGCTCCCCCCCTGCAAGTCATCCTTGGAGGCGTCAAGCTGGGCTGCGAAAGTGATAGACTTTTCCATCAAGGACACATGCCTGCCGGCGGTACGGCGTTCATGGACATACAAAACTCCACACAACATGCACACACTACTGACTCACATTTATCTCACAAACTTACACACGACAAATATCAAATGTTCTCCTTCTGCTATTATGTGTCTCGTTATATTTGTGCCTTTTTGTGCACTGAGGTTTTTTTTGTAGGATTTCTCATACTGTGTGTCATGTTTGCCTTAATATGTCGGGCCCACATGCAGAACACACTCAGTGACAACAGGTAACGTTTAAAGGGTTTTATTTGACTCAGGAATCTACGAGGCAGCAGAGCTAATCTGCAAAGGCAGGAGACGGCTCGAACGGAAACTCGGGACCAGGGAACCAGATCAATCTGGAGGTAAGGGGAAAGATTAGTTCACGGAAGGGAATCTAAGTAAAGTAACTAAGGGGCGTAAGCTTACCACGAGGCGCAGGTAACCCGACCGGGGAGAAAGGCGGTGGGGACTCAGCTTGGATGTTGGGAGCAGGTGTCCAGGCAGCTGGAGAGCGGAGCGAGTGGGTCCGAGCAGCACCGGGGAAATCCAGAGATCCAAACAGCGGGAGGAACCAGGAGAGTACGGGGAGACCAGGTAGAATCCGGGGAAGGGAACCTCGTGCCCGACTTGGTACCACCAAGGGAGTTTGAGGGGGAGATCGCCAGAGCAGAATATGAGCAGGAGAGGATTCGGTAGCCTGGTCTTTAAGGCGCAGAGTCACACGAGAGAGGTCCCAAAAAACACGAGGGAACTAGAGAAAAACATGAGAAGAAAAGTTAGATCCAGACGGGGATTGAAAAACTCACGGACAAGCTCTGGAGACGGATCGGTGGCCTAGGCATACCACGACTATGTTAACACTCTGGCATCCTCCCGCTGTTCGAGCGCAGTTCTTATAGTGCAGCTCCGGTGCTGCTGAACGAGCTGCAGGTGCGCCTACTCCGCCCAGCAGCCAACCGTGAACACCTGTGGAGAAAGCAGAGACGGCAGCAGGCTGCATGGCCCTGCCGGCTGAGTCTTGACACTGTGTCGTCAGAGGTTAGAGTATGATCAATTCTTGTCTTTTCTTTCTCCCTCCACTTCCCCCATGTTTTGATCTTCCTTCAACAGTTTTCAAGGGCAGAGCCCTGTGGGCACCGTTTAAGGCGGGGTCCGGGGCAGTTTGGAGGAATGCGCCCAACCGCTGCGCTGATGTAGCAGCGGCCAACTGGCTATGTTCCTTGGCAACGCAAGGCCTCAGTCAATCGTTCCCCCAAAATGTTTGTTAAGTGTATGTGATGGACGGTTGTACTGGAACTGAATTTTCGACTGCAATGCAAATTGTAGTTGACAATAAAATTGATTGATTGATTGATTGATTGATTGATTTCATCTGTGAAAACTGCTGGATGAATATTTACTTCCTTCCTAATTGTTCTGGTTCCTCCACAGAGTGGACCAGCAGATCTCAGAAGTTCCTAGAGGTCCGTCTGCCCGGCAGCATCAAACCCAGCTGGACTCCATATTTATGGTCTGTACATATACAACAACTTTTCGTCTCCATGCTGGACTTTGTGGACCAGTGGAATGCCAGTCTGTCCAACATGATTCTGATGTTTGGCTCTGCTTTCACAGAGTTAAGCCCCTTCCCTCTAACTCCATAACTATGAGAGGTTAACTCTATCCAGCTCTCCATCTAGCGGGTCTGAGGTTCCTAAGTCTGTCGAGTATTACCCGGTCCAGAGTTCTGATGGCATCTATTCTAGCTGGTGCTGAGGAATATTCATCTTGCTGCTAACTGCCACATCTTTCAGAGGGTCCCACCCTTCTTCCTGACTAAAACAATAAGTCACCAGGGTGTTGTTTTAACTGGGGCAGGACAAAATAAAAATTTCCTAATGGAGCTTAGGCGGAAATTCAGTCTGAAGAAACTCTATTGCATACCTCCATCAATCAGAGACTCATCCGCCTTTGTTTCAAGCCTATCAGCTTTGAACTGCTCCTCCTCAAAGCCAATCAGCATCCTGGATTCATCTTAAAGGAACTCCACATCCACGTCTCGGCCTTCTGCCCAGTAGGCAATTGGTGGCTGCGCCGTGTCTGGTTTGGACACTGATGACTGGATTCAACCGAGCTCCATTTCCTTCTCCACCATCGTAGCAAGCTCCGCTGGCTTTCCTACGGTCCTCCTTCAACCTCGTCCCTATTGGAGTGTAATTCCTCCCGGACTCTTAAGAAATTCCCTGTCACTCCTTAAAACGGTCCGGCAGAAGAGCACCATGATGAGCCTGGTTCTGCCAGAGGTTTCTTCCCAAGGGGAGTTTTTCCTCTCCACAGTCGCTTGATGTTTGCTCATCATGGACAGTTCATGCAAACCTGTGTTTATCAAGTTGGACATCAATCTCAAACAGATCATCTTATGCACTGACCAACTTTGTCTATCTCCACTCCACCACCAGTTTCAGGCCTGGGGGGAGACATCCCTATTCACACCTGCTTATGCATATTGAAATATAATTTAGCGTGAATATTTCCTGCCGAGGTCTGAGCGCCAGTCTTAAAATATTGTATCAATAGAATTATTCTAATTGTCTTTTCTATCCGTGTGAGTTTTTCAGATTGAAATACTGCTAGAACCACAACCAGAACTATTTTACAAACATCAAAGAACTCAATTCATAAATAGGATTCTAAAGAGTGAATGTCCACAAATTATTTATAGTTTTATAGTTTTTATTTAATTAGAAATGCTTAGGGTAAAATAACAGCAGAAGCAAAATGATAAAATCACAAAAATAGTTTATCTAACTAAGCTAACTCGCCTTAGTTTGCTGATCCATTTCTATCCATTTTCTAACACTCCTATCCATGCTGGGGTCCTGAGGGGTGCTGGTGTCTATCTCCAGCTTTCAATGGGTGAGAGTCAGGGTTCACCTGGACAGGTCTCCAGTCTATTGCAGGGCTAGCTGATACTAATGAACTCTAAATCTAACTTTGATGAGCAGCAGATCTCTCTCCGTCGTTCGTCCCGGTTCTCTTTCCCCCCATGGGGTCGGCTCCTAGAACAGGTGTGGAGACTTTCTGGGTTCACAGGATCTTGAACAGGCAGGTGTGAACTCTCTTTTTGACACATGCTGGAATCTTCTCCTATCAGACATAAATCTTGGCTGACTGAAACTAGTCTTGATTATCAGGACAAGAGCAGAACGTTAATCCTTCTTGAAATAAACCTGCAGCCTTTTTTGAGAGGAGCTGATTAACTCTGGACAGAACACAAAGCTTCTTATGGCCCACGGACCCCTCAGTCCTGTCTTCTGCTGTCTCCCAGCTGAAGGTGGTTCTCTGCTGCAGCTGAGATCAGACTTCAGAGCATCTGTTGTTCCTCTCCCAACTTCCTCACTGACCTTACTGCGCAGTGAGATGAGTTGATTCTGGTCCTGGTCCAGGCTTTTGTTGACAGCCTGAGTGATGAATTCTTTAGTCCATCCATGTCCTGATGTCCTCGGTGTAGATGATTAGTAATCTGCTGGGTCTCTGGTGTCCAGGAAGTTCACAAGATGGCAAACCGCTCATCCAGGATGTTGAAAGCTTGTGGAACAGATATTTTTGGAGCAGTCAGACTTTTTCTGCTGTCCAGGTCTTTGCTTGAGTTGTTGCCTCGGGAAATAAGTCCAAACTGGAACCACAGCTCCACAAAAAGCCCAAAGAAGATGAAAAAATAATATTCCCAAAATTCAAATAAAAGGTAACCTGATTTAGAAGCAAAATATCAATGAAAAGTTACTCCAATTTCTAACCACAATATCCAGAGAAAACGATTTATCCAATTTAAATCCACAGTGTGACAAAGTACCCCAGGAAAAAAAATATATTCCTGTTTAGATCCATAGTGTTCATAGTTTTCATCCTAGAAAAGCTTTTATAATTCAAAGCCACAGGAGAAATTATCAAATTATCAATCAATCAATCAATCAATCTTTATTTCAGACACAAAAGAGGTCCATAGTAAAAACAAATGATAACGAAAAAGAAAAAGACAAACAGAGAATAATATAACAGTCACTGAGCCACAAATAAATGATGACGGCAATGTTTCCACAATCTTGAGAAAAATCTCACTGTACTAAAAACAGGGTTCACTAAAATTACTATTATATTATTGTATGACACAGATAATCTACACATACATTTATACATGAGATTCCTGAGTGCAGCTGCACATGTGGGAACAGCGGTATGTACAAACATGTGGCTAGCACTGCTCCATCTAGGCACTTTAAGTAGGAGCCTCAGGCCATCATTATATGCCACATAAAGTTTGTGCAGGCTACTTTTTTTATATCTTCGCCATAGATGGGCTGTGTAAAATGAAGTGCAAAAAGCTTTAAAAAGAGCTACCTTCACAGAGGATGAACACATACCAAACTTTCTGATCAAAATATTAGCCTGAGCATATATCATGCAATACTGCCTACGAATGTCACGATCATCAAATAGGTCATCAGTTATGTAATGTCCCAGATATTTAATTTCATTGCGTATATTGAGGACAATGCCAGATAAAGAGAAGTCAGGGGTTATCAGATGCTTATCTGATCTACTTCTAACAATCATGATATTGCTTTTCTTAGCATTGTATTTGACATCAAAATCACATCCATATTGGGAACAGACCCTTAGTAATTGTTGAAGGCCAGCACTATATGGGCATAAGACTACCAAATCATCCGCATACATTATGTGATTGATTATGCGGTCACCAACTACACAGCCTGTTTTACAACAATTCAGGCGCCTTGATAGTTCATCCATGTAAATGTTAAAAAGGTAAGGGGACAATATACTTCCCTGCCTTACTCCATTACCAACATTAAACGAGTCAGACAATGAGTTACCCCATTTGACATACATTAGTTGATGGCCATACCAATAGGCCATTATTCTAATTAGATATTTGGGTACACCTTTGTTTTCTAACTTGCAAAACAATTTTTGATGGTTCACGCGATCAAATGCTTTAGAAGCATCAATAAAACACATAAATACTGTAGTGTTGTGCAAATTATACAGATCTAAAATCTCCTGTAGCACAAAAATACACATGTCTGTACCGTGTTTGGGTTTAAAACCGAATTGATTTTCAGAGGTCAAAAGGAACTCTTCCAGCCTATTTAGAAGGACTCTTTCAAAAACTTTCGATAAACTACTAGCTAGAGCTATGGGTCGGTAATTATCCAAGGAGCTAATCTTACCCGCTTTATCTTTAATGGTAGGTACCAGAATGACAGATAGCATTGATTTAGGTAACAGACCATGTACTAGACAGCTAGTGAGACACATAGAGAGTAATGCACAGAGTTTTTTACTTGCATTTTTCAAATGCTCAACGGAAATGTTATCCATCCCTCAGGCCTTGTTGTCTTTCAGTGTCATAATTGTATGATATATTTCTTGTGGGGATATAGTAACATTCTCATTACTGTGAATGCTTCCTATGTCAGGAATATCGCTTTTGACACAATTAAATAGCGCACTGTAGTGCTCTTTCCATAACTGAGTGATTTCTTTTACACCAGTAATACCATCAATAGTAGATGGAAGTGACGTTTTACAGTTGTTTACTTTCTTTATTTCTTTCCAGAAGTCCTTAACATTATTATTTCCTAACTTTCTAGCGAGAGAGTCAGACCTCATAGTATTTTCATGTCTCCTTATGATTCTTAAAGAATGTTTAAAATTAGCATTTGCTTGTTTTTTGTATTCAAACAAGGGACCATGTCTCTGTTTACCTGCGTCAGCCCATGCTTTAAGAGCCCTTCTGGCCTCTGCATGATGTTCTTTTACATAGTCGTTCCAACCCGGCTTGGTGCTATGCGAGATGGTTTTATGCAGTGGCTTACTTGAGATAAGAAGGGATTTCACAACATTCTCATACAGAGTACATAACTCAATACCATGTTGAGGGTCTTTACAATTCATATCACGACATGAGATTGCTCCCTTTGGTAAATATATATTGCTGAACATATCATTAGTTCGATAGCAATAATCTGATAGATCTTTTTCAGTCAAGTTATCCCATGCTATTTTTCCTGTACTTATATTATAGTCTACAGGCAAAACAGAAGGTATGCAATTCATGTTTACACATAAGGAGAATGGTATATGGTCAGTAGTGGCAAGGTCATAATTGACACAAATTCCCAGAATGGAATCATGAGCATCAGCTGAACAGATACAATGATCTAACCAGGAAGTTGTATGCCATGATTCACTAATATAGGTGTAACTGTTGCTAGGCAAAAGTGCCTTACTAGAAAGAATTAAGGCATTACTGTGACAGAATTGCATTAAATGCGAAGCAAATGTAGAATGTTTATCTGTAACATCTGCATTTAAGTCCCCCACAATAAAAAAACAAGTAGATTGATTATCTTGCATAAAAGACATAATAAAAGCCAATCTATTAAGAAATTCGTCTTCATTTTGAGGACATTCATAAGGTGTGTATATGTTTAAAACAATAAAAAGTTTGTCTCCACAAGTAAATTTTAGCCCTATGGCCCAATCCACACCCAGTCTAATCACCTCAACCAGTTGATCATATTTTTTGTGCCATAATATTGCAACACCACCGGCTATCCTTCCCCGAATTATTCTGGTGCTAAGGTCGGTAGTGGATTCACCAGCGCCGTAAAATTCTTTGTGTATGCAATTCAACTTCTCCAGGTCCTGTTTAGCTAAGAATGTCTCCTGCACACACAGTATATCACAAGTCTCCAGTAATTTGTCCACCACAAGGCGACGCGCTCTGTCTGTTTCACTGTGTCCAACACGCAGACCTCGCGCATTATATGACACAATATTAATACCAGTCATTTATTTATCGGGATCTGCGTGGCCGTTGCTCATCTGCGGTGTTACAGATGCAGGTACGTTGTCTTGCTGCAGTCTACCAGTCTCTGACATATGAGCCAAACGGATGCTGTCGTTTTTTGGTCTGAGCGCCTCAAAGTAGCGACGCAAATACACACCCGATGGCCAGAGTTTAGGATCGTATATTTCAGCAACTTCCGAGCACTCTGCAGTTATATGAAACGAGCTAAATCGGTTACGCATCGAATCTATCTTCCTGCATGTCACCGATTTGCCCAGTTTCTCAGTTAGGTAGGCACTCAGAGTGTCAACATCAAGGTCGGGAGAGAATTTCGTAGCAAAGACACTTACCAGCTTGGTTTTAACCACTGGGATATTAGCCGCTATGTTCGTGCCAATAATTCCTCCTTTGCGCTGCTCCCGCTTTTGACGGTTTTGTGTTCCATGTTCCAATGATACTGCTCCCTTCAAGGGTTTCTGGGGCTTCTGCTTCCCTTTCCTCAAAACAGTACTCCAAGCCGGAGACAGGACTTGTTGATTGGAGGCGTCTTCTGGTTGCTGCGGTTTAGCGTCTTTCCCACGTAGCTCTTCCAATTCCGCCTCAGCCTGCGTCGATCCATGCACGGGTTCATTAGCCCAACTGGATTCATGAGGTGGTGGTTCAATATTCGTCAGCCGGCGCTCCAGATCCACCGTCGCTCGTCCAAGATTTTCACTCACAGTAGCCTGAGCTTCCATAGCTCCTCTTAGTACAGAGACTTCCTGGCTTAGACGCTCCATTCTACCAAGCAGGGCCGAGGCATCAATGTTGCCGAAACCAACAGGTGGAAGGTCGTCCAGGTAGTGCGAAACAAAACGGGGAATATTCTCACCACGCTCGTTTAACAACTTCAAACAGTCCTTTACATTATTTACGTCTTTCTGCGCTCCCTTATGTTTGATGTTACGCTGCTTTGTTGGGCACAGTTCATTTAGGAGTCGTTTGGATTCTTCAATCCAGTCAGATGAAAAATTGTTTGTAGCCAACAAAACAATGTCATCATGCGGCAGTGTTTTTATCTTAACAGAGATAAAATGTAAAAACTCATCTTCCACAATCACTTTACCGCAGGTAGTGTTATAGACATCAGGTTTTGTCCGAGAAAAGGCATTGTCAAAACGATACGCTCCTGCTGTTGTTGCCGCCGCCGCCGCCGCCATTCTTCATTAAATTATCCAAAGGGGAATAATCAGATCTGGAAACACAGAGTCTGATAGTTTCAAAGGAGAGGAATCCACCCTGTAGAAAAAGCATCAGAGTTATCCTCTCTGGAGGTGAAGTATTCTAGCCTGACCAACCAAACTTAGGCTCAGTCTGAATATCCTTAATAAAAGCCTCTAGCTCCTGTTCCTTGAACTTTCATAAGGTCAACAGTAACGCTATCGTGGGGAGGAAAGGAGCTTCAGACTGCTGTGCCGAATTCAGACAGCCTTTAACTCCGATGTCATTATGTGACAGAAATGCACATAGACCATGCTTGTCAAATCTGGGCCAACAGTCATCTGAAAATGAACTACAAAGTTCTTTTCTCTGGACATTTTCACTGATTTCAGTGAGGGGGCTGTTTTGACACTTCATGTCACACAAATAATTGTGGGATACCTAAAGCAGGGGTCACTAATTAAAAATCAGCGGGGTCCGAATAACAAAAATCAACAACCAGTACAGGTCCGAACACATTTTTAATTACAATCCGTTACTTCACATAGTATTTAACACTGAAATAAAATGTTTATGCATCCACCTTATACATTGACTTTTTAAACAAAAAAATGACATAAAAATAGAAAGTTTTTCTATTTTAAAATCCAAAGTGCTTTTCGATTTTGATTTTTTTTTTTTTCTAAAAAGTTGCCAGCACCAGCAAACCTGATTGACACAGCTCATTGGCTAATTTGCATCACGTGCAGCCCATATTTTCCCGGAGCCGTGGACATCATGCCGCATTAGTTGCTTATTGTGCAAAGTCAACCAAATCTGGTACTTTTAAAATATCCTTTGAAAATTCCTGTATCTCTGCCACCTTTCAGCTTTAGAGCCTTTGCGTCATCCTGGACAGCCTCTCCATCACTTTCCACATCCACATCATCATCTGGGTTACTTTCATCTCTGCAGCATCAAGTTCTTCCTTCACACTGTTGACAAACTGGTCCACAGTCCACTTTATAATCCCAGCTCCCTTTCCTCTCTGTCCTCCAGAAACCCTCCATAAACTCCAGCTAGTACAAAGACAGCAGCTTCATCATTACATCATCTACTTCACACCTGTACATTAACTCCACTGGCTCCCTGTCACATTCAATATAAACCAATTTTATGATCATACAAGGCCAAACACAGCCTTGGAAATGCAGGACACATCACCAACACTATGATGACATCATACATTTTAATTTGAAACAGATTGCACATGACAATAATCAGTCTCTGCTTTGCCTGTTATTGTTCACCAATTAATCATTACAGTTTATAAAAAGGCATGATTTAACTTTTTTGAAGTTTAATAATATGGTTATATTTTAGCCCAGTGACTGGAGACCTGTCCAGGATGAACCCTGTGTCCGCGCTCCAGTTTAACTTCATTAAAAAACTCTCTGAGAATCGCCTTTCTCTGGCCTCACCCAGTTAGAACCCGTTCTCCAGTCCATGTTGTAGCTGCAGTTTATTTGTTTTATCTTTTTGATGTAGTTTTCTTAACAATCTATAAGCATCAAAATCCTTGTCATTTTATTTAGTGTCCTGGAGCGCAGCTGCTCATCAGGTGAACACTGCTGAATACAGCAGATACAGCTCTGCCTTCTTTGTTTCAGAACAGTGCAGTTTTTTTTGTTTTTTTTTTACTTTTTCCGAATCGGACCCAGTCAAATGCGGGACATTATTTCACATTCTTTCGACTCTTCTTCAAGGGTCATGCTAAATTAGCCTGAGCTAGCGCGTTACTCTTCTTTGTGTTTTAAATGAAACATAATAGCGAATCACGAGGAGATCCCTGGTTGGTCGCCGCGTTTATCAGCGAGGGAATAAACGCTGACAGACGACAGGTGGAAATAATTAATTAATTAACTGCTGGAGCAGCAACAGAGACGCATACCGAGGAAAGTCGTTGTCAGCGTTGTCATAAATCCATAGAAACCTTTGACCACCGCTACTTTCATTCATGTCATCTGTGGTCAGTTTGAGATGCTCTTCCAAAGGTTAAAATGATTAAACACCGATAAACCTCACACTGTTAATGTCCGCTTTGCAAAGACCCGCCCTGCTCTCTTTCTGATTGGCTAATGTCCCGGCTCTGCCAGGTTTGATTGGTTGAGAGCAGCTTCAGTGTTCAGTGTTTTGAAAGAAAAGTCTAGACGGGACTTTTTGCGCTCAATTTCCAAATGACGGAAATCCGTCGCAGCGACGGAGAACTTTAACCCCTGAGTTAGACACTGTCGTCAGACAACATGCAGTAATTTATAAATGTTTTAAATCAGGTTGGGTCAGGATTAGCCAGCAGGTGGGTCCGGATCCGGACCGTGGTCCGCTAATCCGTGACCTCTGCCCTAAAGGGTTCTTGGCACCGGTAGGGAACACCTCGGTGTTCCTAGGCAAAAACTAGCAACCAGAGGGAGCATACAGGCTACATTTCCTACCTCCTTCCTTACTGACCACACTATTCGGACAGCGCTGAGGTTGGTGACCACTGACACACTTCTGCTGTGGCTAAAGAATCCTGGATCTATAAGAGCCCAAAGTATACAGAGTGTAAGTCAGTCTTTGAAAGCTCCAATACTTCCATCACAAAACAGACCGGGCCAATCAGAGCGTGGAGGCGGGACTTTACGATGCATCACTCTCTGCAGCAGAACTACCCATAATGCAGTGCCACTTTTCTGCTACCATAACAACCAAGACACATACAGAGATTTTTGTTGCTTGTTACCTTGGAAGATTAAGAAAGTGCATGTGAGTACACCATGTATCCCCAGATTTTCTTTGACAAAAACAGCAAAAAATTGTTCACTGGAGAGTTTGCTTGATGGATCTGCTTCATGGACTACAAACTGAAAAAAATAGAGTGCGTCACTTGGAGGTTTTTGCAGCCCATCTGTAGTTATCTGATTGGTTCTAACCTGATGACGCTCAACCTGTCAGTCCCGCTCTTGTAATCGGGCTCTACCAGCTACTTATCAGACTGATAGGCCGTGTATATGGTATAAGTCATTCTGGCTGGCTAGGCTTGAAGTCTTCAGCTGAAGCAACGCTTCCTCTCCTGGCCCCTGACATCCAGCCCATGGAAACATCCCTGATCCTCTGTGAAATTCCCCTTTTTCCAATCCAATCCAATTTATTTCTAAAGTACATTTAAAAACAACAGATTGCTGTACGTATCATTAACACAAAATAAAACAGACATAAAAACAAAGTACACAGCTGACTCATGGGGGAAAACAACACAAGCTGTGTTAAAGGCCAGAGAAAAAGGTTTGTGCCTAACATGCAGCTGTAACCCGTTCCACAACACAGGAGCTGCAGCAGCAAGAGCCCCATCACCTCTGAGCTTCAGCCTCCACCTTGGAACGGCCAGAAGCAGCTGATCAGCTGACCTTAGAGACCGATAATATGGCTGGATCAAGTCAGAGAGAGAGTGTCCAGCCAGGACAGGATGATGAGTTCATGCCTGTAAGATTGTGTTAAAAGACGTGTTGCTGCATTTTACACAAGCTGAAGGCGGCTGAGAGCAGCCTGTCTGACACCAAAATACTGAGCATTACAATAGTCAAGATGGGAGGAAATAAAAGCAGGAATGACTCTTTCAAGATCCTGTCTAGAAATGACTTTTTTATTTTTGACAACTTGTCAGAGTTTAAAAAAGCTAGATTTTAAAACTGAACTTGACAGTGGATCTCACATAAGGAGCCAAGATTCAAACCAGACGCATCACTAGAGCTTCTGTGGGACTCACTGCCTTTTACAGGTCATTTCTTTATGATAACAGAAAAAATATATGTTGTCCCAAAGTGGGGAAATTCAAGTCTGACAGTGGCAAAGCAGAGAAAATGAGCTTTATCAGAAGGGCAAAAATAAAAGGTAAAATAAATGCTAGAGTAAATATTGCATAATTATTGATAATACGGCATATTCAAGTAAAACAGATGAAATATTCCTGTTAAACAGTAGAAAAACACACTAGAATGATGTGAGAAAATTGCAATAATGATAGTACAGCAGACTCTAGGAGTAGCTAAAGTGTGTGAAAGTGTACCTTAGCATCTGAGAGATGGTGTAAATGATTCATGATCAGATCAGAGCCTGTGCAAACATAATATATTATTTTTTAGAAACATGACAACCATCACACCCCTAACCTGATTAATTAGTATCCACCATTCTGATTGATTGATATCTTGATTCTAGAGCTGATTTAATTCTCCAAAGGAAGGAAAGACAATAACTAAACCTAATTTAGCTTTTTCTAACATCTTCAGCTTGTGAGGTGGACTTTTCCAGTAACTGTTGATGCAGGCTTTGAATTTTTGGCCTGGAAATGTGGGGGGTTTCATTATTTGAATAATGTCTCTGCATGCACTGGCCTCTCATGACCTTGACATCTCCATGATCTCAGTCTGATGTGTCCTTCATATATTATTCTGTTCCAGCTGCTGGAGGACAACATTGTCACTTTTGTGAAGAAGGAGCTGAAGAAGATCCAGAAGGTTCTGAGTCCAGATGACCCAGACTGCTCAGAGAGTCAGAGAGATGATGAGGAGGTGTTGGAAGGTGAGGATGAAGAGCAGAGGAGGAGCAGCAGAGAGGAACTGATGAGGATCACTCTGAACTTCCTGAGGAGGATGAAGCAGGAGGAGCTGGCTGACCGTCTGCAGAGCAGTAAGAGGATTTCTACAAAGATTTAACCTGATGGATAAATCACACATTTACTGATGTCTGAAGAGATGGAATCACATTTATTCACATCATCTTCAGAAGATCATTTGGTTTCCTTCCTGATTTAAACTTTTGTGTTAATTTAGAACAACTTGCTGCAGTTTGTCAACATAAACTTAAATCTGGTCTGAAGGAGAAGTTCCAGTGTGTGTTTGAGGGAATCGCTAAAGCAGGAAGTCCAACCCTTCTGAACCAGATCTACACAGAGCTCTACATCACAGAGGGAGGGACTGGAGAGGTCAATGATGAACATGAGGTCAGACAGATTGAAACAGCATCCAGGAAACCACACAGACCAGAAACAACCATCAGACAAGAAGACATCTTTAAAGTCCCACCTGGAAGAGATCAACCAATCAGAACAGTGATGACAAAGGGAGTGGCTGGCATTGGGAAAACAGTCTTAACTCAGAAATTCACTCTGGACTGGGCTGAAAACAAAGCCCACCAGAACATCCACTTCATATTTCCATTCACCTTCAGAGAGCTGAATGTGCTGAAAGAGAAAAAGTTCAGCTTGGTGGACCTTGTTCATCACTTCTTTACTGAAACCAGAGAACTCTGCAGCTTTGAACACTTCCAGGTTCTGTTCATCTTTGATGGTCTGGATGAGAGTCGACTTCCTCTGGACTTCCAGAACCAGGAGATCCTGACTGATGCTACAGAGTCCACCTCAGTGGATATTCTGCTGACAAACCTCATCAGGGGGAAACTGCTTCCCTCTGCTCGCCTCTGGATAACCACACGACCTGCAGCAGCCAATCAGATCCCTCCTGAGTGTGTTGGTATGGTGACAGAGGTCAGAGGGTTCACTGACCCACAGAAGGAGGAGTACTTCAGGAAGAGATTCAGAGATGAGGAGCAGGCCAGGAGGATCATCTCCCACATGAAGACATCAAGAAGCCTCCACATCATGTGCCACATCCCAGTCTTCTGCTGGATCACTGCTACGGTTCTGGAGGACGTGTTGGAGACCAGAGAGGGAGGAGAGCTGCCCAGCACTCTGACTGAGATGTACATCCACTTCCTGGTGGTTCAGACCAAAGTGAAGAAGATCAAGTATGATGGAGGAGCTGAAACAGATCCACACTGGAGTCCAGAGAGCAGGAAGATGATTGAGTCTCTGGGAAAACTGGCTTTTGATCAGCTGCAGAAAGGAAACCTGATCTTCTATGAATCAGACCTGACAGAGTGTGGCATCAATATCAGAGCAGCCTCAGTGTACTCAGGAGTGTTCACACAGATCTTTAGAGAGGAGAGAGGAGGGCTGTACCAGGACAAGGTGTTCTGCTTCGTCCATCTGAGTGTTCAGGAGTTTCTGGCTGCTCTTCATGTTCATCGAACCTTCATCACCTCTGGTGTCAACTTGATGGAAGAAACACAAACATCCAACAGTCTCTGAGATTAGGAAGTCTCTCCACAGATGAACTGTCTCCTGCTCAGTGGTCAGCTCTGATCTTCATCTTAGTGTCATCAGCAGAAGATCTGGATGTGTTTGACCTGAAGAAATACTCTGCTTCAGAGGAGGTTCTTCTGAGGCTGCTGCCAGTGGTTAAAGCCTCCAACAAAGCTCTGTAAGGACACAGATTGTTGCTGCTTTTATTTCTGATAGTGAGAAATCTGCTAATGAGGTAAACATTGATTCATGTTGCTTAAGTTTATTGATAATAAACCAGTTCACAATAAAAGGCAACATAAAGACATGTAAAATCAGACTGATCCATCAATCTTTCCAAGGAGAACATTGGTGACTGTAAAGAAATCAACAATATTTCTGATTCAGTTCAATTCAATTTTATTTATATAGCGCCAATTCATGAAACATGTCATGTCGAGGCACTTTACAAAGTCAAAATCAATCATATTATACAGATTGGTCAAAAATTTCCTATATAAGGGAACCAGTTGATTGCATCAAAGTCCCAACAAGCAGCATTCACTCCTGGAGAAGCGTAGAGCTACAGGGAGAGTCGTCTGCATTGTCCATGGCTTTGCTGCAATCCCTCATACTGAGCAAGCATGAAGTGACAGTGGAAAGAAAAACTCCCCATTAACGGGAAGGAAACCTCCGGCAGAACCAGGCTCAGTATGAACGGTCATCTGCCTCGACCGACTGGGGTTACAGAAGACAGAGCAGAGACACAACAAGACAGACAAAAAGCACAGAAGCACACATTGATCCAGTAATCTGTTCTACATTAGATGGTAATAGTCGGTGATCTGTCTTCCTTGGATGATGTTATGATGTCATGAATTGTTTAATAGCAGATGTTTCTCCCTTTCTCCTCAGACTGAGTGGCTGTAACCTCTCAGAGAGAAGCTGTGAAGCTCTGTCCTCAGTTCTCAGCTCCCAGTCCTCCAGTCTCAGAGAACTGGACCTGAGTAACAACAACCTGCAGGATTCAGGAGTGAAGCTTCTCTCTGCTGGACTGGAGAGTCCAAACTGCAGACTGGAAACTCTCAGGTACAAAGTTCTCCATCCTGTTGAAACCAAATTACCAGATGTACTTTACCTGCTAAAATGTTGATGTAAATATATGTTTATTGACATTATTCATCAATTTTGACACTACAACATTTACAGTTTCTGTCGTACAATATTAAATATTTACACAGATATTAAGTTTTTTTTTAAAAACGATCCATTAAGCCCCAAAATGACATTTAAATTTAATATTTAATTTAAAAACGTCAGATTAGTTTTTATTGTATTACATATAGTCACTACATACTCCACCATAACCTGACAATAATTCAAAAGAAAAAGAAGTTGCACAGGCAACACCATGGTTGCTTGACTAATTCCACAACCAGGACCCAGGAGAAGTTGATTATTTGGGTTTGCCTTTCTTTCTGAGTGAAAGTATCCCAGTATCCCACAATAAAGCAGAACATGAGTGGTAGATAGTTTATCCTTTCCATGTCCCAGATTCCTGGCAATTGCGCCCACCAGAGTTGGTTCAGCACATCCCAAACACATGCAGGCCAGAGCCCAGAGTAACGGGAAAACTAGTCATGAGATGGCAAGAGAATGAGATTCAGTAGGTGGGGAGAAAATATGGGAAAAGTTTAATAATATTGAGTCTGAGTGGACCATGTTCCGCGCCTCTATTGTCGAGGCAGCTAGTCGGAGCTGTGGCCGCAAAGTTGTCAGCAGTGTTGGGGAGTAACGGATTACATGTAACGACGTTACGTAATTTAATTACAAAAAAGATTAACTGTAATTCGTTACAGTTACAATGACAAAATATGTAATTCAGTTACAGTTACTTCCGAAAATATTAAGAATTACAAATTTAGTTACATTTTTAAAAATATAAAGAAAAACCTTTGCGAAATATGTAATGATATTTTTATTGCTTCGCGCCCTGTATCGCCGTTCCCCGCTACGGCTCCTTGTCTCTGTCACTCTGATGATCCATCCTGTGCTGGTGGAGCCTTCTGAAAGAACAGCAAGCGAGCGGACGTTTCACGGTTTTATTTCAGCTCAAGCAGCGCATCAAAAATGACAGCCTTCAAGCAATGGAAATTTAAGTCTAGAAAAGAAAAAAAAAGGCGCCCCATCGGGTAAAGCAATCTAAAGTTTGGCTTCATTTTAAGGAAGAGAAAGATGCAACAAGGCGCTTTCAATCATGCAGTCTCTTGTTATTCACACACAACAATAAACCGTGAGAGCCGACGTGTGTTGTGAAACTGCAAAACTTTGTCTTAAGCGGAAAATCAAACGCGCGTCTACACAGCTCAGCGTTCACAGTGTTGCATTCGTCAGCGTCGGAAAGCTATGGTGCATTCAGGAGCATGGGACATTTCAGTTTTACAACGAAAAAGGCAGAAAACGGAACAGAACTTAACTCATACAATAATGTATTTATCCAGAAACAGTGTGGGCTTTCTTACAACACTGAATGCTCTATAATTGTATTTCTGTTATTTTTGATTATGCACATCTGCTAGCTTTTTTTTCTAAAAAATCTATAATATTACAGCAGCAAATTACCAAAGTTTTTCAAAGCCTGTTTAAAAGCTCCAAATGGGGCTTCAGATCATACAGCAACAATTGTGCTGTCATTGTTTTACAGGGCAGAATTTGCATTTGCTGACTCTTGTCCTTTAATTACTGATGGATATACAGGAATAGAGTCATACAAGTGCCAATTCCTCTGAGATAGCAGGGGATGCAATTTTTGGCAAGGAGTTGCCGAAAAATCAATCCTCCTTGTTTTAAACTTAAAAATCGTCACACACCTTTTATAAAACCTTTTCATTAAGGAGGAGTCCTACTGGGCTTTATTGGCCTGTGGGACTCCGAAAGCAGCTGATGTGTACCGGCAGTCGAAGCGACAGGCGGCTCGGCTGGTCGCCGAGGCAAAAACTCGGGCGTGGGAGGAGTTCAGTGAGCGATTTTGGTCTGATATCCGGCGTCTTAGGAGGGGGAAGCAGTGCAGTACCAACACTGTTTATAGTGGGGGTGGTGTGTTTCTGACCTCGACTCGGGACGTCGTGTTTCGGTGGGCGGAATACTCCGAAGACCTCCTCAATCCCACCAACACGTCTTCCATTGCGGAAGCAGAGCCTGAGGACTCTGGGTCGGGTTCTCCCATCTCTGGTGCTGATGTTGCCGAGGTTGTTAAAAAGCTCCTCGGTGGCAAAGCCCCAGGGGTGGATGAGATTTGCCCTGAGTACCTTAAGGCTCTGGATGTTGTGGGGCTGTGTTGGTTAACGCGGCTCTGCAGCATTGCGTGGACATCGGGGGCAGTTCCCCTGGATTGGCAGACTGGGGTGGTGGTCCCCCTATTTAAAAAGGGGGACCGGAGGGTGTGTTCCAACTACAGAGGAATTACACTCTTAAGCCTCCTTGGTAAGGTCTATTCAGGGGTTCTGGAAAGGAGGGTCCGTCGGATAGTCGGATCTCAGGAAGAGCAGTGTGGTTTTCGTCCTGGCCGTGGAACACTGGACCAGCTACACCCTCAGCAGGATTCTGGAGGGGACATGGGAGTTTGCCCAACCAGTCTACATGTGCTTTGTGGATCTGGAGAAGGCATTTGAACGTGTCCCTCGAGGGATCCTGTGGGGGGTACTCCAGGAGTACGGAGTACCGGACCCTTTAATAAGGGCTGTCAGGTCTCTGTATGACCGGTGTCAGAGTCTGGTCCGCATTGCCGGCAGTAAGTCGGACTCGTTTCCGGTGAGAGTTGGACTCTGCCAAGGTTGCCCTTTGTCACAGATAACTTTTATGGACAGTTTTTCTAGGCGCAGCCAAGGTGCACCTAGAAATCATCAACCATCAGGACCCTCATGGTCCAAAGTAAGTACGCCCTCTTTAATCCCTGCTCTGCTTCTGCTCCTCTTCTGGAACATGTGAACTATGTAGCTGGAATGTTCCAGATGCTGGAAAAGTGAAGAAATCAACGTTTCATCTGGAGCTTTAATGTGCCGCTTCTCTCCTCCCAAACATCCAGCCTCCACCTGTGGAGAACACCTGAAAAACAGCTGCAGGTGGAAAGAAGGAGTTTTGACCAAGCTGCCTCCTCTCTGCTCTTTTCTCTGACACTGACTTTAAATTCACTTTGATGGTTTGAAATGAAATCAGGGCTTCAACCTGGATCTTCAGAACATCCTCAGCTAATGCTGATTTTAACCAGAGACTGTCGACACTCTGCTCAGCAGCACTAAAATAAGGAGAAATAATTCTCTAGGAGCTCTAGTAATAATCTGCATTAGAACAACGGCTCATTTTAGCAGCAGCAGTGTGCTGATATTAAGGACTACAGTTTACTTTGTTACTTTGATGGATTTTTATCATTATTTGGTGTTAGTTTGTATTTTTAGTGGATTCTTGGTTTTTATCTTGTTTTTCTGTTTCTTTTTTGATGCAATAATTCCACCAAAGCATCAACTAATTGTTGTTTAGTGTTAAAGGGCTAAAAATGGTTAAAGTGCAGATTGTCATGTGATCAGCAGCTCCTTGCAGCTACTGAGCCTCTGACCTGCTGTGGAAGCAGAAAGGATGGACTTAGTTTTTCACTCACTGCTTCAGGGTTCTGCTTCTGGTTCTGTTCACTAAATAATGACCCAATGGAATCTGTGCTGCTGTTGTATTTCCCTCATTTTAAGAGCTGCTGAGGAACAGATGATCTGTTATTCATGTCCTGATAAATGAAAGCTTAGAACTGACTGTGGTTCTGCTCACTTTTTACCATCACTGACATGTTTGGATCATTTAAAAACGCAGCAAATGGGTTTAATAATTAGACATCATGCAGTTTATGTTTTTACCACCAGAGGGAGACAAATCTCCACCAATGAAGAGTCCAGTTGGTTCCCAGTTAAAGCAGGTTGTGGTTCCATCAGAGCTGAACAGAAGCTGGATCAGCAGAACAACAATGAAGCCATTTAAACAGCAGCAGAGTGTTTGTGTTCACACTGGGAGTCATGAGAAGGCTTCATGTCTTCACACGTCAGCAGGTGAACTTTCCTCTGACTCCCACTCAGCCAGACCAGTCTGAGCAGTTCCTGCAGCAGGAAGCAACCAGCAGCTCTGTTCTCTGGGCTCATTTCTCTTCAGGACGCCATCAGGAAACATTTTCAGCAGAACTTCTCTCCTTTCTCATCAAGACTTTATCAACCTGCCTCTGATATCACTGCAGACGTTCTGCTGACTGTTTTAGTCTGAAAGAAAAAACTACAAACCAGGTGAGCTGTGACATCATCAGATGATCAGAGCTGATGTGCAGATGAATGATTTGTGTTCCATCTGGAGGTGAAGGTAGAAAGTGTTTCTGAGCTCTAGAACTACACTGAACAGAACTAGAAACATGAACTTCCAGAGAAATAGTTCCTGTTTTCCTGCTTTGAGCAGAGCCGTGCATGGAGCCAACGTGATGTAGCAGAAAGTAGCAGCGTTAACATGCAGCCCTACCCTGAGTTCACATGTGCAGATGGGTTTTAAGAAATTAATCTGAAGCACAGGGAGGAGAACTGTCTGATGTCCAAGGGAAGGTTGTTTCATAATTCTACATCTGCTGCAGCTAAAGCTCAGTCACCCTGAGCTTTAGATTCATCTTTGGCTGACTCGGGATCAGCTGATCAGTGACCTGAGGGAACAGAGGATGTGCAGGATGTACTAGTTCAGACAGCTAATGTGTGGCAAGGCCATTTAGAGCTTTAGAAGCAGATAAAAGCATTTTAAAATGAATCCTAAAATGTTCAGGCAGCCAGTGCAGAGAGACTAAAATAACAGAAATGTGGTCAAAGCTTCATGTTTCATAGAGTCTAGCTGACCACTGATCTAGATCCTCACAGTTCTGGACTAAAAATGATGTTTTCTGTCTGCATGAAGCTGTAGCATATTGTGACTGATGCGCTCATTGATATTATGGACACACTGACTCAGTGAGTGCAGTGAGCCAGGCTCAGCAGCAACATGGAGATTACAAGTCACATGTAATCAGCATGGATGTTAGGAGATGCTGGAGAACTCTAGAATCTGACCTGTTGGCATCAGATGGAGGAGAAATAATAGTGGGCTGAAAATGGATCCTTGAGGAACCCCACGTTTAATTTTTGTTGGTCCAGATTTATATTTATTTACCAGATGACACAAAGTTATTCATGTCTGCCAAATGTGGTCTCAACCAGTTTAGCCCAGAACCAGATAATCCAACCAAGTGTTCTAGTTGGATCATCAACATGTTGTGATGAACTGTGTTCAGCAGAACTGAGATCCGGTAGAACCAACAGAGGAGTTCTGGAGCCATTCCAGTCAAGATGAGCATCATTGTAAACGTTTAGCAGAGCAGTCTCTGTGCTGTGGTCTGAAGCCTGACTAGAAATCACTGAAGAGATTAATTTCATCATAAAGTCATACATTTCAGAATCAGAATTAGAATCAGACATACTTTAATAATCCCAGAGGGAAATTGCTGTTTATTCATCAGAACCATTTTCAATTCAATTTATTCAATTCAATTCAATTCAATTTTATTTATATAGCGGCAATTCATGAAAAGTGTAATCTCAAGGCACTTTACAAAGTCAAATTCAATCATATACAGATTGGGTCAGATTATACAGATTGATAAAACAAAAATCCTATATAAGGGAACCAGTTGATTGCATCAAAGTCTTCCCTTTGGAGCATTCTCCAGGAGCATTCACTCCTGGAGAAGCATAGAGCCACAGGCAGAGTCGTCTGCATTGTCCATGGCATTGCAACAATCCCATATACTGAGGAAGCATGAAGCGACAGTGGAAAGAAAAACTCCCCATTAACTCAGTATGAACGGTCATCTGCCTCGACTGACTGGGGGTTACAGAAGACAGAGCAGAGACACAACAAGACAGACAAACAAGCACAGAAGCAAACAATGATCCAGTAATCTGTTCTACATTAGATGGTAATAGCAGGTGAGCCGTCTTCTCTGGATGATGTCACAGCTAACAGAACGCCAGACCAGGTGTACCTACTATGAAGATAAAAGAGAGAGAACAAAAAGTTAAAAGCAAAAAATAGAAAAATAGACCATGATGTCCTCCAGTAGCCTAAGCCTAGCATCATAACTATAGAGGTAGCTCAGGGTAACATGAGCCACTCTAACTATAAGCTTTGTCAAAAAGGAAAGTTTTAAGATTAGTCTTAAAAGTAGACGGGGTGTCTGCCTCACGGACCAAAACTGGGAGTTGGTTCCACACGAGAGGAGCCTGATAGCTAAAGGATCTGCCTCCCATTCTACTTTTAGAGACTCTAGGAACCACCAGCAGACCTGCAGTCTGAGAGCGAAGTGCTCTGTTAGGAACATACGGGGTAATCAGAGCTCTGATATATGATGGAGCTTGATTATTAAGGGATTTACACGATAGAAGAAGAATTTTAAATTCTATTCTTGATTTAACAGGAAGCCAGTGAAGGGAAGCTAAAATAGGAGAAATATGATCCCTCTTGTTTATTTTCATCAGAACTCTTGCTGCAGCATTTTGGATCAGCTGAAGACTTTGAACTGTATTTTGTGGACTTCCTGATAGTAAAGAATTACAAAAGTCCAGCCTTGAAGTAACAAATGCATGGACTAGTTTTTCAGCATCGCTCCTGGACAGAATGTTTCTAATTTTGGCGATATTCCTGAGGTGAAAAAAGGAAACTCTGGAAACCTGTTTAATATGGGATTTAAATGACATGTCTTGGTCGAAAATAACACCAAGATTTTTTACTTTATTACCAGAGGCCAAATTAATGCCATCCAGATTAAGTGTTTGATTTTTCAATGTTCTTTTCCAGAAATATTGGATTAGTTCTGATCCTGTAGGTACTTATTATTGATTTGATCTCTGAAGTTTTCAGCCTTTAGAAAACAAGCTAACTGGAAAGTAATAGATATTACAGATAGTAAATACTTCCCGTATTTACTATCTGTAATATTTCAGGGGCATTACAGCTAAAAACTGGTTTTATGTTAAGGTTCTGGTCCTGATAATTTGACTGACACCAGAGCAGTCGCGCCACCAGGGTGGCCAGGGGTGGCCATGAACTCCCCATGCCATGTCCTGGCCAACCCACTGGCCCCACCACTGGCCAGTGTAAATTGTAGAAGCATCATTTTAGCATTTCATCCCATTATGCAAAGCCATCAAGGCAGCCACTTATTCCTAATATAAAGACACAAATAGTAATTGTTGTTCAACTCAAAATGTACTGTTATTGGACAATGAATATTAGATCATTAGTAACATTAAAAATCAAACTTTTATAAAGTTTAAAGATTTATCAAAGATTGGTATAGCTGGTGCAGGAACCTTCTGTAACTGGTACCACTGCAAGGGAGATAGACAAGTAAATGGCTGTTGGTTTTTAGAGGAGGAGATGATGTAACAAAAGGAAGCCACTAACCTTGTTTGGATCCGAGAAGTGGCACAGAATCCACATGGGTTTTATGACACGGTCCAGAATTGTTTCTGCTTGCAGGAATTAATTTTCTCAATCCGCCAGAAACAGGAGCAGGGATCCAGAGACAGACCAAGGCCATACACATGCAGACAGACACTACCAAAGGTTCCAGTGGGGAAACAGGCGTCCTGAGTCCAGTCCAGGGTCCAGAAATCCAAAGGCAGTCCAACAGGTAAAGGTACATGAGAAAGGCAGAGACAAGAAACAGGTACAGGTTGTGATGGCTCCGGCAATACCAATGCGTCGGCGCATGTGTCCAGCTCATAGAGTAAAACCCTTGTCCATGCGCGTATCAATATCAGAAAGTCATTTGACCATTACAGGAACTGTTTCAAACTGACTCTGACGCAGCAAAATGTGTTTATAAGGAAGGATATCTGTCAACGGGATCTGGAGCTTGGCTTCAAGCCAAACAAAGGGTTATGCCAACCCATGTGGGACCATTTTAATTTCATATGGGAAAATAATGTATTTGTTTTAATTTCCTTATTGTTTGATCCTGTTCCTCTCAAAGTTTAATTTGATCTATCTGAATTGAAATTAATTTCAAAGTGACTCTTAGTTTACTGTCATTTTACTTTCTGCAGGTTAAATGTCACATTTGTTTAACATAACTTTCTTGTTAAAACAAAAGCACCTCCTCAATTCTGAGACACTACAAGGCCAAGCATGAGAACGAAGTCTCAGGAACACCATTATAAACTCAGGTATACAGCCATTTTACAACTTACTCACAGTGGCTTTATTGATAATACCTTCTAGTTTATTCTTTATCTCATTTTCAACCATCAATCTTCCAGGAAGCAGATGCTGAATGAAGCTCTGTTGAATTTCACCCTGAAGACTGCCAGCCCTTTAGCATTGTGGAGAATGAAGGGCTCAGGGAACTGGTTCAGGTCCTTCAGCCCTCATATGTTTTGCTACTCAGAAAGGTTTCTGTGGAAATTATATAATGTAGTAGTTTATTTATCCAATTCGTTTCATCTTTAATTTAAATATATTGATTTGCAGTTGGTTTGACATGGTGTGATTTTCAGACCATGAAACAAATGTTAGCCAGAATGTACAAGGAGGAACGGGAAAGAGTGAAAATGGAAGGACAGCAGGCTGTTATCGATCATTATTTGTTTGTTGTTTGAAAATCATGTACTAAAATGCCAATTAGTTATTTTTAGATAACCTTTTGGCAACATCTTGACATCCAAGTGAGCAGGCCATAGCTGAATCCATCCAGGAGGTGCACAGATACTTGGCAGAGGGTCCCAGGATCCTATATTATATTGGAAAACCAAAAGACAGTCTATCCAAACCTCTTCCACCTTTCATTACAATTTCTCTGCACTCCAGCATCATCTGTGCCGTGTAAGCGGGTGTTTTCTTCAGCTGGAGATGTGATATCAAAAAAGCGTAACAGACTCAATTTCAAAACGTTGGAATTTATTTCCTTTTTTTAATAAAAATTTGTAAAACAATGCCAGTCAACAAGCATCCTCACTCACAACATGTTTACTTACAGGGTATTATGTTTTGATATAGGTTTGCATTAGACTAATCTAAAAAAAATGTAAGATATTTTAAATGAAAATGAAAATATGAAATAACACAATGCAACATACAATGACTTAAATTATATCATTGTCTATACTAGGTCATCAAATCAGCTCAACTGGGCTGCCTGTAGGGATTTTTAAGGTCCATCAGGTGTCGATAGAGTTTGGCAACGTGGGGAAACGCTTCATGACGCCTCATCTAGCCATCACTAGGTACAGTTCAAGATACTGAGAATCACTGGACAGTTTGACAAGGGCGAGGCAGACAGGCACAAATCCAGAAATACGATCTGGGTCACTCACAGAAAGGCAGAATAGAAAAGCTGAATGGTCTACTGTTATGCTATATTACTGCCATGAAAAATTAATTGAGGTCAGACTGAATTCTGAACAGTGGAAGAGATGACAAAGAAATCCCACTCCTGCTGCAAAGGATACACAACCACAAAGGGTGGCCCCTCTCTCTCTCTCTCAGCTGGATGCCAGCTGTAACCACTCCCCACAGATAAAAGTCACAGCACACCTCCTCTTCAGACTTCTACTGGCTGGAGCCCTCAGGGGGCCTCTCACCCCAGCTCTTCAGCAGCTGCTCAGACCACCTCGTCCTGGAGCAGACCAGGAAACCATTTTCGGACCCTGGGCCCTGCACAGGCCTGACCGATACACAAGCCAGCATCTGGAGAGGACCCTCTTCGCCCGGGGAACATGTCCGGGCAAATACAGAGCTAAGTTTGCTGTCTTAACCTCATCACTGGTAGCAGGAGAAAAGATCTTGCCTGCCAATCCAGCTCTGTTGTATTTCTCCTCAGCCTTTACCGGAAAGTGAACCCCAGATGGAGCTGGAAAGCCGACAGATTTCGGCATGCTTTGGAATGTGAGGAGAACCTGCTTAAATCGGGCTGCATCCAAGCCGGTGAACATGGCAGAGACCAGGCCTCCGGTACCGAGCACACATGCTGCAGAGCTAAACGCTTGCACGCTGCTGAACAAACCAACAACAATTCTCCTTCCTTGGAATGGCCAAACTGGACAAAACTCACACGGTTAAAAGACAGGTTTGGGCATAGAAAGAGCTGAGGGAGAAGTTAAATGGTTCGTCTGGAAATTTTCGGTAACTCGTTTGGACACATGGTGCCTTTAGAACAAAAGGCTAACGGAGGTAGCTCACGCTAGCCTTCCTTTCATGGTATTGCTAATATCATTTGAGTGTGTTTTTATGGTTATAACAAAAAGGTTATCTCCACAAGGGTTTCATACATTGATGGGACATTAATGTTTACATTATCCAGCCCACTCATTATGACAAAAAATAAAGCTAAAGCCTTTATTTGTTAGTGCCGAATGCCCGCTAGCCGAAATGCTATTAGCTTCTGTTAACATCCGATTTCCGGACATTCAAAAGGAGCAGTTTTAAACCATAAAAGCTTAACCGTTCTGCTCGGCCATCCTTTGATGGGGCTATGAGCCTTATTCCCACATTAATATTGAATATTACAGTTTTTTACAATTGCTATGACAGATTTTTCAATACTTTTAACAATTTTCCAAAACTCTTTACACAGTTAGCACTACATCCACATGTGTAAGCTATACGATTAACACATTTCTTCTTGCTTTAACACATAATGCATACAATTAACGCAAATTAAAAATGCTTAAACTCCTTTTACACACCGGCTCAAACAAGACCAAAACAATAGAATTTTACAGCCAAATTTACCAATGCTTTAACACTGTATGTCAGAACAGATAACACCACGTTCTAAACCTAACCTTACAGGCTAAAGTCAAGGTGAACAACTCTTCATATTGAATTGAAACACAAATATATTCCCTGTATTTTATTCCATTGCTAATGAGAAACATCGGATTGAAGTTATGCAGTTGTTAAAATCACAGATAATTCCCATCTAGGAAGCACACTCAAGTGTTGATGTTCTTGTAATCACATGATCATATGCTATAAAAGAGGACTCTTTGGGCTGGTCTTGGCTGGAAAAGGGACAATTTGGAGCAACACAATGTGAGAAAGAAAGAAAGAAAGAAAGAAAGAAAGAAAGAAAGAAAGAAAGAAAGAAAGAAAAAGAAATGCCTGTACGAGGGTGAGGAAGACGAGTACCAGGACAAGGGAGAGGAGTGGGTCAAGGTAGAGGGGTAGGAGTAAGAATGCGTGGTGGCACTCAAAGAAGGACCAGAGCTAAGATAAGATAAGATAGTCTTTATTGATCTCACATTGGAGAAATTCACTTGTCACATCGGCTCAGTAGTCAGTCAATAGTCAGGAGTAGGAAAGGGTGCATCAATTATATACAGTGGATCAAAAAGAAAATGAGAAAAAACATAAGAATATAAAAAAAAAAAAAAAAAGAATACAAAAGAAGTCGGAGTAGGCAGATGATGTCATGCGTACATCCTAGTTATATATATATATATATATATATATATATATATAACTATATATATACATATATATATAACTATATATATATATATGTATATATATATATATATATATACACATATATATATATATATGTATATATATATATATATATGTATATATATATATATATATGTGTGTATATATATATATGTATATATATATATGTATATATATATATGTATATATATATATATATGTATATATGTATCTATGTATCTATGTAACAAATAAGAGCCACTATCATTGGCCATGTCATAAACCACGGGCTATCACACAGAGGCTGGTGAACGAGTACAGCCAAATATCAGCTGGGACACAGTGGAATCTATTGTCCGTATTTTCAGACAAACCAACAGTTAGGATATTGCTTCTCCTACAGCAAAGTGTAAATACTGTAAAATTACCCTTTATAGTATTAGAGTGACTTTATGCCTCCAGTCTCTTGATATGTAACTGTATTTTGTCTCTCTAAGGATTCAACGTCTACCTCCCTCAGGGGGCAGAGGAAAGCTCCTGAATGAATATATATATATATATATATGCACCTGACACATCTAAAATAATGCAGTTTCTGTAATTTCAGCTGATGATTTTTTTTTTGTCATTGTGTTATGATTGACTAAATGTTCCTGTTGAAAGAGAACATGTGTTAGTGTTTTGAATAATTATTTAATTTTGAAACATGTTTGCAGTGTTTTGTTAGTGTATTATTGTATTTTGAAAATTAGTTTTGGAGTTTAGCTTACGATGTGTGAATTTGAACATGAAATTAACAGTTTCGCCAATTGTGTGTTTTAGGTGTGTTGGTACGTTAAGAGTTTAGGAAACCTGTTAAATGTATTGAAAACTGTGTCATCTTCACAATAACCAAACTCAAGTTGTTCACCACCCTCTCCATCTTTCCGGCAGAACCCGTGAGACCTTCAACCCGCAGAAAGAACCATAATTTTCCCAACCATACAATAAACCTTTTAAATCTACTTTTTGTCAGTCATTGCGTTCCACAGAGTCACATTTACATAAAACATGACAACATGTTGATATAATCAAAGTTGGACTGGTCCCTTTTTCTGGAAAAAAGAACCAGAGTTTCTCTGAATTCACAGTTAGCATACAGTCAAATTGAGTTTGTATAACGCCTGCTTTCTAGGTAGCACCAGGTTCTTCAGCAGAGCAACAGAGATGAGTCTAAGAACCAGGGCCCCGTTCTTTGTACGTCGCTAATTCAGTTAGCTGGATTTGACTGTTGACGATTTTTGGCATGATCTTGCATCTTTTGGTTCTTCGAAACTCATCCTGGATTTGCTGTCATTGCATGTGCGCAAACTTAAGCCTGCTCGCTTGCAGGCTTATTTCACGTAAATAGGATTAGATCGCGGCTTTATAAACTGAGGAGACAGGAAAGTCTGTCGTAGCCATGTCTTACCCTTTTGTACGACAGCAACCTATTGCGGAAGGTGCAAGAATAATTTGCAGAGCTTTTCGACTGAGAATTGTAAAACGGATGTTTTGTCATTTTTGTATTTGCATTATTTCTTATTTTATAAATAAAGAATTTTTAGTTAAAATTCCAGGTTTGCACGCGTCCTTTACTTCCAGTGTCTAAGGAATGACACCGATATTGGATCTGTTGCCATAACAAGTGGCTTTTTAAAATACACGATAATAATTAAAGGCTACCATTTTGTAGAATATTCTTGTACTTCACTTTTTTGCCCATGTTCTAGTGGCTCCCGTGGAGGCTCTTACATAAAAGAACAAAGTAAATATGAAATTATTAAAATGCAGAAATACATACTGTAGAAAGTGATGGAAACATCTAACATGGACAGCACTTACGCATTTAATTTGTCTGCTGCTTTTTGCCAGCCTTCTCTCCTGCCTTTAGCAGACTTTGAGGTGTTCCCTGTCGTTTTAATTAATGACTCAAATTCGGCATAACCTTAAAAGCTCTTGTTCTGCTTGGGAGAAAAACTGTGGGTGTTCTTTGGCCATGCTGAACAGCCAATAGCAGCGTTGGTGATCATTGTTTCTACTATCGACACATTTCCCCTTTTAAAAAAATGCATGAACGCGCAGTTATCTCAGATAACTCAATCCAGCCATACTAATCATAAACAACAGGTGTGTTGGAAGAACCCAATTAGCCGGATCAGGATTAGCCAGATGAAATCATCTTGGATGTCTCATTTGATCTTGGATGTTTTCAGCAACATACGAAGAACGGACCCCAGAAGGCAGTCAGATCTAAGCTCGTTATACTAACCTACCTGCCCTGCCTCCAACACAGGTGAAGCTCCGCCTCCTTCCATGTAGCAGCTTTACTGTGTCTCAGTCTGTTGTTCAGATCTTGTTCTTCAACACTTTGGACCGTTTGTCAAACTGTAAGTTTACTTTGTTTCCTACAACTTTGTCTTGAGGAACTTTCCTGTTTGTTTCTGCTCTTCTGATTTCAGCACAAAGTTTGATCTCTGCTGTTTAAAACTAATCTGCAGTAATACGGTTTCATTTGTGTTAATCTGAATTATCTAAGTGCTAGAATAAAAAAAATTATGTTCATGGTTTTTGTTTTTTATACAAAAACAACAGAAACTTTTTAGTTCCTGGGTCTAAACCGTCGTCTGTGGTTCTGCAGCCCCTTTTAGTCTTTCTAGTCAAACTTGAATCACTACATTCCATCAACATCAGCCTTTAACTTCTGTTTGTTGTCAAAAAAATCTGTATTCAGATTTAACATTTGATTTAGTTTCAGTCTGATTTCCAGTGTGATAAAATGAGAACAAATTGTTTTATCATCTTTATTAAACCTCTACCAGCAACTGGCATGTAACATCTGTCTGTAACAGCAAAGAGGCTTGAATTGGAGGCAACCGGACTTTCGTTCATTTTTTTTTAAAGCGTTTCAACACCTATCCAGGAGTCTTTGTAAATTCTGGTGGCTCACACTTGAACAACCTGTAGTTGCTGTGCTGCTGTTTTTAACAACATGGAGGCCCATCCTCCTAGGCACATTCCAAGTCAGACTTCATTCCCAAAGTCCAACACCTGAGACTGAAACCAGAGGAAACCATTGATTCCTTTCACGTCCCTTCTCTTTTCACCTGTATTCCTACATCAGAGGCAGTGAACCTATCAAGACTCAGTTGGAACATGATGATTCACTAAAAGACAGAACTAATTTAACATTTGTAACTCGTTGGACCGCTAACTCTCAACCACATATTTCACGTACAGAGGCAGCTTTTACAGAAAGAGAGACATGGGTGTGCCTTGGGTTCCCCAGTGTCACCCATCATGGCCAATTTGTACAAGGAGGAGGTGGAGAACAGGACACTCAGTGTTTACAAAGGAACATGACCAGGGGTCCGTTCTTCGTACGTTGCTTAAAACATCCGAGATCAAATGAGACATCCAAGATGATTTCATTCGGCTAATCATGATCCGGCTAATTGGGTTCTTCGAACACACCAGTTGTTTACGATTAGTATGGCTGGATTGAGTTATCTGAGACAACTGCGCGTGCCTGCGTTTGTTTAAAAGGGGAAATGTATCGATAGTAGAAACATTGATCAGCAACGCTGCTATTGGCTGTTCGGCATGGCCAAAGAACGCCCACAGTTTTTCTCCCAAGCAGAACAAGAGCTTGGAAGGTTATGCTGAATTTGAGTCATTAATTAAAACACCTCAAAATCTGTTAAAGCCAGGAGAGAGGGCTGGCAAAAAGCAGCAGACAAATTAAATGTGTAAATACAGTCCATGGTAGATGTTTCTATCACTTTCTACAGTATGAATTTTTGCATTTTAATAATCTCATATTTACTTTGTTCATTTATGTCAGAGCCTCCACGGGACCCACTAGAACATGGGGACAAGTAAAAGTGAAATACAAGAATATTCTACAAAATGGTAGCCTTTAATTATTATACTTTATTTTAAAAAGGCACTTGTTATGTCAAGAGATCCAAATTTCAGTGTCATTCCTTAGACACGGGAAGTAAGGGACATGTGCAAGCTGGGAATTTTAACAAAAAAAAATCTTTATCCATAAAAAATTAACATTTTCCTTTTCCAAGTCATCCACAGTTTACATGGTAAAACTGTATTGCTCCGTGGCTAGATAATCCATCCATAGTTTTTTCTAATCCAATATACGGCTGGACAGGAAGCAAGCCTTTCAAAGTAAACTAAACTTCACAATAAAATGGCCCGAACAAATCTTACTGAATATGATAAAAATAAAAAGCAAACCATCATACAAATAACTTAAATATTTTAGATTTATGGCTCCAACACCACTTTTTCCTCTTTAAAAGCCACTTTTAAATGATGTGTTTGTTTATAACAGCCACCAAGAAAATCTCTCTACAATTACACTGTCGCGCTGCGCTAAAGGATCCTGTCTATTGCGCAATACGCGATTAATTCGAAAAACTCTGAAATTATTCTTGCACCTTCCGCAACAGGTTGCAGTCGTAAAAATGGACATGGCTACGGCAGACTTCCCTATCTCCTCCGCTTATACAGCCGTGATCTAATCTTGTTTACATGAAATAAGCCTGCTCTCAAGCAGGCTTAAGCTGGCGCACATGTTGCTATGACAACAAGTGCAGGATGTCTTTCGAAGAACCAAACGATCCAAGATCATGCCAAATCGTCAACAATGAAATCCTGCTAACTGAGTTAGCGACGTACGAAGAACGGACCCCAGCTCACTAGTTTAGTGGATGTGACTTGGGTCAAAACCGAACCAAAGAAGTTGAGATATTCACCTACAACACTAACTCAATGGACAGCAACATGAGGTTTACCAGAAAAGATGACAAGAACAACATGTTTCCTTTTCTGTACATTGCAGTAGACATGGAGGAAAACGGAAGTCTTAAAACTGAGGTTTACCAAGAGCCCACATACAGAGACCAATACACACAGACCAATATCTGCATTTTGATTCACATCACCCACTGGAGCACAACTCTCTGTTATCAGATGTCTGAGTTACCAGGTTTAAAACATTCTCTCTGCCACAGAGGAGAAACAAGAAGAACACAAACACATGGTGTCCAGATTTTGGACAGGTTGAACAGATGATTTGAAAGAGGCATGAAAGAAGCCATCTTGGTCAAAAGAGAAAATAATTCACTGAACAGAGGGGAGGATTGAGCTTCCAGCTCCCTTGTGTTTACAACTTGGTCCTCCAATCCAGAGAGATTACATCAGCATCTCATTATAATCCAAGTGACCCAGTACTCCACTCGCACCAAGCAACAACTTCTAATGACCCAGGACAATGGCAGGTGGGTCATTGATTTGAATCTGACTTGTAATGTTCCTAGGAGGATGGGCCTTCATGTCCTTTAGAAGTAGCCTGCTCAGAGCCAGAACCAGAATTGACGAATAATCTTGACAGATGTCTAAACGTTTTCAGAAAGAACTGAAGCCGGTCTAATTCTGGTTGTCTCTGATTAAAGCCTTGATAACTGATAATTTGCACCGGCACGTCTGTTTGTAGTTCTTCTTCTTTGAAAAAACTAACCAGTAATAATGAATCTGATGCTTTGAGCTCTGGTGGTCCTCTGCTCTTATAACCATCAGCTGAAATGGTTTCACGTGCTGAACTGAGTCAATGTGATTTACTGAAGCTTCCAGTCAGAGTGAATCAGTGTCAGTGGATGAACTGTTGCTCCATGGCTCCATCTAGTGGTCAGATAGTAGAAGTACAGCAACTGATGGCAGCTTCCTCTGCCTCTCACTGCTGTCTGACTGCATTCAACTGACACTGATATGAAGCAGAGGAGAAGAGCCAATCAGAGGAGGAGCAGCTGATCTTTTTCCAGCACTAATGATGTAAAGGATGATCAGAGTTGATGTGTAGATGAATGATTTGTGTTTCCTCTGCAGGTGAAAGTAGAAAGTGTGTGTGAGCTGATGTGGATGTGAATTCAGCAGCATGGATCAGTGTGAGGACAGAGAGGAGGGAGTCCCTCCCTCTAAAACCACTCTGTGTGGGGAAGCTGAGAGCCAGAGCCACGCTCAGAGGTGAGATCAGCATCTCTAAGTGTCCAGAGCCCTTTTCACACAGCGTTCTCACTATATCAGGCCAAAAGAGACCAAGTGGTCCTGAAGCTGCTGCTGTTCCTCTTTGCTGCTTCATCCAGACTGAACAGAGCAGCTCAGCATGGTACCAGTGGGTTCTGACAAACAGCAAGTCAGTGTTGCAGAACCAGCTGAGTGACACCAGCCTGTTGCTTAGAGCTCTGGGTTCCAGCAGGACACATCTGGAAAAATTCACCAACTTCCAGAACATTTCCTGGATCTTGATGACCAACATGTGTTCAACATTATTCATTCTAGAAAGAAGGACGGCTGATCAGACATTTATGGAAGAATCTTTACATTTATTTTCTGTCTAAACACAACCCAGACCAACAGAACCAGATGGTCCCTCTATGTATTATGGAACCCGTATTGGTCCCAGTTCTTACCCAGAGTTGTTCTGCATCAAACCTAAATATTTAATTAAGATGGAGTCGTTATTTAATTTGTAGACAATTAAATCTGGGTCCTATATTTCAGCCCAGACCCTCTATGTATGCATTAAAATAAGTTTTCTTCTTAAAGGACTCCTAAGACACACAAATGTAAACATCAACCAGAACCAGAACCCAGCTGTGTGTCCTTCAAAAGCGATGATTCAAAGGATAACATCATTGACTTCAAATCTTCAGGACCTGCATCCTCAGAGAGGTGAGCTGTATCTAACTGTTGTAACTGTGGAAACTGAGTCAGTGTGAAATGTTTTTATTCCAACATGTGTTTAACGTGAGCTCAGCTCTTTTTCCCACATTTCTATGTTCATATGTGAAGCGGTGTGTGTTGGATGTTCTCCAGAACCACAGCAGTGAAAGTGGAAAGAATGGATGTTGTTGGAGGCGTCCTGGATGCTGCTACATCATGTTTAACAGCTCTGATCTGTTTGCTTTTGGGCCTCATTGATTAGTCGCCATCATTAAACACTTTTCTCTGCTTAAAGTCAAAGATTTAGTTTGGACTGGAGCTCACTCTGATTGGTTCTGTTCCATGTTAATGAGCTAACTGGACTGTTTAGTCCCTCTCCCATATTCATAGTGATTTAATCAAATCCAACATGGAACCAACTGGACTTTCTTTCGTTGTTCCTGAACCGTTTTGTCATTGTATCTGAAAGTCTTCCTCAGTTTTAGTGACTGAAGAGTTTCAGTTCTTCTCAGCTGGAGCTGGAACAATCACTGGGATCAGAACCAGAGACTTGGTGTTGTTCCCTCACAGGAGTTTAGAGCTGCAGCTGTTCTTCAGCTCTTAAATATCTCAGTGGATTTATTACATTTCAGTTGAGCTTCAGACAAGTTAGCAGAACTGAAGCAACTCATTAAAATGTGTCAGAAATGCTCTGGTCTAAATGCTTCTCTATATGTTTCTTCAACAGCTTTATTGTTACTTTGGGAAACTAATAAAATCCTGATTTCACTGCAAGGAATCATGTTGTGATATTTTAGCCAATCACCACCCTAGTATGGACCGGTCTCCTCAGTCGGGGTCGGAGGTTCTGGAAATGACCCGTTACATTTCTTTAAGAGCCAAGAACAGAAACCCAGTTCCTCCCAGTGAGCTCTCAGATGCTCCAGTTCTATTTGCAGACAGAGGTTTGATCCGTTATCTCCAGAAATCAGCTGCCCTGTTCTGATGAAAACACCTTCATGTCTCCATGTCTGGAGTGTTGATGCTGATCAGGAGGTTCTGCTGCTTCCTGGCTCCATGTCAGACTAAAAGTGGATCACATTTCCACGACCCGCTGGGAAATACCTGGTAGAGCCAGTCTGACCCATCAAGACTTGGTTCATGTGTGCGTTGTGAGAGCAGTTCAGCAGGAAAGGAAAGCTTCATCATCATAAGAATAAATTGATACTTTATTGATCTCACAATGGAGATATTCACTTCTGCATTTAACCCATCCCCTTGGTGACCAGTGGGCTGCAACTGTGGGGCGACTGTGGGGCGCCCGGGTAGCAATCAGGGGTTAAGGGCTTTGCTCAGGGACCCAGAATCTGGGTCCCAGAGTGCAGGCAGTTGGGATTGAACCAGGTACTTGCATCCTTCTCAGAGTGCAACCGCACTGCTCTAACCACTAGGCCAACACTCCCTACCAGAATTTAATACTCCAAGCCTCCCACAATGAGATTCAATCTACTGATCTCTTGCATGGCAAGCGGACACCATCATGTGGTTGGTGGAACCAAGCTGAGCTGAAGTGGACCATCAGAGGTTCTGCTAGTTCTTAGTGGATCAGCAGGAACATTAAACATCTCCAACTATCCTCTGGTTCTCTGCTCACATCCAGTTGTCCTTCCTGGACCTTTACCTTCTGATTGTCTCTGTGTGGACAGATATAATTTGAGCTCACTGGCTTCCAGGGACCTACAGGATCCATTTTAAAATACTCACCATCACATCAGAACCTTACATGGACATGTAGGAGATTATGAGACTGGACTGCAAAGTTGGTTGCCATGGAAATTACAGATAAACTGACTCTGAAGGCAAAGTGTCTGACATACTTATACTGGACAGAATCACTGCTACGTGTGATATGTGTCAGCAAGGACGTCTGCATTACAGATCTTCTCCACCAATGGAATGCTGATATCATACTGGGATTGCCCTGAATGGGTGGACAAATGGTTCAAATTGTTCAGGGACCGGTTGCATTGCGTTGTTATGAGAACATAGTTCTGTCCGTGAACATTCCTCTGCTTATTAGATTAAATATGGAAAAATATAGTTATGATTTGAAGAGTCTTTTTATTACTACAGAAGTCTACAATACAAAACACAGATTATCAGATAAAAGAACAAGGGGAGGCCGAGAACAGATCAATAGTTTGAACAGGCACACATCCACATATCTCAGACATCCTCCAGGTCCACATCAACTCAGATCTAGTAATCAGAACCTGCTGGATTTCCCACACACTGTCCCGAAGACCTATCTGGAGAGAACCTTTACCTCCACTTTCTCCAAGCTCTGGCACACTGTCCCCACTAGCATCAGATCTGCTGCCAGCGTGGACAGTATGAAGTCCCAGTTCAAGGCTGATTTTTGAAAATGTCTACTGGGTGGTGTTATGCCATCAAAGCCATGGACACCATTCAGATTGAATTGGAAGCTGAAAAAGTTTTACACACTTGCTTTTTCACACCCAAAGCAGAGACAGCCTCTGATTGTTCCAATAAGACTTTTGTACTTAAAATAGAAACAAGTCATCTTCATCATCTCATTTTGAGTGCAGGATGTCTAACTATTATAATTTATTTTAGGGGTCAAAATACTCATTCCATTGGCATATAATATTATTTACCTGCTCAAATCTAGAACAAAAACACAAGTTTTAAGAACATTTTACTTATTTTTAGATCCGTTTTTGCAGTGTGACAATAGGTCAGGTCATTTCTGGCCAGACCCTGAGTCTCTTCATTGTTCTTCCTGGGTCTGCTCTGGAGGACAGGGCCTATGGGTGGCTGGGACTAGCCAGCCATGCCCTGCGAGCCACACAGACACAGACTCTTAGTCACTTCTGATTCAATCAATCAATCATGATTTGTTGATTGAAATATAGTGTTAATTGAGATAAACAGGATTATATAGTGATGTTCTCTGGGTGTTCATTTTATCTCTGTTAAGTTCTTGAACTTGAAGAGACGTTGTCACTCCTTATTCTATGTGTGTCCAGAGTATGCTGGAAAAAGATTGCCAGTGCTCGAATCAACTCTTTCCACTATTGTCCTGATACCAACTTAAGAGCTGATATCCACTGGACAATATCTAACAGACAGATAGTTAATTATTAATTCAATTCAATTTTATTTATATAGCGCCAATTCATGAAACATGTCATCTCAAGGCACTTTACAAAGTTAAATTCAATCATATTATACAGATTGGGTCAGATTATACAGATTGGTCAAATTTTTCCTATATAAGGAAACCAGTTGATTGCATCAAAGTCCCGACAAGCAGCACTCACTCCTGGGGAAGCGTAGAGCCACAGGGAGAGTCGTCTGCATTGTACATGGCTTTGCAGCAATCCCTCATACTGAGCAAGCATGAAGCGACAGTGGGAAGAAAAACTCCCCATTAACGGGAAGGAAAAACCTCTAGCAGAACCGGGCTCAGTATGAACGGTCATCTGCCTCGACCGACTGGGGGTTACAGAAGACAGAGCAGAGACACAACAAGAGAGACAAAAAAGCACAGAAGCACACATTGATCCAGTAATCTGTTCTACATTAGATGGTAATAGCGGGTGAGCCGTCTTCTTTGGATGATGTCACATTTAACAGAACGCCAGAACAGGTGTACCTACTATGAAGATCAAAGAGAGAGAACAGAAAGTTAAAGCAGAAATGACAACACGTAATGCATAATTGAAGAACAGTAGAACTCTATAGAGTGAGAAAATTAGATCCTGATGTCCTCCAGTAGCCTAAGCCTATAGCAGTAAAACTATAAAGGTAGCTCAGAGTAACATGAGCCACTCTAGTTATAAGCTTTGTCAAAAAGGAAGGTCTTAAGATTAGTCTTAAAAGTAGACAGGGTGTCTGCTTCACGGACCAAAACTGGGAGTTGGTTCCACAGGAGAGGAGCCTGATAGCTAAAGGATCTGCCTCCCATTCTACTTTTAGAGACTCTAGGAACCACCAGCAGACCTGCAGTCTGAGAGTGAAGTGCTCTGTTAGGAACATACGGGGTAATAAGAGCTCTGATATATGATGGAGCTTGATTATTAAGGGCTTTATACGTTAGAAGAAGAATTTTAAATTCTATTCTTGATTTAACAGGAAGCCAATGAAGGGAAGCTAAAATTGGAGAAATATGATCCCATTTGTTGATTTTCATTAGAACTCTTGCTGCAGCATTTTGGATCAGCTGAAGGCTTTGAACTGCATTTTGTGGACTTCCTGATAGTAAAGAATTACAATAGTCCAGCCTTGAAGTAACAAATGCATGGACTAGTTTTTCAGCATCACTCCTGGACAGAATGTTTCTAATTTTGGCGATATTCCGGAGGTGAAAAAAGGAAACTCTGGAAACCTGTTTAATATGGGATTTAAATGACATGTCTTGGTCAAAAATAACACCAAGGTTTTTTACTTTATTACCAGAGGCCAAGTTAATGTCATCCAGATTAAGTGATTGGTTAAGAGGTTTATTTTTTGAGGACTCTGGCCCAAAGATTACAACTTCTGTCTTGTCAGAATTTAGATGCAGGAAATTTAAAGTCATCCAGCTTTTGATGTCATCAAGACATGACTGCAGTCGAAGTAATTGACTGGATTCATCAGGATTTATGGACAAATATAGCTGAGTGTCATCAGCATAACAGTGGAAATTAATCCCATGCTGTCTGATAATTTTGCCGATCGGAAGCATATATATAGTAGAGAATTGGTCCAAGGACTGAACCCTGTGGTACTCCACATTATTAACATGAACAAACTGGAATCTGTCCGACAGATAAGATTTAAACCAGCCTAATGCTTTCCCCTTAATCCCTACAGTATGTTCAAGTGTTTGTAGGAGAATTTTGTGATCAACTGTATCAAATGCAGCACTGAGATCTAACAGGACAAGTACAGACACAAGTCCATTATCTGAAGCCATGAGAATATCGTTAGTGACCTTCACCAGAGCTGTTTCAGTGCTATGATGAGCTCTGAAGCCTGACTGAAACTCCTCAAGTAGGTCATTGCTTTGTAAATGTTCACAAAGTTGATTAGCAACTACTTTCTCAAGAATTTTAGATAAGAAAAGAAGATTAGATATAGGTCTGTAGTTTACTAGCTCATCTTGATCAAGAGAAGGTTTCTTAAGTAAAGGTTTAATAACAGCTACTTTAAAAACCTGTGGTACATATCCATTTACTAAGGATAGATTAATCATGTCTAAAATAGGACCACTGATGAAAGGGAATACCTCCTTAAACAACTTGGTTGGGATTGTGTCTAACATACAGGTAGAAGGTTTAGATGAAGCTAAGATTTTAGATAGCTCAGAAAGCTCTACTGCTTCTAAACAGTTCAAACACTGTGCAGGTTCTAAAGATTCCTCCAATGCTGCCTTACTTACTGGGGATGAGGTAATCATGTTTGGGAGGATGCCAATTATTTTATTTTTATGGCATCAATTTTATTTATGAAGAATCCCATAAAATCATTACTGCTAAGAGCTAAGGGAATGGATGGATCAACAGAGCTGTAACTCTGAGTAAGTTTGGCAACTGTACTGAAGAGAAATCTAGGATTATTTTTATTCTCTTCAATTAATAATGAAGAATATGCTGCTCTAACTCTGCGAAGGGTCTTGTTATACAACAATAGACTGTCTTTCCAGATTAGGTAGGATTCCTCTTGGTGTGTAGAGCGCCAAAAATTAAACATTAAGTAATTTTAAAATAGTCTATGGTTTCACAACAGTGGTTCTGGTGTTCATCCTTTTAGTTTATCTTCCTCTTATTAAGTTATTTGTATCGTGTTCATTTGATGCTCAGTTTTTCTGTTTTAAGGACTTTTACTGTGAAGCTCTTGGTGATTTCATCTGTTAAAACTGCTGGATGGATATTTCCTTCCTTCCTAATTGTTCTGGTTCCTCCACAGAGTGGACCAGCAGAACTCAGAGGTTCTCAGAGGTCCGTCTGCCCAGCAGCATCAAACCCAGCTGGACTCCATATTTATGGTCTGTACATGTACAACAACTACTTTTCCATCGGTTCTGTTCAGTCGTCTCCATGCTGGACTTTGTGGACCAGTGGACCGTCAGTCTGTCCAACGTGGTTCTGATGTTTGGATCCATGATCTCAGTCTGATGTGTCCTTCATATATTACTCTGTTCCAGCTGCTGGAGGACAACATTGTCACTTTTGTGAAGAAGGAGCTGAAGAAGATCCAGAAGGTTCTGAGACCAGATGACCCAGACTGCTCAGAGAGTCAGAGAGATGATGAGGAGGTGTTGGAAGGTGAGGATGAAGAGCAGAAGAGGAGCAGCAAAGAGGCACTGATGAAGATCACTGTGAACTTCCTGAGGAAGATGAAGCAGGAGGAGCTGGCTGACCGTCTGCAGAGCAGTAAGAGGATTTCTACAAAGATTTAACCTGATGGATAAATCACACATTTACTGATGTCTGAAGAGATGGAATCACATTTATTCACATCATCTTCCGAAGATCATTTGGTTTCTTTTCTGATTTCACTTTTGTGTTAATTTAGAACATCTTGCTGCAGTTTGTCAACATAAACTTAAATCTGGTCTGAAGAAGAAGTTCCAGTGTGTGTTTGAGGGGATCGCTAAAGCAGGAAGTCCAACCCTTCTGAACCAGATCTACACAGAGCTCTACATCACAGAGGGAGGGACTGGAGAGGTCAATGATGAACATGAGGTCAGACAGATTGAAACAGCATCCAGGAAACCACACAGACCAGAAACAACCATCAGACAGGAAGACATCTTTAAAGTCCCACCTGGAAGAGATCAACCAATCAGAACAGTGATGACAAAGGGAGTGGCTGGCATTGGGAAAACAGTCTTAACCCAGAAGTTCACTCTGGACTGGGCTGAAGACAAAGCCCACCAGAACATCCACTTCATATTTCCATTCACCTTCAGAGAGCTGAATGTGCTGAAAGAGAAAAAGTTCAGCTTGGTGGACCTTGTTCATCACTTCTTTACTGAAACCAAAGAAATCTGCAGCTTTGAACACTTCCAGGTTCTGTTCATCTTTGATGGTCTGGATGAGAGTCGACTTCCTCTGGACTTCCAGAACCAGGAGATCCTGACTGATGCTACAGAGTCCACCTCAGTGGATGTTCTGCTGACAAACCTCATCAGGGGGAAACTGCTTCCCTCTGCTCGCCTCTGGATAACCACACGACCTGCAGCAGCCAATCAGATCCCTCCTGAGTGTGTTGGCATGGTGACAGAGGTCAGAGGGTTCACTGACCCACAGAAGGAGGAGTACTTCAGGAAGAGATTCAGAGATAAGAAGCAGGCCAGGAGGATCATCTCTCACATGAAGACATCAAGAAGCCTCCACATCATGTGCCACATCCCAGTCTTCTGCTGGATCACTGCTACGGTTCTGGAGGACGTGTTGGAGACCAGAGAGGGAGGAGAGCTGCCCAGCACCCTGACTGAGATGTACATCCACTTCCTGGTGGTTCAGACCAAAGTGAAGAAGGTCAAGTATGATGGAGGAGCTCAAACAGATTCACACTGGAGTCTAGAGAGCAGGAAGATGATTGAGTCTCTGGGAAAACTGGCTTTTGATCAGCTGCAGAAAGGAAACCTGATCTTCTATGAATCAGACCTGACAGAGTGTGGCATCGATATCAGAGCAGCCTCAGTGTACTCAGGAGTGTTCACACAGATCTTTAGAGAGGAGAGAGGGCTGTACCAGGACAAGGTGTTCTGCTTCATCCATCTGAGTGTTCAGGAGTTTCTAGCTGCTCTTCATGTTCATCAGACCTTCATCAACTCTGGTGTCAACCTGATGGAAGAAACAGAAACATCTAAGGAGTTCTCAGTTTCTAAGGACCCTAAACTAAAGTCTCTTCACCAGAGAGCTGTTGATCAGGCCTTACAGAGTCCAAATGGACACCTGGACTTGTTCCTCCGGTTCCTACTGGGACTTTCACTTCAGACCAATCAGAGACTCCTACAAGGTCTGCTGACACAGACAGGAAGTAGCTCACAGACCTTTCTTGGACTCCTACAAGGTCTGCTGACAGAGACAGGAAGTAGCTCACAGACCAATCAGGAAACAGTTCAGTACATCAAGAAGAAGATCAGTGAGAATGTGTCTGCAGAGAAAAGCATCAATCTGTTCCACTGTCTGAATGAACTGAAGGATCGTTCTCTAGTGGAGGAGATCCAACAGTCTCTGAGTTCAGGAAGTCTCTCCACAGATAATTTGTCTCCTGCTCAGTGGTCAGCTCTGATCTTCATCTTAGTGTCATCAGCAGAAGATCTGGATGTGTTTGACCTGAAGAAATTCTCTGCTTCAGAGGAGGTTTTTCTGAGGCTGCTGCCAGTGGTTAAAGCCTCCAACAAAGCTCTGTAAGGACACAGATTGTTCCTGCTTTTATTTCTGATAGTGGGAAATCTGCTAATGATGGAAATATTGAATCATGTTGCTTCAGTTTATTTATAGTGAACCAGTTCACATCAAAAGGCAACATAAAGATTTGTAAAATCAGACAGAACCATCAATCTTTCCGAAGGAGAACATTGGTGACTGTAAAGAAATCAACAATATTTCTGATGAATTGCTTAATAGCAGATTTTTCTCCCTGTCTCCTCAGACTGAGTGGCTGTAACCTCTCAGAGAGAAGCTGTGAAGCTCTGTCCTCAGTTCTCAGCTCCCAGTCCTCCAGTCTCAGAGAACTGGACCTGAGTAACAACAACCTGCAGGATTCAGGAGTGAAGCTTCTCTCCGCTGCACTGGAGAGTCCAAACTGCAAACTGGAAACTCTCAGGTACAAAGGTCTCCATCCTTTCGAAACCAAATTTCTGTCCATTACCTGTTAAAACATTATGGAAATGGTAGGTCACTGATAGATTTGTCAACTTTTCCTGTCCAACCTTTATTCCCTACAAATAGAAACCAGGGGCAGACTAATTTTATAGGAGTAATTTCTTTTTTGCCCCCTTTTGAAAAATGAAAGATTTTCAGGACCCCCATCCCAACAAAATGGGTCAGAATTGTAACTTTTCTGTTTTTATGTTTTAATGGATTTAAGATATTGATCTAAAAATTTCCCAGAATCAATTTAAAAATGTAAATACATTTTATATCAATGGTTTCTAACAGGTAGAATTTTTTAACATTGCCAAACTTTTTAACGATATAATATTAACAACAATATAAAAGATTTTTAGCCTAACTCGTACCTACAGTTAAAAAAAGGATAACACAAATATGCTCACTGTCTGCAGACACAGCTCCTTCTCTCTCTGAAAAGACAGCACATGTTAATTTTAATTATCCATGAACCTCATCATAAAAAAAATCAAAAATAATATCAAGCCATTAATATTTTTTATATATATAAAAGTTTTATACTTATCCAGGAGTTTATTACCATTATTCATCTCCGGACAACCATGTTACCTGAATGCAGAGAAGCTGTTGCTTTTTAACCTGACTCTAGCCAAATTGATATCGCTCCGCCTAGCTTCACTCACATCCATCTGGGACCTCTTCCATAGAGAGTGATTTCTCCAACCAATTTTATTGTCCAGCCAATCAGGACCTCAGGGCTGGAGTTTCATAGATGTGACGTAGTGGAGAAGCGACCGTGACGTGAGACTGTTTTGATTCAGACAGCAATGGCGGCTCGCATCGAGGAAGCAAGCGTTAACATTGATGCTGCTATTTCTTCCGTGTTGTCCAATCTACCTAATATTGTTTCATTAAAAGAACATCAGAGAACGGCTCTGAAGGCTTTTGTTGGTGGGAACGATGTTTTCGCCCTTTCGCAAGTTTTGTTTTCCGGGGCGCGTCCGCGGCAGAGCGGTTAGCGTGAACCATGTTAGGAGGCCTTTAGTCCTCGACGCGGTCGGCCCAGGATCGACTCCGACCCACGGCGCTTTGCCGCCTGTCTTCCCCCCTCTTCCACCCTCTTCCTGTCAGCTCACTGTCAATAAAACGCGTGACACTAGAGCCGCAAACACATTTAAAAAAATAAATAAATAAAGTTTTGTTTTTTCCTGCGTCGCTCTCACAGCGTCACGGGTTGGCTTCGGTGTGAGTGGTTGAAATAGCACGTTGATAAAGATGACAGACAAGTGGCTTATCCAATCATATGCAAGGATTTTTGATAAGGCCCAGCCTTCAATAAAGGCCATTCCTATGGTTCAGTCCCAGATGGATGTGAGTGGAGCTAGGCGCAGCAAAATACATCTCGCTAGAGTCAGGTTAGTTGCTTTTAGGAACACAGATAATCCCTTCCTAGCCATTCTATTGACCACAGGTCAAAGGTCCTTCAGATCACCAGAGGCCTGTTCTTCATACGTTGCTTAAAACATCCAAGATCAAATGAGACATCCAAGATGATCTCATCCGGCTAATCATGATCTGGCTAATTGGGTTCTTCGAACACACCTGTTGTTTATGATTAGTATGGCTGGATTGAGTTATCTGAGATAACTGCGCGTTCATGCGTTTGTTTAAAAGGGGAAATGTGTCGATAGTAGAAACAATGATCACCAACGCTGCTATTGGCTGTTCAGCATGGCCAAAGAACACCCACAGTTTTTCTCCCAAGCAGAACAAGAGCTTTTAAGGTTATGCCGAATTTGAGTCATTAATTAAAACGACAGGGAACACGTCAAAGTCTGCTAAAGGCAGGAGAGAAGGCTGGCAAAAAGCAGCAGACAAATTAAATGCGTAAGTGCTGTCCATGTTAGATGTTTCCATCACTTTCTACAGTATGTATTTCTGCATTTTAATAATTTCATATTTACTTTGTTCTTTTATGTAAGAGCCTCCACGGGAGCCACTAGAACATGGGCAAAAAAGTGAAGTACAAGAATATTCTACAAAATGGTAGCCTTTAATTATGATCCTGTATTTTAAAAAGCAACTTCTTCCTCTTTTTTAAAAGCCACTGTTAAATGATGTGTTTGTCTGTTTATAACAGCCACCAAGAAAAAGGCTGAAAAGAAAAAGGTTCTTTTTACTTTTGTTGCATGAAGCATGTTTCACAAAATGAGGGTGACATCCGTTCCCTATATAAACGGCATCTTCAACAAAAAATTAGTATTTTGACCTGAAAAAACACAAATTAAGAGGAGAAATTGAACTCCACAACTTGAAAAAGAGAAAAATTGCACTAGAGATCGAGTTGCTTCAAAAGGACCTTCAGAGTAAGTTCTAATACACCATTTGACAGTAGTATTGCTGACTTTACATACATATCTCTTATTGCAGGCAAAATATGACTTGCTGGCTTTTCTTTAAAAATAATTGTTTAAATAAAACAACAGGAACTAAGCATTATTTGTTTCGTCTTTGATTAAACGTTAAAAAACGGTGTTCCACAATTCTGTCCCGTCCTCTGCCACTAGGTGGACAGACTTCCCTATCTCCTCCGCTTATAAAGGTTGCGAGCAGGTTTAAGTTTGCGCACATGTTGCTATGACAGCAATTTCCGGATGAGTTTCGAAGAACCAAACGATCCAAGATCATGCCAAATCGTCAACAATCAAATCCAGCTAACTGAGTTAGCAACGTACGAAGAACGGACCCCTGATTTGTTCTCATTCCTGCTGCTGGTCCAATTTTTGGACCGGCTGCAAGACCAGGATTTGGACCTGCAACCGCATTGTTATTGCTCAACCGGATTATTATTGCTCCCCTTGGGGAGCGGATGGGTTAAAAGCAGAGAACAAATTTCATTAAACAAATTTCATAATAATAATAATAATAATAATAATAATAATAATAATAATAATAATAATAATAATTAATGTATTATTATTATTATTCATGTAGACAGAAATTATAACATCTGCTGGAGCCAGTAGAACTCAGTTGGTGTAAAGGCTGCCATATTTTCTGTGATTCTAATTATTCAGCTCTGGGTTGATAAAAGGTGCAGCATCAAAAATAAATGAATCATAGCAGTTAATGACTGATGTACAATTAATTAAATTAATTGTTTTTCTGAGTAATATGTATATTATTTAATAATTTTTAAGCTGAGTTTATTTAACAAGAGCATATTTTGCTCACAGTAAAACATACATAACATTTTTATTCTTCAATTACTTTAAAAAACATTAAACCAAATACAAAAATTATTGTAAACCTTCTGTGTTTGATTCATAATGATTTACGGCAAAGTGTTTATGGCTGAGACAAAATGTAGTACAATTAATATTTTTAATATAAAAATATTAATGGTGTAGTCTATATCTTTCTAAAATGAGGGGAGATAGAGGGATATTTTCCCACTTTAGCTCCCCTCCTTGAAGGAGCAGAAAGCCATGCCTCCTATCCAGAACAGCAATGCTGACCAAGGAGCATCACCCATTTAGTATAATATTTACACAAATACGTTCATGTTGTACAATGACAATAAAATAAATACAATACTTACAATAAAAAAGTAACAAAACATAATGCATTATCAACTTCTGCTCCCCTTTCCATATACTAAAATGGACTATTCTGTGTTAGCACATAAAAGATCCCAGAAATGCAGTGTGCTGATTGAGTGAGCTGCAGGAGAGTTTAGAACAATGAAAGACAAAGTAGAGCTATCAAAGCAGAGCTGGAAGCTGAAAGTGAGAGAAAAGAAAAAGCTGTTATTGTACCAAAATGGTCTGAGACACTGGATGCCATGAAAGAAGACATTTAGATTTGTGTTAAAAGATGCATTAAGCCCCAAAATGCATTTCAATTAAGTATTTAATTTAAAAACAACTAGATTAGTTTTTATTGTATCCCATATAGTCACTACCTGCTCCACCATAAAACTGACAGAGTCAAAAGAAAAAGAAGACAACACCCACAAACAGGATCCAGTGTTTTTAAAGGTGAAGTTTCTTATTTGGTCTTGGCTTTCTTTCTGAGTGAAAGTCTTTAATTATCTCCCAGTTTCCCACAATAAAGCAAAACATGAGAAGTAGATAGTTTGTCCTTTCCATGTCCTAGTTTTCTGGTCATCGCATCCTCCAGATTTGACTCAGAACATCCAGAACACACCCAGGCCAGAGCCCAGAGTGACAGGTAAACTGGTGGTGAGACAGCATGAGAATGAGATGCAGTAAGTGTGGAAAATATGGGAAAAGGTTCAGTAACGAGTGGACAAAAGACTGAAAGACACTGAAAAACTGGATCTGACCTAAGATGGGAGATGTCTAAAAGTCATTCTATTGATTCTGCAAGTGTGAAATATGTGGTCACCATATGCTGCTAATGCCACTGATCCAAACCACTGGTTTGTTCTTTATCTCAGCTTTAATTATTGACTCCATCAATTAGGTTGAAGCGTCTAAACACCAGATCAATGGTTCTTCTTGGTATTTTAGGTCCAGTTTAAAGTTTGCTAACAGCCACAACCTTCAACAGAGTTTGCGTCAATTTGAAGAATTTCCATTTCCAGTGGAGCTATAGTTAAGATTTATTTGTTTAAATGTGTCAGATGTTACCTTTTATTACCTACAAAAGAAAATACAGTTTGATTTCTATTTTATATTTATTGAAACCAGCTGAGCAGCAGCTTCTTGAGCACTACTTTCTCATGTTAACATCATGTGTTGAATTGTGTGTCTGCAGTTTGTCAGGCTGTCTGGTCTCAGAGGAAGGCTGTGCTTCTCTGGTCTCAGCTCTGAGCTCCAACCCCTCCTATTTGAAAGCGTTGGACCTGAGCTACAATAATCCAGGAGACTCAGTAGTGCAGCTGTGTTCCGCTGGACTGAAGGATCCACACTGGAGACTAGAAGCTCTCAGGTATGGAGGAAAAAAGGTATTTTATGACAAAGTTTGGAGTTTGGAGTTTTGCTTTATGATCTCAGATCATAAATCAAAACCTCCTAATTTAAATTACCTCCTCTCCTACCCCTTCCATTCAGAATAATTGTATATTTTAAATAAGTCTAAAGAATAATTATCCATCCATTTTCTAACATGAGGAGTGCTGGTGCCTATCTCCAGCTGTCAGTGGGCTAGAGGCGGGTTAAACCCTGGACATGTCTATCGCAGGGCAACACAGAAACAAACATTCATGCACACACTCACACCTAAGGAGCACCTAAGGAGGCCAATTAACCTAACAGTAATGTTTTTGGACTGTTAGAAGCCAGCCAGAGTACCCGGAGAGAACCTACTAATGCACAGGTAAAAGATGCAAACTCCATGCAGAAAGCCCAGGGCCAAGGCAGGAGTCGAACCCAGGACCTTCTTGCTGACCTATCCACTGCATCACAGTGCAGCCTAAATAATAATTAAACATAATAGATAAACTAATTAAAGAATAATTAGGACTAGTTTAATGCAGTGTCACACATTGGGAAGATTCAAAATGATGATACAAATCCTGGCAGGTTCAGCATAATGGTCTGTTAGCCCAGAAATACTGGAAAGCTGCTGGCTTACTTTGTGAAAGATTGGAGCAGAAAGACTTCAAATCACTAATCAAAATCTAAAGGATATGTAAATTAAAATAGCTGATATAGACGAGGGTGTTCTGAAGGCAGGACTTCGGTGCAGTTTCGAGTCATGTTAGAAGAGAAGTAAAAATTGTGTTTTTGAAAGAAGTGATGATCTTTACAAGCCAAGTTTTGGAAGCAGTCTATGTGGTATTTCCTTAAAACTGTTGAGCTTTGTATTTTGTCCAATCAGAACAATTTGTTAAGTAGGTTTATTGTTCTAGATCTTTTCTGTCAGCTCATTTTAGCTGATAGCAGATCTGGCTAAGATACCATATTTTTCAGACCATAGGGTGCACCGGACTATAAGGCGCAAAGTGGATTAACGTGTATTTGTCCATCTTTATCCACATATTAACCGAACCAGATTATAAGGCACATTAAATAGGCTAGTGTTATAAGAATTATTATTCTGAAGTCACTATGGCCTCACACCACTCGGACAGAGGAGGCCTGGAGACAAGATGTCTGTGTATGTAATCCACTAATTACATACACAGCAAGGCTGAATGCTGCGTAGATACTGTGCAGCATTGTGATTGTCTAGGATAGACTGTCTTTGTTATGTCTCAAGCCAAGGCCACTGTGCAATATTAGGGAGAGCCGGAAAGCGAGACAGGCAGAGACAGGGCAGACGCAGACTGCAGCGGGACCGTGGGGTGCCATTACTTTCCATCTATGTGATCTCTACTCTGTTTCTCAATAAAAGGGCTGGAACTTCATCACCGCTGTCTCTTCATTTAGTAAAGATGGGAATTCAGTTATTATTGTTTAGAATTCCATCCACATTTGGCGTCACCAACAGGATCTCCGACCGACGAGCCGGGGAGTCCGGGGACCGGAGCAGCTTCAGCTTTTCAAGGGATGTGGAGGAGCTCCTGGTCTCGGAGCGTCTCTGGGGCGTTGCCGCGAAGATCCGAACCTTTGTTTTTGTCTTTAATATCACTCCGCCCCTCTGTGTTTACAACTTTCTCCTGATAGAGCTGTCTGTTCATGGATAGTAATTCTAAGGAGTAGTAGGGGAAGTAGAGGAAGGAGTAGTTGGACTATACTGTCTTGTTTCAAACATAAGGTCATAATAAACATAACTTTTTTATTGAATTAACTTATTAGGTTAATTGTTGCTAGGGTGTACTCCGGGCACATGCTGCCTAAAGGCTCCCACATACTCTGCAGTACTGTGCGCATACTTTGAGCTTGTTTGAGCTTGGTGGACTCTGCTCTGACTCTCCACAGATGATTTACCCTTTGTAGTCGAACTTACTGTTGCCTACAATTCTTGTGGCAAATTCCTACAATTTCCCAAATTTCCAGCAGCGGAACAGATTGCAAAATGTCTGATTAGCTAGCTGAGAACCCTGTTTCTTTTCTAGCAGGCTCCCACCGCACACCTGAAGGGTTCTTGCCAGCGCATTTCAGCGGGATGGACGTTACGCTTAAAGTTGTCAAAGTTACCCTCAAATTAGACAAGGAACAGTATGACACAGATGTTTAAGAGCAACAAAAAAGTCAGTAAATCTCTTGAACAAACATCAGCACAGATATAAACCTCTTGAACTACATTAGCTAGTGCTAGCTTTTATTAGCTGGGGAAGATTCTCAGTCATCCAGGTCTTGGTCATTCCAAAAAAGTAAAAGAAAACACAACAACTGGACTTTTTTCCGAAGTTTGAAGATGTTAACGTCTTTTGACTTTTTTGGAATAGCTTTTATAAGCTTGTCAAACAGCCCCTTTCAAGCTGAAATATGCAATGCTCTGCTTTAGGAATGCATCTAGAAACATAGGGGACCGACACACCAGCGCGCACCAGCCTCCCGGAAAAAACTAACACATGCGAGTGCTCGCCTGCGCACGTGCATCCCTGCCACCAGTCATTCACTGTTATGCTGAAAAACATATTCTGGTGAGGACCCTGACCTGTCAGTGGGAACAGAGAGGGACTGTGATGCTTTGCGTCCTAGAGACCGCCTGCGTGAAGCAGCTCAGTGTGATAGTTCGTGTCACATATAAAACAGAAGAATTCTTGCCTCTGAGAAGTTTATAGTGTGACGCATATCTGTATGTGCAGAGTCTGCCTTGATTTCGCCTCAAGTACACGTGGACTTCCACGGAGTGAACTACACCCGAGTATGTAGGGTCTTTATATGAATGCACTTCTAGTTTCGACATTACAGTCAGGCAGTTTTGTAGACAGCTCAGGGGTCCGATCAGGTAGTGACACAGTGTACCGTAATGCTCTGAATATCCATTGAGTGGAGTGGCTTTGCTGCTTACTAAAGTTGTACTTACACATATCAATGGATTTAGACTACCACTAGTCTACCTGTCTACCTGCTCCCCCATTACATATCAATGGTGAGAATAGCATAGAATAGGTCAGTGAAACTTTCGTCAGATTAGCTCACGGACAGACTGAAGGATTGTTTCAGAACTTCAGACTCTCACGGTGATGACATCAACAGCCTTACTGAATGTATCACAGGCTACATGACCTTCTGTGTGGAGAGCATTGTGCCTACACATTGGCTACGATGCTTTCCAAAAAAAACCCTGGGTGACCCTTCAGCTGAAAGTCCTCCTGAACCAGAAGAAAAAGGCTTTCAACTCAGGGGACAGAGAGGAGAAGCGTAGAGTTCAGCGGAAGCTCCAATGGAGGATCAGGGAAACAAAAAAAACTATGGGAGGAAATTAGAGGAGCAGCTGGCGCAGAACAACATCAGAGATGTGTGGAGAGGTCTCAAGAACATCTCCGGCTTTGGGCAGAGGACCAGCAGGGCTGCAGACGGTGACACCAACTGATGCAGATGAATTAAACAGGTTCTTCAACCAGTTTGACTCCCCTCACACTGGCCCCCTTCCTGCCCTCAACTCTCCACACGTCTCCAACCACCAGCCCCCCAGAGACCTATCCCCCCACTCGCCAAAACTCTCACCAACCCCCTACCCATCCACACCTTCGGTCCTGCCTTCCTCCTCCCTCACAGTCACTTCAATGCATTCCCTCAAGGCTGCTGAGGTCCTGTGCTGATGAGCCCGGTGAGGTCCTCAGCTACATCTACAACCTTAGCCTCAGCCTGGCGGTGGTGCCCACCCTGTGGAAGACCTGCTGTGTGATACCGGTTCACAAAACGCCGCACGCCAAGGAACCAGCCCACTTCAGACCAGTCACCTTGTAATTCCCACCTGATGAAGACCATGGAGCGCCTCATCCAAGCACACCTACGCACCATGGTGAGCCCCACCCTGCAGTTTGCCTACCGGCCCAACATCAGAGTAGAGGACGGCATCATTTATCTGCTTCAGCGGGCGCTCACCCACCTGGAGACCATCGGGAACGCTGTGAGGGTCATGTTTGTTGACTTCTCCAGCGCTTTCAACACCATCAGACTGCTGCTGCTGAGGGGAAAGCTGGAGGACACTGGAGTTGACAAACATCTTGCTGCCTGGACCATCAACTACCTCACTGACCGCCCTCACCATGTGCGGCTGCATGGCTGTCAGTCAGAGGTGGCAATCTGCAGCACCGGGGCCCACCAGGGTACTGTCCTGTCCCCATTTCTCTTCACCCTCTACACCTTGGATTTCACCTACAACAGAAACAGCTGCCATCTTCAGAAGTTCTCCGATGACTCAGCCATTGTGGGCTGTATGTGAGGGGAACGAGCTGGAGTACCGGTCGGTCATCATGAACTTTGTGGACTGGTGTGAGAAGAACCACCTGTGTATAAACACCAGTAACACCAAGGAGATGGTGATTGACTTCAGGAGAGGACCCCCACCTGACTCCCCTGTGAACATCCAGGGGCACGAAATAGAAACTGTGGAGAGCTTCAAATACCTGGGTGTTCACGTCAATAATAAACTGGACTGGACTCAAACACCGACGCCCTGTAGAAGAGCCAGAGCCGCCTCCACCTGAGGAGACTGAGGTCATTTGGAGTGAGCAGGCCCCTGCTTAAAACCTTCTATGACTCTGTGGTGGCCTCAGCCCTCCTATGCACTGTAATTTGCTGGGCCAGAAATAAACTGAATAAGCTCATGAGAAGGGCCACTTCTGTCCTGAGCTGCACTCTGGACTTGGTGGAGGAAGTGGCTGAGAGGAGGGTGTTGTCCAAGCTCACATCCATCATGGACAACACCTTTTACCCTCTGCACCAGACTGCAGAGGAGCTGAGCAGCTCCTTTAGTGACAGACTCATACACCCTGTTTGTAAAGAGGAGCACTACCACAGGTCATTCATTCCTGCTGCCATCAGACTTTACAATGCTGCACTATAACTGCAACAACTTGTGCAATAACTAATGTGTAATTACTATTTAATAACCTGTGCAATAACCTTTGCAATAATCCTGTTAAATAAGAAACTTCAGCTGCTATAGTTATCTCACTACTTCAATGTTGTTTTTTACCTGGTACCACTTTAAATGTACAACGTCAAATCCATATGTGTACAAGTCCCCTTAAATGTATAAAAGTCACCTTGGCATTGGCACCTTTTTCTGATTATTGCAATATGACAAGTGGATTTCTCCACTGTGAGATCAATAAAGTCTATCTTACATATCTTATCTTAACATATTGTTTTTCTTCACCCCCCCCCCCGTTTATTAAACTGCTCCATACAGTTCTAAGTAAAAAAAATAATTATGAGACTTTAAAACATGTTTCATTCATCTAACATTTGTTTAATTGATAATACACACAATCACAATTTTAACCTCATGAAATTCAGTCCTTTATTAAGTATCCTGTTCTCAGTTTTAATGTGTTCAGTCTAAACCTCGAAAAAAAATATTAAGCAGACGTTATTCAGAGTGATTTTCTTACACCTTCACTCATCCATTATTATTACTATTGCATTACCTACAGTTCTTCCAAAGTTAGGCCGCAGTTTCGGTGTAATTTCATCACCCAGTTATCCGTAAATCCTTATTTTATGTTAGCATCACATCTTGTACCAGCCGATTAATCATGGGAATAAATCAAGTTTTCTCCAACCTTAGAATGTGCATTTTCATATAATTATCAATCGCTGTGTGTCTTAATTATTGAAGAAATTGTATAACGCCTTCAAACCATTTAAATATCGACCCTACTTTAAAGCTCTGTTCAGCCTTAGTATATGCATTTTAATCTGTGGATTAGAGGAATTCTTTGATGAACTGCAGTCATATTTGTCTAGGCCTCTGCAATTGGATATTTGTGATTTGAGCGCGGACCTGGTCAGAACAGAGAAAGTCTTCTCTGATGCTTCTTCTTCTGGCAACCCCCCCCCCCCCCCCCCCCCACAAAAAAAAAACCTGGTTCCAAGTGCATCAGCCGTCGAAATACTTTCACCACCTGTGAAGCTTGTCCTGGATGTCTCCAACACCCCATGTGTGAAATGTGTCACACAAGGGGCAAAACTATATCCTTGCCTTTTCATAGGCTGAATCATGAAACCATCGTTGTAAGCCCAGGATGTCACCACAGGTTCTGTTAAGTGTCCTGCTTTAGACCATTTGCCCAGAGATGCATGTTGCTGAATAACAGGTGGAACTAAAGTGTTCTGCTTGTCCCTTCTGTTGTCTCCTTAAACCAGCAGGATGTGCAGGAGTATGGTACCTGAACTCTGCTCAATATGAAGCAAGAGCGTATCTACATCATTCATGATCCAAGTCATGATGGATTTCATTCATGCAGCAACAATTGAACTTGTTATGAAAACTAATTAGACATACAAAATTAAGGTTTTTACCATCCAGACCTTTAGAACCAGTTCAGCTCAATAATTCAGTTGTTTCTATGAAAGATGAACAGATTGTATCTGAAATGATCAAATTCTTCACTTCTACTGATGTTCCAGCATATCTATAGAAAATGGAGCTGCAGCTCTGAGATATTTTAGTCCTCATGTCTTCTATCAATGAATCCACTGATTAAAGCAGTAATCTCAGAGACTTGTGCTACTCCAGAGGTTCCCAAGGTTTGTTCCTGGAAGCTCCTACTTGGACCTCCAATCCAGGCTCCGCCCCCTTTAGAGAAGATCTTTCCATGGATGAAGCTAAGAGTCACCTTGATGCTGCAGACCTTTGTTCAGGGAGGAGATGGCAGGATGTTTGTGACAGTCTGTTCCAGGCTTTAGTTGTTCTCCTCATGAGGAGCTGAAGTCTCTGACAGGAACGTAGAGCTGAACAGGAGAAGAACTTGAAGCTTTCTTCTTGGCCTGTCTGCTTGCAGCAGCGTGACAATCCAACATTTTAGTCTGACTTCATCTGGAAATATTTCTCTGAGCCTGAATCAGTTTGAAGGCAGACGAGCTCCTCATCAGAGCTGAGATCTTCTATGTCCTCCATGCTGGAAATGTAGAAGTCCAGCAGCTCCTGATGTGTGACATCAGAGCGTGTCATCGTCAGTAGAACGGGACTTCATTTCCCTCTCAAAGCAGGTTGGAAATCTGTGTGGAAAGATGCAAACAAAGACTCTCTGGACTGATTTATCTGCTGGGGGCCTTGTTCCAGAGGCTCCTTGGACACTTTCACAAGCCATTACTGCAGCTGCTGAATTGTTCTTTTTCTTCTTCTTCTTGAATTTTATTGGCAGTTAGCAATAAACGTTAGGTGACCGTTACCGCCACCAACTAGTATGGAGTGTGGACCACATGACAAGAAAAAAAAAACTATATCCTATTATTAGGGCTGGGCAAGTTAACGCATTAATTTTGCGTTAATTCATTAGACTATTAACGGCGATATTTATTTTATTGCGCATTAACGCATGTTGCTCACATGCTTTCAGTCAGTGTTAGTCAGCACGCGCGCTGACTGCAGCTCGCTGTGTCACAGCAGCACTCTGCTGCTCCCCCTCCCCTCTCGTACATGGCTCAGCGGCGCCAGCCAATAAGCACGCAGGCTCAGCCTGGCCCGCCCACTCAGCTCTCACACAAACTCAACACACAAACAATCGCGTTGCTGAGCGAGACCGCAGCAGCGGAAAAACATGAACAGGGGAAGTAGCACCGTTTGGCTTTATTTTAATACCGTAAATGAAATCAAGCTGTATGTTTTGTAAAAAGCCGGACCCACAGACGTCTCTGACTGAGGCGTTTCAGTCCTCCAGAGAACATCCAGGTAGATCAGAGTGGTCATCTTCAGCAGCAGTTCATGTTAACTTTCAAAGTAGATATTATCTATCATATGTTACTGGAGCCCACACAGAAAATGTAATTAAGACCTTGAAAGAACCCAGTACATATATTAAAAAGTGTTATTTAAAATAAGATAACATTAGCTAATCCTTTTTTTATCCCACGGCGGGGAAATTTATAGGATTAAAGCAACAGGCAGGTGCATACAACATAGACAAAATTACATAAGGATTGAAAGATATAAGAGGTGGATTAGCGAAAAAACACTGGTCATAACATTATTGTTATTATTATTATTATTATTATTTAATTGTAATAATAAAATAAAAACCACAAAACCCAAAAGGTCAACAGTTTAATGATACATCAAGCTTAGGGACTGGCTAATATACAGCAGGTCAAAAAAGGCCATATTTTGGCTGCAGTGCTGCTGTTCTCTTATGAAGAAAAGATCAACTAGTACACTAAATTCAATAGATGGGTTGAAAATATCCAGTATAAAATACAGAGATTCCCAGGGCGTGAAGTATACAGGTGTAGAGGGGGGGCCAAAAAGACTGTGTTGTCCCGGGCCCTAGCAAAGCTGTCAGCCGGCCTGGTTGTAACCACTGCCAAGTTAAACTTTCTTATCACCAGAGCACCTTGAGCTTAACATATCACTTAAATGCCAAACACACTGTAGACATCACCAAACAATTCAATGACTCAGAGAAGTTAACCAATGTAATGGCGAAGTGGATAGCTACTGTAGACCTTTTTTGTGCTTCACACTTTGGTATTTAACATAAAATGGTAATGCTGCTCCCTGCTGTTACCTCAGAAATTGCCTGTTTTTGGTAGATTTTTTCCCCATAAAGAGAATTTCCTGTCAGTGGCAATAAGCTTTAATTTATTATTATTGCTATTTTTTGTTTTACATGTTTACGTTGAGCTTTACACTAAATATGTATTACTGATAAGTGCTACAAATGTTACAACACTTTTGTTCATATGGCAGCAGAACATAAAATAAAAGTGCTCTTTACACTACTTTTGAATTCATTCTTGGAGTTTGCGCATACAATGCGATTAATCATGATTAATCGGGCAAATTATGCGGTTAATCGTGTTTAAAGATTTTAATCGTTGCCCAGCCCTACCTATTATACAACCTAATCTGTTTCAAAAACTCAAATATAACCTGATATCCTCTGCTTCCTGATTCTTTTGCTGTAAATCGACAATGTCAAGTTTCATTTTCATGTTACGAAGTTTCTTAATTAACTTGTTTCTCTGAATGAAATATTTCCTACAATTCAAAATAACATGTTCCACTGTTTCATCTTCCCCACAGTCACATTTCCCCATCTGATGTTTCCCTATCAAAAATAATGATCTATTCAATCCTGTGTGTCCTATTCTAAGTCGTGAAATAATTATCTCCTCTCTCCTGTTCCTTTATGTTTTTTTCATTTGTCCAATTCTCTTTTGGATTTTATAAAACCACCTTCCTTTCTTTTCTTCTTCCCATAACTTTTGCCACCTCTCTTTTGTTTTTTGTTTAATTATACCCTCTATTTCTGTTAAACTAAAACTAACATTAATATCTACCCTTACCTTATTGGTACTCTCCATAGCCATCCTGTCTGCCATTTCATTTCCTTTAATCTCGTTATGTGCCGGAACCCAAACAAAGGCTGTTTCTCAATATGCGTTCTTGAGCGTTCTCGTGTGCTCATGTGCTCGTGACACGTCATCAGCCTCAGCCCGAGCACTGTTCCAATACCGAGAACGCCAAATCGAGAACGCGCCGAATTCCCCGGATGTTGTTCTCGCCCCGCCCTCTTTATCGAGCATGCATCAGAGCAGACTTGTGCATTCTTCAGACTGACCGCTTTCCCAGAATGCACTGCGGCAAGATAAGTTTTAGGCTTTTTTGAAATTAAAAATGTTGTTTTAAAAATGTTTTCAATAAGATTTATTGTGGTGTAGTATATAAATAGTTTTGAATGTTAAAGAAATGCTAAAGAACTGTGCGTCTCATGACGTCACAAGTACGCTTCTGTTCCAATACACCATACGTGCTGCGTGCTCGCGTTCTTTTCAAGTCCGATCTTCCTGTATTCTCCCCAAGACCGGACTTGACGAGAACGCGAGTCCGTACTCGCATTCTCGTGAATTGAGAAACGGCCAAAATTTTTGCTGAATTCAGGAAGCTGTATCTTCTTCTTGGTCTCATTGTAAATGTGTGCAGTGCCACCTGGTGGTGCTGATTGGTAGAGGAAGAGCTGAAAGGTTGGAGGTGTTTGTCAGAGGTCTGTGATGATGGAAGCCTCTCCCTGGTTTGTGAGTCTGAGCTCAGAGATCAGGGGCCCTTTCTTTGTATGTTGCTAACTCAGTTAGCTGGATTTGATTGTTGACAATTTGGGATGATCTTGGATTGTTTGGTTCTTCGACAGTCATCCTGGACTTGCTGTCATAGCAACATGTGCGCAATCTTAAGCTTGCTCGCGAGCAGGCTTATTTCATGTAAACAGGATTACATCGCAGTTTTATAAGCGGCGGAGATAGGGAAGTCTGTCGTAGCCATGTGTTGTCCATTTTTACGGCTGCAACCTGTTGTGGAAGGTGAGAGAATAATTTGCAGAACTTTTTTGAATTAATCACATATTGCGCAAAAGACAGGATCCTTTAGCACAGCACAACAGCGTAATTGTAGAGAGATTTTTATTGGTGGCTGTTATAAACAGACGAACACATCTTTTAACAGTGGCTTTTAAAAAGAGGAAAAAGTGGTGTTAGAGCCATAAATAGAAAATATTTAAGTTTTTTGTATGATGGTTTGCTTTTTTTATTTTTTATGGATATTTATTTAGGCCGTTTTATTGTGAAGTTTAGTCTTACTTTGAAAGGCTCGCTTCCTTGTCGAGCCGTATATTGTATTAGAAAAAACTATGGATGGATTATCTAGACAGCAATACAGTTTTTGACCGTGTAAACTGTGTATGATTTGGAAAAGGAAAAACGTCATTTTTTATAGATAAAGAATTTTTAGTTAAAATTCCCGGTTTGCATGCGTCCTTTACTTCCAGTGTCTAAGGAATGACACCGATGTTGGATCTGTTGCCATAACAAGTGGCTTTTTAAAATAAAGTATAACCGGGGAGTGTTGGCCTAGTGGTTAGAGCAGTGCGCTTGCACTCAGAGAAGGACGCAAGTACCCGGTTCGATCCCCAGTGCCTGCACTCTGGGTCCCTGAGCAAGACCCTTAACCCCAGATTGCTCCCCGGGCGCCGCACATGGCAGCCCATGCTCCCCAAGGGGATGGGTTAAATGCAGAGAACACATTTTGTTGCTTTGTACTTCTATTCTATTCTTCTAATTAAAGGCTACCATTTTGTAGAATATTCTTGTACTTCACTTTTTTCCCCATGTTCTAGTGGCTCTTACATAAAAGAACAAAGTAAATATGAAATTATTAAATGCAAAAATACATACTGTAGAAAGTGATAGAAACATCTACCATGGACAGCACTTACACATGTAATTTGTCTGCTGCTTTTTGCCAGCCCTCTCTCCTGGCTTTAACAGACTTTGAGGTGTTACCTATCGTTTTAATTAATGACTCAAATTTGGCATAACCTTCCATTAAAGGAATCTTGTTCTGCTTGGGAGAAAAACTGTGGGCGGTCTTTGGCCATGCTGAACAACCAATAGCAGCGTTGCTGATCATTGTTTCTACTATCGATACATTTCCCCTTTTAAAGCGACGCATGAACACGCAGTTATCTCAGATAACTCAATTCAGCCATACTAATCATAAACAACAGGTGTGTTGGAAGAACCCAATTAGCCGGATCATGATTAGCCGGATGAGATCATATTGGATGTCTCATTTGATCATAGATGTTTTAAGCAACGTACAAAGAACGGACCCCGGGTGCTTGGTGCAGAGCGATTGTTTGGTAAATGTCTGGTGTGTGGACGGGAGGTTTTGTAAATAATTTTTTGACCACTTTTAGAGCTTCAAACAGTAAATTGAGATTATTTTTCATTTTCAACTAAGTTGCAAGACATTTTTTAGTAATTATTTTGTCTATACTTTTTCAAAAAATAAATCACATTTTTGCAAAACAATGAAGTCGGAAGTGCGTCCAAATCAAACCACCTGTTACCACCCACGGCTTATGTTGGAAATTTTGATTTTTTGGAACATAGAAGGCCACGACATGTTTACTTAGTTTCCTGATGTCCTTTTAGGCTTCAGGCTGTTTCTTCAGGTTGTTACTGGGCTCTTCTTACTTTCTCTGGATTTTTACAACAAGTGGACGTGTCCAAATGTTGGACTGGTCCTTTATCAGTGTAGGACAATGTGTGTCTGAGAGACATGTAATGTCCATGTTTGCTGCTGAAAGAGACTGATGGTCTGACCCCCCTCCTCCTTTCAGGGTGGAGCCTGCTGGAGTCCGATGGTTGACACCAGGTCTGAGGAAGTGTAAGTGTGTTTTTCATTTGATTCATGACAACAAAGCAGCTCACATTCAACCATCTTCAAACTGTCCATCACTCATTCAGGAGTCATCCTCAAAGTGTCAATAAATGATCAATAACTGCAGCTGGATTGTCTTTGTTCTCTCCGTCAGATTCCTGTCAACTCACAATCGACACAAACACAGTGAGCAGAAAACTCAAACTGTCTGAAGACAACAGGAAGGTGACACGTGTGGAGAAAGAGCTTCAGTCATATCCTGATTATCCAGACAGATTTGATGTTCCTCAACTGCTGTGTAGAACTGGTCTGACTGGTCGCTGTTACTGGGAGGTCGAGTGGAGAGGAGGAGTTAATATATCAGTGAGTTACAGAACAATGAGGAGGAAAGGAGACAGTGGAGAGTGTTGGTTTGGATGGAATGATCAGTCCTGGAGTCTGAACTGCTCTGATCACGGTTACTATGTCTGTCACAATAGCAAACGAACATCTATCTCCTCCTCCTCCGTCTCCAACAGAGTAGCAGTGTATGTGGACTGTCCTGCTGGTATTCTGTCCTTCTACAGAGTCTCCTCTGACTCACTGATCCACCTCCACACCTTCAACACCACATTCACTGAACCTCTGCTTCCTGGCTTTGGGTTCTGGTCCAGTTCTGGTTCCTCAGTGTTTCTGTGCTGATGGAGTCTAAAGAGTCTCCTCCTGTCAGAGAAAGCCTCTCCCTGTTGAACAGATAGTTCAGTCTGTTCATGTCTGTCTCTTTCACTCAGAAACAGGTTTTCACATTCATGGATTCAATCTGTTTCTTTGTGAAACTCTTCTAAATGATTCCTTGGAAACTTTTTCCTCTTCCAGTCCTTTAAAGATGGAAGCTGGGATTATTCCAGGATCCACATGTTGTTTTTCTGCCTGTTTCCAGTCAAAGCTTCACTCTGAATATCAGCATGTTGACTTTCTCTCTTGGTTTTTTACTTTCATTCATGAGCCAGATTTCATTGAAATGTTGGCCAGTTTTTCTCAATGTCTTGACATCATCTGTTTCTGTCGGTTCCTATTTTTCTGAACACTTTTTAGATTCAAATGTTAAATCTTCCTTTTGTATGTTTGCTGCATTTCTACTTTATGTGTTTTAATGAGCAGTGGATCATTGCACCATCCTGATGGAGTAAATAGCCCCAATGAGTACCTGGTGAATCTCTACAGACACAGGAGGATCAGATTAGAGGGATGAGCAGCCATCACACATGATTCATACCACCACCTGTGGTAAGGGCCAGAAGAGTCAGTCAGGTGGCCCACACCAACCTAAACCCCCCACCACATGTTAGAGTTCACACCTTAGATCAGAAGAAGTGTTCATGGAAATATTTCTCCCAAACACACACACATAACTGATGCCCAAAACAACATACAAACTTAGACTAGTCTCCCCTGCTTAAATGTTGTCTCGTCATATGTGCTTTTCTCGTGCAAGGTTTTTTGATATCTCAAACTGTATCCTGGCATTGGGATAAAGTGTGAAATATGTCTTTTTTTCCTCTCCTTCCCCAATATGTGGCTCCTATATATCGAAAGAGTTAAAGGAAGCGTTCTATGGTAACCGCGTCAGACGGGGTCCTCGGCAGCAAGGCCTCAGTCAATCGTTTGTGATGTATGTGATGGATGGTTGTAATGGAACTGTAATTTTCCTCTAGGATTATTAAAGTGTTTCTGATTCTGATTCTGAGAAGCATTCTTCCTTACATCATCAAAGGTTAGTTCCTCCATTGGTTCATGAACATAAACAATTTCCCAGGTGGTCCAGGTTGACCTCATAGTTATGGTCCGTATTCGCCAACTTGAGTCCCTTAATCGGGACATAGAACATTCAAACATGCATAATTATCTGCAGGAAGTCAAATGTTGTCTTTTTGGCCTGACATTTCCCTCATCTTGTGAGAAACTAAAGCTTACTTGGAAAGCAACAGTCAGAAGCGTTCATGTTTAAATTAAAGCTCTTCCTCCAGAGATTCGTGAAAGTTATTGAGTTCTTCACCAAGCTTTATGAGAAGAATATTCTGTGTACAGGGATCCAGCTTTGATAACTCTTGACACTTTTGCCTGTCTTCAAAAAGAAAATGAATCGCACAAAGATTTTTACTATTGCGTAAGGAATGTTTATTCTCAGGGATGTAATTCTCCAGGTCCTGAAGAGGACCCACTTTTTCAGTCTTTGTTCCTTCATTAGATCAGATTAGATTAGATTAGATTCAACTTTATTGTCATTACACAGGTACAGGTACAAGGCAACGAAATGCAGTATAGGTCTAACCAGAAGTGCAATAGCAGCAAGTGCAGGATAAAATATGGTTCCATAAGTATAGGACATGGGTTTTTACTGAATAAATATAGAGATGGATACTATCATAAACAGAATTTTACTGATAGATTTGTCCTATGAGTTTAATATATACATAACTAGTATTGTGAACTAAATTTACAGCTGGATATGTATATCCATATAATGTATATAATATACAGGTGGATATTACTATAAATAGAGTTTTACAGATATGTACAATAGCATAATATACAGATGATTGTTATTATGACAGAGTTTACATGTACTATGAATATATGTACAGATGGCTATTACTATAGGCAGAATTGTGAGCATGCTATGCAGGTAGCTATTACTATAAAATGAATAAATAAAGTTTGGACAGAAGCTATTTAAATTAAAGTGCAGTGGAAGGTAATTGCATATTACAGTTAAAGTACGGTATTGCAAATGAACATGTAAACAATTGGTACTGTGAATAAACAGTCGGCAGTGCAAATCAATATTCAGTCATGGTGAGTAGTGCAAGATGCATGTGAACAGTTGTTATAATAGTAACAGTCAGGAGTGCAGGTGAACATTACAGTCTTGTAAATAACAGAATAACAAAATGGAGGTAGGTGTGAGGAGGGAGAGGAGAGTCTATCAGTGAGGGTTAGAGTTCAATAAAGAGACAGCTCTCGGGAAAAAGCTGTTCTTTAATCTGCTGGTCCTGGTCCGGAGGCACCTGAAACGCCTGCTGGAGGGCAGGAGAGAAAACAGTCTGTGGGCTGGGTGGGATGAGTCCTTAAGGATGCTGCGGGCTCGATGTAGGCAGCGTTTCTTCTGGATGTGCTCAGTGGTGGGTAGTGGAGTCCCAGTGATGTGCTGGGCGGCTTTCACCACCCGCTGCAATGCCTTGTACTCTGCAACAGTACAGCTCTCATACCACACTGTTGCACAGTTGGTCAGGATTCTTTCTATTGCACAGCGATAGAAGTTCACCAGGATAGTCGAGGAGAGCTGATTTTTCCTCAGTGTCCTCAGGAAGAAGAGGCACTTGTGAGCCTTCTTGACCAGGCAGGAGGTGTTGGTTGACCAGGACATGTCTGCTGAGATGTGGGTCCCCAGAAACTTGAAACTGGAGACACACTCGTGTCTCCAGTTTCAAGTTATTTTCTGGTTATTTTCAGTGCACCATGTGGCCAGGTGCTTGATCTCCTCCCTGTATGCAGTCTCATCGTTGTTGCTGATGAGACTAGGGATGGGAATCTTCACCACCAAGGCGATACGATACACATCTCGATACACAGCCAACGATTCGATACATTCACGATTCATGGAATTTCTAGTGATAAGATTCGATACGATTCTCCAACCTCCTGCGATCCGGTGCGATACAGAACGATCTAAATTTAAAATGCTGCGATACAGTGCGATACGATACGATACAATACGATGCGATGCAATGCAGAAGAAAAGTACACCATGGACTACATAGTTCAAGTTATGGCACGCAAGCTAACCTTTTATTTTGAAACAAAGGAAGTGCAACTTAGAGAGTGATTGTCTCTCTGAAACTTTATAAGTGTAAACTTCAAACAAAAATAAGATTTCTCTGTAGTGCATGTTGTCCAACAATTGAAGCAAAGGCACAAAGGCACATTTTCCAGTTAAGCCTTTAAAAAAGTGCTTGAAGTTTATACATGAGGTAAAACAAATAAAATGCCCTTATACAAAAGGTGCAGGCCAGGATATTCCATCTATTATAAAAACTAAAAGAAAAACTTAACACAGGGACACATCACATTTTCCCCCAAATATACAATGCACACCATTGACAAGTACACCCCATTTGAAAAGCAACATTTTGAACAATATTCTAATAGGCACACAAGTAATTTCCAAAATGTGCATAGGTAAAAATGGTATGTCCAAAATGTGCATACAATATCTGAAGAGCAAACTAAGGTTAATAATCTAACTAAAATGTCATTTTCCATTTACTCAGTGCACATTTTGAAAATAACATGTCTACTTATTGAAATATAGTTTAAAATGTTACGTTTCAAAAGGGGTATACTCATTACCTCTGTGCCTCTGTAAAATGATTAATCATTCTGAACAAATGATCATAACAAGGGAGTAACAGTTCCCCATATGGAAATTAAGACAAGTGAATCCCAACATTTAACCCAGATGGGTCTTTTTCAAATTCTTTTTAAGAAAGATCAATTGATCAACATGGTCAGGGTGCAGGAGACTACGTTGGGCAGTGACAATATTCCCTGCACTGCTAAAGACACGCTCAGAGCTCACACTAGTTGCTGGAATGGACAAGTAATCCTTAGCTAAAGCTGAAAGGAGTGGCAGGTCCACCTGCCCTTTCCACCACTGCAACACATCACCGCCTAGTTCTAAGGAATCTCTCTCTCTGTATTTTAAAATTTCATCCTTAGCTTTCTCCCTCATGGTCTTCAATGGCGTTCTTGTGGTGATGAACTCTCCAAACAGCTGGTCCATGGCAGTCTTCTTTTTAGGAGAGGGCGAGGCATCATCATCTAAGGAAGACATGTACAAGACTATTAGTATATTGAACAATATGAGCAGTCAACACAACACAAGACTACACACTGTTTAACAATGATAACATACGAGTCAACATCTGTTGTGCTGTATTTAAAAGATTATCTCCATGCCCATGGACCAATAAATAAGTATTTTTTGTCTCTGTTAATGAACAGTCAATTACTCATACACAGTCAACACACACCTCTCCGTTCCCTGCTGGGGCTTCAGTCGCTGCCTCCCTCATCTGCCTCTCCTTCATACAGTGCAGCACTGTCTTCTGCCTGACAATCCAAATCAAAAAGAGTATTTTGTTGTCAAAATGTAAATAACAAGTCTTAGCACAGAATATAATAGCATTTGACCAGACTCCAAATCAAACATAACACTGTACATATTATACAGACAAATTGAACATAAAAATGTAGAGATCTATTGTGTGTGTCTGTGTGTGTGTGTGTATGTGTGTGTGTGTGTGTGTGTGTGTGTGTGTGTGTGTGTGTGTGTGTGTGTGTGTGTGTGTGTGTGTGTGTGTGTGTGTGTGTGTTTGAGTGAGTGAGTGAGTGACAGAGACAGAGACAGAGACAGGGAGGGAGGTGGTCACATTCTATAGGCCTAAAGTAAAAGGAAAAAAAAGTCAATAAATTACCTGCTCGTTCATCTTCACCACCTCAGATGTTATTTTCATGAAGATGAGGTCTCTGGAGTCCACATCAAGGAAAGCCAGGTCTTTGAATCTGGGATCAAGGCCCGATGCATTGTAGAGGAGTTCTTGGAGATCCAAGTAACGATCAAAAAAATCTTGTCTGAAGCGCTGCTTCATATCTGCAATGATTGGCAGGTCAGTGTTGTCTTTGGAGAAGTGTTTGTGGAGTTTGGCTTGTATTGGGGCGATCATTGAGATGGTTGGGCTTTTTTCTTCACTCAAAAGTGTGGTGGCCACTTTGACAGGGGACATCAGCTTGATGATTTCTTGGATCAGAGTCATGTCGTCCTCATTCACTGCTAACAGGCCCTCTCCCCTCCTGATCCTTCTCGACAGCATGGCGTTCAACAGAGCAGGATGTTGCTCCCAGAATCTCTCCAGCATGTCCACAGAGCTGTTCCATCTTGTACAGACATCGTGAATAAGTTTGTGGTTGGGTAGGCGTAGCTGGGACTGAATTTCCCTCAAAACCTCAGCTGCTTGTGGGCTTTTATGGAAGTATGTAACAACCTTCCTCACCTTCACCAACAATTCGGACACCCTGTCCACCTTCAGTGCCTTTTGCGAGGCCAAGTTTAATGTGTGGGCTACGCATCGGACATGGGGTGTTATCTCTGCGCCAGCCCCTGCCACTAGCATGTTTCTTGCGTTGTCTGTCACCAAGGCAGGTTTTTTTTCTCCGAGGTTCCACTCGCGAAGTACATCTTGCAGCAACGCAGCCAAGTTGACCCCAGTGTGAGACTCATTAAACACTCGCGTTTGCAGGACGTGAGACTGCATGTCCCACTCTTCGTTCACGTAGTGTGCCGTAACAGTAATGTAAGAATCAGTGGCACAGGAGGTCCAACCATCAACCGTTATTGACACCCTCTGTGCACGACCCATTGAGCTGAGAACATCCACTTTCACTTTCTCGTAAAGCGCAGGAACTATTCGGTCCGAAAACACCCTTCTGTCTGGTATGCTATACCTTGGCTCCAACACTTCAAGCAGGTATTTGAATCCCTCGTTTGCTGTAATGTTGTACGGTTGGATGCCTTTGCAGAGGAAGAAAGATAAGGCGTCCGTGATAGAATTCGCCCGGGCAGAATTGCTTGCAAGTGGCGCTTGAAAAAAATTAGGTATTCGTGGCTCACGTGAAGTTGTTGCAGTAGCACTGCTAGCTGACGTCTCCGGGGATTGGACTACTGTACTGTGGTGCCGCTTCAGATGTTGCGACATATTTGTTGTGCTGCCTGTATATCGTACCTCTGTTCTGCAGTGTTTACATATGACCATTGTCTTGTCCAACTCTCCATCTCGTTTGTAGAAGCCAAAGTCTTTCCATACCGTTGACCTAAAGCGCGTAACCGAATGTATTATCTCTGTTTCGTTTTCCTCCATGCTAACGTGGTTTCTAGCTTGCCGCCTCTGTCCTCTTCGAAAGCAAGTTTAGACCCTCCTACTCGCGCGAGGCTTGGGGCGAGACTTGAGTGGCAGAGAGACTAGCATGCACGCAGTAGGCAACAGGGATGGAAAGAAACGCAACTAAAACTCAAAGACACGTTTCTAAAAAGTTATAATAATAGAAGATAATAATCGGTTTGTATCGATGCAGGTAGTTTTGATACGATGCATCTCGAGTTTATGTGCGGTTTTTACCGATGCAGACGTTTGCAAATCGATGCAACCGTATCCAACAGGTCGTTCCGATGTTCCGACACGCATCGGTGAATCTTGCCATGCCTAGATGAGACCAATCACCGTAGTGTCGTCCGCAAACTTGATGATGGAGTTGGATGCATACACAGGCTTGCAGTGGTGGGTGAAGAGGGAGTAGAGAAACGGGCTTAGCACACAGCCCTGTGGTACACCAGTGTTGAGTGTGATGGACATAATTTACATGAGAGTGTACTTAATCTTAGACAACTTTGTTGTCATTTTGTATGAGTGCATACACAGTGAAATTTCGTTACATACAGCTTACGACAGTGTAGTGAGATTACAAGTGGGATAAGGCAACGACATCAGAGGTGTTCTATCTGACCCAGACTGACGGAGGTTTGGTGGTGAGGAAGTCTAGCAGCCAGTTGCGAAGGGGTGTGCTGAAGCCCAGATGTTCCAGTTTTCTTACCAGATGCTGTGGGATGATGGTGTTGAACGCTGATCTGAAGTCCAGGAACAGCATCTGCATGTAGGTGTTCTTCTCCTCCAGGTGTGCCAGGCTCAGGTGAAGAGGGGAGGAGATGGCGTCCTCAGTGGAGCAGTTCCGCCGGTAGGCAAATTGGAACGGGTCGAATGTTGGGGGGAGACTGGAGACGATGTCTTCCTTTACCAGCCTTTCAAAACACTTCATCATGATGGGAGTCAGTGCAACAGGCCTCAAATCGTTAAAACAGGTGACTTGAGGTTTCTTTAGCACCGGAATGATGGAGGCAGACTTAAGCATACTGGCACTATGGCTTGGTCCAGCGAGATTTTAAAAATGTCTGTGAAGACACCAGCCAGCTGACCTGCACACTCCTTGAACACTCGCCCAGGTATGTTGTCAGGACCTGCGGCCTTCTGCAGGTTGACTCTCAGATTCTTCCACATGTCGGCTGTCGGATTCTGATCCAATCAGCATCTTTAGGAGACACTGAGATGCTGAAATGACTTTCATGTCTCCACAAACTTCTGTCTTTTCCTGATAAAATAAACTGATAATCAGTCTTCTTGTCTCAGAGCCTTCGTTGCATCTGGACATCATCTCCCTGAAGAGCATTTCTGGATCTTTTTACCTGTCTTTGTCTCATTTATTCTGGACCGGGTCAGGATTTCATATGTTGTTTCATTAAATCCGTCCTTGGATGTGTGTTTCTGTCCTCTGTGTAGTGCCACTCTCTGAATGTTCCCCCTGATTGGACAGAAAAAGCATTTAGCTTTGCTGCCTTGCTCTGAAACACATCCAAAGCATTGTGATCATCCTCAGAGAGAAGATGAACTGAAAGATACCCATGTTGTTTCTGCCTGATGTGAACGTGTGGATGATTTCTCTGGGCTGAATAAAAACTGTTTCTGTAAAACGGCTCAAGAACAATGTTTGTGTAGAAATGAGCAGAAGAAAAAGGTCCAACAGGTTTTCTTAGTGAAATCTTCCTTTATTTTCCTCCCTGCAAACAAACTTACACACACGCTGCTGCAGACTGACGCCTGGTGAAGTGATGCTAAGCTTCAGGCTAAAAAATGCATCAATTTCTTTTGGACCAGAACAACAGAGGGAGGTCCCTGTTATTAGTGTTGATCAATCTAAGAAATCAGAATCAGATCAATGTTAGACTCACTGCAGTTATTGCAGATCTTGTTGGTGGAAACTTTTCATGAAGTCCACATTGATCTTCTCCTGTAATCACTGGGTGAACATCAAATCCGTCCTGCAGGAGGTTCTGTTGGTTGTGGGTTTTTATAAAATCATTGAATCTCATCATGACTAAACTGATAATTAGTCTTCTTGTCCCAGAGCCTTTGCTGCATCTGGAAATAATCTCCCTGAAGTGCTTTTCTGGATCTTTCTACATGTGTGTTGTGCTATTACATGTGGAATTGGGTTAAATTAGCTTTAAAAAAGTTTACAACAATTTCGAACATTTGATATTCACAATGCCAATCCTGAATTAAACAAAACATTATTTGATAAAATAACATTTTAAAGAATGATTTGCTCAGTAAAATCCTTAACTTTAAGATGCTTAAAGTTACGGGATTTCTTGCAGAGTCCTTCATGGTGGTCTCCGGCCTGTGAAGGGGGATTGGAGCATGGGGTCTTTGCATTTCTTCTTGCTAGTGGCTCAGCTCCCAGGTCAGGTTTCTCCTGTACAGCTTAAACAGACCACCATTGATTAGATTAGTATGTTAGTTTCAGAGAAAGCAGACTTTACTCAGCATGGCCAACCCTGGAGATGCTTATGTCTATGAGCCCCATGCAGCCCGGATTGGTGGCTGGTCTTCCCAGCGTGGACTCTCTCCTCGAGGGTACACAGGTAAAGAGGAAGATAAATCTGGTGTAGCTCGACTTCATAGCAATGGCACCCTGCTGAGGAGGTGGAGGCGCAGTTCCTTGGTGCCTGTAAAAGTCTGAAACTTCTTTGCTTACAACTCGGTCAGAGTTTTCCTCATGGCTTGGTTGCGTAAAAACAATTTCTGAAGACACTGAACAAACCTGCTGAAGTAGGTTTTTCCATATGGAGTTACAGAAGCTTATTGTGAGTGCTTGACAGTTCGCTTGAATTATTGGTTGAACGTTGTTGAGTTTCAAGATGGTGGATGAACAACTGATTGAAGTAGCATGTGACACACTGCAGGAGGATGACCAACAGAGGGAGCCAAAGTTCACACAAAATGCGCTGGAAGAGAAGCTCAACAGCTATATTGGCCAAAGGAGGCAAAATCAGCTAAATTACAGTAAAAGGAATTGAATTTACAACATGAAAAATAATGGAGAGCATGTTGATTAAGTTCCTCACATGTAAATAGTTCATGTTAAAGTGGCGGCTGGTGAAAAAAAAATCTTGGTGGGGCTGGCCAATAGATTTCCCTGCCTAACCCAGTACATGCATTTAAATAAAAAGTCGGAAAATTACTACGATACCACAATAAGGATTTAATTAATAAAAAAACATTGTTCACAAAGGATTATTTTGGTGGTTTTGTCTTATTAATCCTTTTCACAGACTCATGCCAGAGGGTTTGCATACATTATACATGTACGTATATTATTACGAAACGAACGTTTACGTCTTGACTTAAATATATATCCTAATTTTTTATTTATATAATGATTTAAGTAGAACAACGACTAGTGCAAAATTAAGTTGTATTTACCGGAGATGAAGTGTAGACTGCAAATTCTGTCATGGTATGAAGGCGATTGGGACTGTCTGCCTGCCTCCTTTTCATTGAAATTATCCATTTTTTCTTCTTTCTTCGTCCTTCGGTAAACGAAAGAAACATACATCCGATGATTTGGAAGGCCTCTGTGTGCAACTGGGAGCACAACAAGTCTTAGGCATTGTTTAGATTCCAAAAATAAACTAAAAGTACGCTCTAATTCACCCGTTTTGTCACGCTGGTAAGCGAAAACAGTACTGCTTTTGCCGACCACCGTGACCCGGATGTAGTGCGGATGTAGCTTGTGACGTCACGCGTGAAGTGCACCTATCACTGTGCAGCTAGGGCTACGACTCCAGGAGCCCCAAAGCCATTCATTTTGGCGATGCTGATTGGCCAAATATTTATAAATCTACCCTAGCAACAGTATACGATTGGTTATTTCGCTACACTTGTGGGGCTCTTTGAGCGGCAGCCCCACAAGCGTAGAAGAAGAGAAATGATACGTTCTGTTGGTGGAAATGCACTGTTAAATGAGAGTCAATTGGTAGAAGTGTTTTAATAATAGCGTACCGCGCACGTGACGTCACCGTCTCAAGAGCAACGCCCCTTTTGCCGCTTAGGTAGGACAAACCGATAGAGAACGCACGTAGCAACAGAACCAGCGATATGACCAACTTTGCAGCCATTAAACTTTCCCAAGACGATGTCCCAGGCGCACGGTTTACTGGTCGGACTGTGGAAGAACACACCAACCTTCAGCTCAAACGATGGCTTGAGTGTCGAGGGCTTAAAAAGACCGGAAAACGGGCCGAGTTGATCGAACGGTAAGCTTTGTCGTCGGCCGTTTTTTTTGTTTGTAATCACCGTCCAGGAATCGGTATATGTTTAATGTTTGTCTTATTTGAAATGTTTTTGAGTAGGCTATCCTGGTAGCAGGGTATCATGTTAGCGCCTGCTACCATGATAGCCTATATGCTATCATGGTAGCAGGCGCTTCATTATTAACATATCGGCCAACAAAATACTCTTACCTGTTCACTACATGATGTCGCTGGAATTGGGTCAGGATGTTCTTCGGTTGTGCCCTTTCCTCTGACAACAAGCTTGCTACATATGTAGGCCGACCACACCGGTGTACCCAGCGCACACATTTCTCCTTGGCACTCTTGAATTTCGTGAAAGTAATGAAGAAAACATCCTTCATATGCGGCCGATCAGCGTACCTCGAGTCGCTGTTGCACGTTCCATAGCAACAATGTTTAATAACCATGGTCTTAGATTTTGGGAAAAGCAGTCGTTTAAACGAGTAAAACCTAGGCTAACGCACATCTCTTTTACAGCGAAACAGCAGCGGACTATGCAAGTTTGTCCTACCACGTACCACGTGATGTGACGTCATCGTGACGTTACGTTTCTAAAAATAGCTCGCTCGCGGTACGCTATTCTTATTACATGTAGCCACATACAATTAAGTAAAAACTGACATTAATAATACTTCTAAATCTATATATTCTGACTTTTCCCCTCCACATCTAGGGAGGGCAGCGCCCGAGCGCCCCCTATGGGCCAGCCGCCACTGTCATGTTACCTGATGAACAATTTTACATGTGTTTATGCAGACCTTGTAGACTGGTCAATATATAACATTTTTGAGTACTGACATATTTTAAAATAAAAGGTACAATAATATTGCTAAGGTAACATGGGTCTGTTGAGGCCAGGCTTGATACTGAGAATAAATATATTTAAGAAAATGAAACATTACAGTGATAAGCTTACTGAAACCATAGGGACTTAAAGGGGAAGTCCGGTCAACAAGGAAAAATCAGTGGATCATTAGCTATAACTAAAACTAATACGTTTGTGGTTATTTAATGAATTTAGCGTTAATCAATAAGAAAATTAAAGCATAAATTGTCGTCTGGATCACTGTGTATGGGGGCGGCCATTATTGCCCAAATATGGGCAGTAATGACCGCCTGACATCACATCCTGTGACGTAGAAGCGCGGAGAGCTGACGGCAGTTCTCCACGCTTTAAATGGTAAATGGACTGAACTTATATAGTGCTTTTCCAGTCATGCTGACCACCCAAAGCGCTGTACCCTATAGCACATTCACCCAATCGCTCTCACTAACGGCACACATTTATACACTGAGAAACATTATTTTTTTCACCTTTCCGATTCTTCATCCACCATGGGCTGTTTTGCTGGATTACCAACGTGAAGAGGGAGGATTTGCCATCGTGCTTCTGGCCAGAGAGAAAACACGTCGTCTGTAGCCAACATTTGGAAGAAGAATGTCTTCAAGATGACATGAGAGCGAGGATTTTCGGTATGTTTTTCTTTTTTATAATGTAGAATTTGCCGGAACATTTGTGTACCGACCAGAGCGGCGGAGGGATACGACACACTTAGAAAGCATGCTCACTGTTGAGAAGCCCACTTACTTTATGCAACTTTGGTCTTATTTTTTCTAAAGTCGCTTGTAAATTTCATGTGTTGCTGATTGCAGTTTTTTTTGGGCTTGATTCTGACAGTGAAGTGGCTTGTTTTGGCTCTAAACTAAGTGACGCTGAAATATCCATCCGCCTCATAACGCGCTGCAGCTCCTCCTGACAGGAGCAGAGAGTAAACTCAGAGAGAGCTGCTCTGCCCGTATTTTCTGCAGTTTACGGTTGCAAGAACTGATGATAACTGTTGCTAGTAGATTAGGCGGTGAAGATCACCATTTTGAGCAGAGATTGGTTCTAAAGATGAGTTTTATACTCATCTTATAACATTGCAGAATCTTATTTTTCATGTTCATGTTAACACCATGAGGCTTGAAGTTAATAAAGGTGTCTTCATGAAAACTACATGACATTTTATTTAATTTTCTTTTGGAATAAGGTATTTTAGAATTGAATAGAAATTGGCTCATTTGGATTTAGAACTGGCTTTGTTCCTTTTAATGTCTGTACAATAAAACTACACATTTGTAGGTAGTTTTATATATAAAGATGACTGATGTTTCTGTTGTTACAAGTGTATGGCATTATGGATATCAATTATATGCTGTGCCATATTACAGCCATTATCATCAAAATGGTTGAGGTCAGATTGAATTCTGACCACACAGCCACAAAGTACAGAGAGTCAAGGCCTGCCCTCTCTCAGCAGGATGCCAGCTGTGGACCACTCCCCACAGATAAAGGTCAGAGCACCTCAGAAATCTCTCTTCTGACCACTCTTCTTCTTCAGACCTCACTTCTCCAGGACAAAGCTACCAGCCGTCACCTCCTCCCTCCTTTAGACAAAAGGAGGAGAGGAAGGCTGGCTAAACCATGAGGCCACATGGTTTAGCACAAATCTGTAGTCAGATCTGCAAATGTGTACTGAGATTTGCAAATGTGTAAAAAATCCACAAATCTGTAGTCAGATCTGCGAATGTGTACTGAGATTTGTAAATGTGTAAAAAATCCACAAATCTGTAGTCAGATCTGCAAATGTGTAGATCAATCTGTAAGCACACACAGAAACACTTGTGTCTGAAGTATTTTCGCTTCAAGACCCAGAAATACAGACAAATCATTGGTTACAAGTCAAGCGGTTTTTCGGTTGGCTCGCGGGATATTTGAGTGTCATGGAGAAGAGGTGAGACGGAGGGAGATTATTTCTTTTTAAGAAGTCATCATTTGTCGGAGGAATGTATTTCTGCTCTGAGGAGTGACAAGGTAAGTCATGCATATACAGCAAGTCCTCTACTTGAAATCTGATCTATTCAGCAGTTATTATTTATAGTTAACAACTATGCTCTGGATACACGCATCACTGTAGAACAGTCTCTGGCTCTGTTTACACGGTGAAAACAGGTTTGCGTTGCCTTTGTACTCTCCATTTACACACTACAAGGTTTAACTGTTGCTTAGGGTGACATTCAGCTATAGCTGTGGGTTTATTTACAACAGTTTGCAGCCGAATCAGTACTCCGCCAGCCGCTTTCTTCTTCTGGGCAATTTGACGCGGAGCTTCAAAAATCACAGCGCTACTAGTGGTGCGGCATGGGAATTACACCGTTTAAGTACTCTAAACAGGGCCTGTGACTGAAAATGTACCTATGCCTTTATGTATTTGAATTAAATATAATTAAAATAAATTTTAATTTGACACTCGTAAGGCTAATTAAAAGTATGTGTATTCTACACAATGAAAGTGAGGCTAGATAAAGCTACATTTATCCATATTTTATTGTGTCAAAACAAAGTGATGAATACAGAGCTTTCTAATGTGACTATTCACAAGCCAGTGAAGGACAGCTATTTATATCAGATCCATTAATAAACCCAGTCAACTACTGCTTTATGCTTTAATAAGGAGAAAAGCAAAAACTGATAATCGATTAGAAAGAATAAATTAATTGTTATTTTTACCTTTGTTTAAAATAAAAAACTTGAAAGAACGATAACAAAATCTCTGCTGTGTTTACAGGTTGGCATCTCTAAAGCTGAATACATGGATGGTGCTGTCCAAAAGTTACTGCTGGATATTTTGTTTCAGAGGTTGAGAAAAGAGGGGGTACCACAGCCAGAATTCATATAGACATGGAGACAGAGAATGGTACAATGAAAGACATTCAAAGATTTTTACGTCTTGATGACAGCTATCCTAAAAACTGCTTCATTGTGGGATCCAGCACCCACAGCCAGCACATCGACAGCTGGTGGGATATCTTAAGGAAACGTCGTGCACAGTACTGGATGACTCTTTTTCAAAAACTGAAGAATTCAGATTACTTTACTGGTGACTTCTTGGATAAGCAGCTAATTCTGCTCACCTGTTTAAATATCACTGAGGTATGTTTGAATGTAAAAGATAAATACTATATGTGTCAGGACTCAGTCAGCAGAGCTGTGTAGCTTGCTACTGGTTCTGCTGCCCTTGCCTTTTTCTCCACAGGTGTTCGGTGTTGGCCAGTGGGCGGAGCCCACACACCTGTGGATGGTTGAGCAGCACTGACTGCTTCATTTAAGCAGCTCACAGACAGCGGGAAGATGCCAGAGTGTTACCGTCGTGGTATGCAACCAGTCGTGGCCTCTAGCTTTGTGATCTCAAGAAAGAAACTAAATGCTCTTACCTCTGTGTTTCCCAGGTTCCTCTGTTCGTCCCGAAGTCCTCCTCCAGTGTCAATCACCTCCAAGTCCTCCTCTCGTGCCAGCTCCTCTGGGTTCCTCCCGAATCAGTTCCTCGTTCTGGGATCCTACTCCCTCCGGACATCTACTGGTGACTCCCGCTGCTCTGGATCCCTGGACATCCCGGTGCTGCTCGGACCCACTTCTGCCTCCGCTCACTGGTCTCTCGGACACCTGTGGCCCCGCCACCAAGCAAGCGCTGAGTCCACACCTCCTCCTCCCCGGTCTGGCTTCCAAACCCAGTGGTAAGCTTACGTCCAGCAGCACATTCCCCTCGTTCCCTCCATTTGTTAATTCCTTCTCCCATTTCCCCAGATTGGTCCGGTCCTATGTCCACTTGCTTCCCGTCCCGACTCAACTCCACTCAGACAGTACTCTTTCCGTGGTCCTACTAAAAATAAAACTTTTTCTAACTACCTGTTTTCCCGAGTGTTTTCTGCATGTGGGCGAAACACATCAAGCCAAACATGACAATATGATACATGCTTTTAAATATGAAGTATGTACTTTAAGAACTTGTTTATTTTCTTGTCTTTCAGGAAGAACTCTTAAAGTGGTTCACTTATGGAACATCATTCGTAAGATTAGAGATACAATTGCTCAAAGTGGCCTACATGATGTATACCCTTCCACGGCTTTTTGGTGAACAAGATAATCTCAAACAGGTTTCTGAGCAAGCGGCGGAAACTTGCACAGTCCAACGTCTTCAGAGGACCGTTCACACGTGATGAGACAGTTCGAACTATCATACCTTCTGATGACAGAAAACTTTCTTCATGCACCGTCCACACATGATGAAACAATTATGTTGTATTATAATAACAGTTATGCTTATACGCACAAACCTGTGACACGTGTGATATTTTCTTGTAAAAAAGAGTTCGTGGAGCAAATGACCTTGTGAGCCTGTCCAGAATGACCCTGTCACCTTCCTACACAGTCAGAAATAGGCAGCTGCAGACCCCACAACCCATAAAGGACAAGCAGTCAAAGAAATACAGATGGAGGAATAAAAAACAGACCTCTGTTTTCTTCGATTCCCATGTACTTAAAGGTTTCATCATGATGTACATAACTTTTTGAATTTTGGTGCTAGGTTTTATATTTTCTGTGATTCTTGTTGTGTATGACAGCAAATATATACTGCTACATATATTAGGACAATAACAAGAAATCTAACTTCACACGTGCCTTGTTATCTATCATGCAGGACACAATGTTTAAATGACATGTTCTGTAAACCCCACCACTGCTCCTCATATTCAAGACATACTTTTTATATTTATAACAGCAAGACTCTTATAGTTCTCTGTTACTGAACACTGAGACCCAAGTTATGTACTGTTTGACAATGATGATATGGTCGAATGATATATGAAAACCTTTAATGAATCTTTGGTAAAAACCCATTACAAAATGAAGTGTTATGATTTGTGATCAAACCAACTCATTCTTTCCTTAGAAAAATAACATATTGCAATGTTACATCAACTCACAGAAGAACATACATTAAAAGTACCTTTAACAAGTGCTCTGAAAGATCCTTTTGAAAGGAAGTTCTCTACCTCCAGAAGATGACCTAACTAGAACATGATCTATGAGTATTAAAAAGATGAATACATGGATCTCAAAATTGAACATGAGAAAATCCTTTTACATAGGACAAAAGTCGTTGTTAGAAATCTGGGCACTATTGCGCTCAAAGCATTTAACAATTTTACAATCAACTTTGAAGAATATAAAAGAAAAATAATGCCCTATGGAAAGAAAAAGAAAATAAGTACAGTTTAAACACATGCTTCAACATTTTTACCTTAAACAAGCTTCATAGCAACAGCAATAATTTGACTTCAAAAACTTGTATTTCACAATGTTGTTGGAGTAATCTTTTTAATCAGTATTTTTGCTCTATATCTTTGTCAGCAAAAACAAAAGCTTACTGATTCTATTGTGGCTCACTTCCATATGTTCCTGAAAACATGACCATTTTGAGTCAAATGGTAAACTTTCTTTTGAAATATATTACATAGTGGTATTACCTGAAACCAAAAACATTTTAGATCAAATTGGACTGTTTCCATGAAGATTTGCATGAAAAGAGTTTTTCAAGCAATGTCTGTCGAAGGACATCTCTTTGACCTTTTCCTTGGTACTCGGAGCAAAATCTCCAGGTGGCAATTCTGTCAGCATAGGTGGGAATGTAGATGGCCAAGCTCTCATCATCCATGCTTGCTATAGCTGATATGTCTACAAGCACAATGAAATTATGGTTAATATAAAAAAGAAATAAACTAAAAAGACTCTTTTAAGCATATGATTATTAATCTTTACAGCAGAATGTATGATTATATGCATGACATGTTTTTAAAAAATTAAGCTGCTTATCCTTATCTCTATATCCTTCAGCCTATCTCATTAACATCCAAAAGAAAATAACATTTTCAGTCACAGGCCCTGTTTAGAGTACTTAAACAGTGTAATTCCCATGCCGCACCACTAGTAGCGCTGTGATTTTTGAAGCTCCGTGTCAAATTGCCCAGAAGAAGAAAGCGGCTGGCGGAGGACTGTTTCGGCTGCAAACTGTTGTAAATAAACCCAGCTATAGCTGAAAGTCCCCCTAAGCAACAGTTAAACCTTGTACTGTGTAAATGGAGAGTACAAAGGCAACGCAAACCTGTTTTCACCGTGTAAACAGAGCCAGAGACTGTTCTACAGTGATGCGTGTATCCAGAGCATAGTTGTTAACTATAAATAATAACTGCTGAATAGATCAGATTTCAAGTAGAGGACTTGCTGTATATGCATGACTTACCTTGTCACTCCTCAGAGCAGAAATACATTCCTCCGACAAATGATGACTTCTTAAAAAGAAATAATCTCCCTCCGTCTCTCCTCTTCTCCGTGACACTCAAATATCCCGCGAGCTGATGCTGGGTTATGTTGCGTTGTTATGACGAGACAATTATCTGGTTTTAGCAAGATAAGTTTCTCATTAAAACAAGAAACTTCTGTCGTTAAAGGGAGAAAGTTATATAGTTATAACAAGTTGCCTTGTCAGCCGTCTGGAAGCAAAACGCTTTGGTACAATCCTTGAAAGTCACGTGACCTCCCACAGCCGGAAGAGGCAGCCTGTGTGCCTGTGAGCCTGCGCTCAGGGCAAATATATGAGCCTGTGAGCCTGCGCAAGGAGACAAAATCGAAAAAATACACATATAAATCCTTCTACGCATTTGTGCATCTCACGCGGCAGAAGGGTAGCAAAAATCACGTGTGTAAAGAGAGTCAACCGAAAAACCGCTTGACTTGTAACCAATGATTTGTCTGTATTTCTGGGTGTTGAAGCGACAATACTTCAGACACAAGTGTCTCTGTGTGTGCTTACAGATTGATCTACACATTTGCAAATCTTAGTACACATTTGCAGATCTGACTACAGATTTGTGGATTTTTTACACATTTGCAAATCTCAGTACACATTTGCAGATCTGACTACAGATTTGTGGATTTTTTACACATTTGCAAATCTCAGTACACATTTGCAGATCTGACTAAAGATTTGTGGATTTTTTACACATTTGCAAATCTCAGTACACATTTGTAGATCTGACTACAGATTTGTGGATTTTTTACACATTTGCAAATCTCAGTACACATTTGCAGATCTGACTACAGATTTGTGGATTTTTTACACATTTGCAAAACGGATTACACACAAGTAGTTTTACACATTTGCAGATTGTTGTACAGACACACAAATCTCCTCACACATTTACAGATTTATTTACACATTTTTAAATCCCACTGCACACACACAAATCGAGATACAGACACACAACTCTCCACACACATTTGCAAATGTTAAAGCTACTATTTTGGCCCCATATACTAGCTTCCTTACCGTGCCACACGATTTCCAGAGATGATTCTCCTTAGCAGTGTGATGAACCTCAGCGTCTGTCGTTGTTTCCTGCGTCTGTAAATCCTTATTAGACGTTCGTTTGTCTTATCCGCGTCCCAAAAGCCGAGTCTGTCCAAGCCTAACTTCCTGAATGTTACGGGCGCCGCCATTTTGATTTGCTCGGTCCCGCCTTCAATCCCAGAGAGCGGTAGTACCGCAGATGGCCACTAGGAGGCGAGGAGCAACCAAGAAACCGAGATAGCGTTGTGTGTAAACGGTCGTCAGAAACGAGGCTCGGCCTGGTTAACTGGTCCAAGCTCGGACTGGTCTCGGCCTGGATCGGTTTAACAAGGGTAGTGTAAACGGGGCTAAGAGCCCCGTTTACACTACACCTAAAAACCGAGCCATGCCGAGACCAGTCCGAGCTTGGATCAGTTATCCAAGACAAGCCGACCCGTTTACACACAAAGCTTATCTCGGTTCCTTGGTTGCTCCTCGCCCCCTAGTGGCGATCTGCGGTACTACCGCTCTCTGGGATTGAAGGCGGTAGCAGCAAAACAAACAGCGCGGCGCCCGTAACATTCAGGAAGTTATGCTTAATATTGTGATATTTCGGTGTTTGTGGAGAGTCAGGGGAAGAAGGCAACCATTGGTGAATTTACTTGAGAAAGTTGGCTTTTATGGGACGTGGATGAGACAAACGAACGTCTAATAAGGATTTACAGATGCAGGAAACAATGACAGACGCTGAGGTTCATTGTGCTGCTAAGCAGATTCATCTCTGGAAACCGTGTGGCACGGTAAGGAAGCTAGTATTATAATGAATGTCTGAAATTTGTCTGAATGGAGTGTGAATCGGGACGTGCAGCCAGACTGCCGGAAAACCCGCGGACAGTCAGCTGACTGTAAGGGGATGACGCGGTCTGCTCATGCGCTCTTTATCAAAAAAACTGGGCCAGAAATAAAACCAGGCCGAGACCTACTCAAGAGCTGGTCTGCAGTTAGCGCGGTCCGGTTATGTTTAGCGCGGTCTGGTTCAGTCTGCTGACCGTTTACACACAAGAGTTATCTCGGTTACTGAGCTCGGACTGGTCTCGGCTCGGTTAAAAAAGTGTAGTGTAAACGGGCCTTATGTTTAACGTTAGTTCCTGAGTTGTCAGGGAAGAACAGATTTCCTTTGTTGGTGGAAGATTGGCATCTGGAGACTCTGCGGGGTCCCCCCTGTCCCCTGACATTCTGTAGAGGGTTGGTCAATCTACTGAAGATGTGGTCAGGTTGTGTTCTGCAGATAAGGGCTTACAGCACCATAGAGTTGGGTAACATACTAAATGTGGCGTTATGGTAACGTAAGTTTTTGTCTCCCTTTGGAAGTTCCAATTGTAATAAATAAATGCATTTAATACCTGTTTTCACTCTGATAATTTTTTCCTTCCTTTGTTACCAAATCAGGCCCAGCTCGACAGGATTTAACTCAGATCACAGATGTGAGACTGAGCTGCTCATCCCGGAGGTTTAAACTCAGGTCAAAGCCTGAGCAGCAATTTAAACCTAAACAAATGTCCACCAAAGGCATCGTTAGTGAGCGACTGGCTCTTCGCTCTGGTCAGGTTTGTTTCTCCATGTTTACAGCAAAGAACTGTTGTTATTCCCACAGGGAATATCTACGCCTTAATGTCTGCAGCCACAGAAAATCTACTTTAACATGGGAATCATTGGATCATTTCAACTGTAATTTTGCTGGAAAACATCTCCTGTGCATAATCTGCAAATATATTAAAGGCCATCGTATTTTTTATCTAAATTATGACCGTTGAAAGAAAGTGAGCGTGTAACTGAAGATTAAAAATCTCCCACAAAGATTCTAACAACACTCTTATTGCAGCAACTTCAGGAAACTAAAAAAGGTTGCTGAGAGGCTGAGGTCGGGCCGTTCCTTGTCTGACGCGCTCGTTGACAAAAAAGAGGATCCGCTGAGATCCAATAGTGCTGATGTGTAAACCTTATTGACAAAAATAAAGTAAACGAATAACGTATCCAAAATATCTTGACAAAGGTTAATCACAGTCAACAAAAAATACAGCAGCCCGCTCACCCACTCTTCTCCAGTGACACACCAACAGGTGAGTAATATACCCAATTAGCAATCTCCGCCCACATCCTGTTTACCCATACCTCTGCAACAAACAACCAAACAAAAACAAAACATCTCTAAACCCAGACAAACAAACATCTCAAATTATCTTTTAATTTATGGCTCCTACAACTCTTAATCTGCTTTCTTAACCGGTTCTGGCCAACATGCAGTGTTTCCCCTACCATCATCCAAGGGGGTCCGTGTATCTTTTGGTCATTTGATTTTTATTTCAGAAAAAGGAATTAAACCAAAAACAAATGGTGATTTTTTTAATACAAAAATGAAAATGGAAATACAAAGCGTTTCTCTTTTTCATTGTCAAAAATGGAAAAGAAAAATTGGAAAAATTAATTTAATTTCATTTTCTATTTCGGATAATGAAAAACAAAAATGCTTTTAAACAAATGAAAACGGGGACCCGAATCGATCCGTGTATCTTTCGTTCTTTCTATTTTCAATTGCAAATCAAAAAACGAAAAACAAAAAATTAACTGGTTATTTTGTTTTTTGTTTCTTATGCTTAAACCAAAAACGAATAAGGGATTGGTTTTTGACCAAGGTACTTTTTATCAGTTTGATTAAACGGTATAATTCAACATAGAAAAAACAGAAAAACGGCCGTTTTCCCGTTTTGTGGCTTCTGCACATAAAACCAAAATCCATTAAACGGCTTGATTTTGTTTTTTTTGTTTTCGCCCCCAAAACGGAAATACCATTCAATTTTCGGTTTCAGAAGTGGGCGTGGCTTTCAAGCCCGCCGGTCCCGTGCCCTTCAAAATAAAGGCATGGCATGGAGAAACTTTTGTTGTATTTTCTGCCCTCATCGAAACTTCTGTGTTTTAAATTAAAGCAAGTCTAATACATATACAAATATATACATATATTTAGATGTAATATATATTTATAATTTTTATAGCTACAGGGTTTACTCGGAATAAAGTCATCTATTGAGTGTCAGAAAGATTTAACTGCGACAGGACAGAAATGGCAAATTTGACACTCAGGACAGGTGTTTTAAATGACCAGCAGATGTCGCTGTTCATTAATGTGACAGTTAATCACCATATCCAGCGTATTTTAACACCTCATAGTCAATAAATGGAACATTTATGAAACGGTGTGTTGTGTGTGAAACTTTATTTTTGTGGGGGAGAATTTTTTTTAGATATATATCTAGGAAAACAGCCCATATAAACAGGAGTGAGGTAGAAAAATAATAGATCGATCTCTCTCTCTCTCTCTCTCTTTCTCTCTCTCTCTCTCTCTCTCTCTCTCTCTCTATATATATATATATATATATATATATATATATATATTCACTTTGAATGTTGAATTCACTGTGCTTTAACACATGTGGAATTATATAGTTATCAAAAAAGTGTAAAACTGCAAATATATCTTATATTCTAGGTTCTTCAAAGTAGCCACCTTTTGCTCTGATTACTGCTTTGCACACACTCTGCATTCTCTTGATGACCTTCAAGAGGTACTAGTTTGCCCTTTTGCTTTCACTCTGCGGTCCAGCTCACCCCAAACCATCTTGATTGGGTTCAGTTCCGGTGATTGTGGATGTCAGGTCATCTGGTGCAGCACCCTATCACTCTCCTTCTTGGTCAAATAGCCCTTACACAGCCTGGAGGTGTGTTTGGGGTCATTGTCCTGTTGAAAAATAAATTCAATTCAATTCAATTTTATTTATATAGCGCCAAATCATGAAACATGTCATCTCAACCTGCCTGAACCACAGGCAGAAAATCCAGGAGCTTTCCCATGACGCCAGCAACACCAGGAGCATGTGGAAAGGCATCCGGGCGATCACTGAATACAACACGCCCTCCCCCCCGGGGGGTGAAGTTGATGCTGACTTCCTCAATGGACTAAACAACTTCTTTGGGAGGTTTGAGGCACTAAACAGCACTCCAGCAGTGAAAGCTGTTCCCCATCAGGAAGAGGAGGTCCTCTGCCTTGACACCGCCGACGTGTGGAAGACTCTAAGGAGACATTTTTAACACCTCGCTGGACCAAGCCATAGTGCCAGCATGCTTCAAGTCTGCCTCCATCATTCCGGTGCCAAAGAAACCTCAAGTCACCTGTTTCAACGACTACCGGCCTGTTGCACTGACTCCCATCATGATGAAGTGCTTTGAAAGGTTGGTAAAGGAACACATCGTCTCCAGTCTCCCATCAACACTCGACCCGTTCCAGTTTGCCTACCGACGGAACCGCTCCACTGAGGACGCCATCTCCTCTGCTCTTCACCTGAGCCTGGCACACCTGGAGGAGAAGAACACGCACGTGCGGATGCTGTTCCTGGACTTCAGTTCAGCGTTCAACACCATCATCCCACAACATCTGGTGGGAAAACTGGAGCATCTGGGCTTCAACACACCCCTACGAAACTGGCTGCTAGACTTCCTCACCAACAGACCTCAGTCAGTCCGGGTCGGACAGAACACCTCTGATGTCATCACCCTCAGCACGGGCTCCCCTCAGGGCTGCGTCCTGAGCCCCCTGCTGTTCACCCTGATGACACACGACTGCGTCCCCAGGTTCACCACCAATCACATCGTTAAGTTTGCAGACGACACAACGGTGGTGGGCCTGATCAGAGACGACAACGACCAGGACTACAGAGAGGAGGTGGAGCAGCTGGTGGGCTGGTGCAGAGACAACAGCCTGATCCTGAACGTGGAGAAGACGAAGGAGATCATCGTCGACTTCAGGAAAAACCAGCCTCACTATGCTCCACTGCTCATCAGCAACTCAGCGGTGGAGGTGGTCAGCAGCACCAAGTTCCTGGGGGTGCACATCACGGACAACCTCACCTGGACTGTGAACACCACGTCACTGGTGAAGAGGGCACAGAAGCGACTGTACTTTCTGCGGAGGATGAGGAGAGCCCGCCTGCCCCCGCCCATCCTCACGACCTTCTACAGAAGCACCATAGAGAGTATTCTGACCAGCTGTCTCTCTGTGTGGTGTGGAGGCTGCAGTGCCTCCGACTGGAAGAACGTGAGGAGAGTGGTGAGGACAGCAGAAGGGATCATTGGGGCTCCTCTTCCCTCCATTAAAGACATTTCATCGCAGCGCTGTGTGTCTCGGGCCCATAACATCATCAGGGACCCCTCACACCCCCACCATAGACTATTCTCCCTGCTGCCCTCTGGAAAGAGGTTCCGCAGCATCCGCTGCAGGTCCACTAGGTTCTGCAAAAGCTTTTTCCCTGCTGCCATCAGACTGTTGAACTGCTGAACTGCTGAAGTATAAAAACGGACTGTGTACCCCACTAGATTCGCTGATTTGCACATTTGTACATTTGCACATTGTATCGTATCCTGCAAAATTGCTGCTGCACCTTAACCGGAAACGTACTGCAAAACTGTGTACAATGCAACTGTCTACTTTTAAATCACTGATGCACCTTACTGCATATTTGTTTACATTTGGTTGTACATTGTTTACATTTCAACTGCCTACTGTTCACTGCTGCACTTTATCCGGAAGTAAATTGAAATTTATACTGTAAGTGACTGCGATTGATCACTGCACTTTATCCTGTACTGTAATTCACTGCAAGGTATCCTGTAGAGTTACTTCAATATTTCTGAGCTGTGTGAAAACAAAATTTTGTTCTGTATGCACTCTGTGTATACAAAATGACAATAAAGAAAGTCTAAGTCAAGGCCCTTTACAAAGTTAAGTTCAATCATATTATACAGATTGGGTCAGATTATACAGATTGGTCAAAAATGTTCCTATATAAGAAAACCAGTTGATTGCATCAAAGTCCCGACAAGCAGCATTCACTCCTGGGGAAGCATAGAGCCACAGGGGGAGTCGTCTGCATTGTCCATGGCTTTGCTGCAATTCCTCATACTGAGCAAGCATGAAGCGACAGTGGGAAGAAAAACTCCCCATTAACGGGAAGGAAAACCTCCGGCAGAACCGGGCTCAGTATGAACGGTCATCTGCCTCGACCGACTGGGGGTTACAGAAGACAGAGCAGAGACACAACAAGAGAGACAAAAAAGCACAGAAGCACACATTGATCCAGTAATCTGTTCTACATTAGATGGTAATAGCGGGTGAGCCATCTTCTTTGGATGATGTCACATTTAACAGAACGCCAGACCAGGTGTACCTACTATGAAGATAAAAGAGAGAGAACAGAAAGTTAAAGCAGAAATGACAACACGTAATGCATAATTGAAGAACAGTAGAACTCTATAGAGTGAGAAAATTAGATCCTGATGTCCTCCAGTAGCCTAAGCCTATAGCAGTAAAACTATAAAGGTAGCTCAGAGTAACATGAGCCACTCTAGTTATAAGCTTTGTCAAAAAGGAAGGTTTTAAGATTAGTCTTAAAAGTAGACAGGGTGTCTGCTTCACGGACCAAAACTGGGAGTTGGTTCCAAAGGAGAGGAGCCTGATAGCTAAAGGATCTGCCTCCCATTCTATTTTTAGAGACTCTAGGAACCACCAGCAGACCTGCAGTCTGAGAGCGAAGTGCTCTGTTAGGAACATACGGGGTAATCAGAGCTCTGATATATGATGGAGCTTGATTATTAAGGGCTTTATACGTTAGAAGAAGAATTTTAAATTCTATTTTTGATTTAACAGGAAGCCAATGAAGGGAAGCGAAAATTGGAGAAATATGATCCCTCTTGTTGATTTTCATCAGAACTCTTGCTGCAGCATTTTGGATCAGCTGAAGGCTTTGAACTGCATTTTGTGGACTTCCTGATAGTAAAGAATTACATTAGTCTAGCCTTGAAGTAACAAATGCATGGACTAGTTTTTCAGCATCACTCCTGGACAGAATGTTTCTAATTTTGGCAATATTCCTGAGGTTAAAAAAGGAAACTCTGGAAACCTGTTTAATATGGGATTTAAATGACATGTCTTGGTCCAAAATAACACCAAGATTTTTTTACTTTATTACCAGAGGCCAAGTTAATGCCATTCAGATTAAGTGATTGATTAAGAACTTTATTTTTTGAGGACTCTGGTCCAAAGATTACAACTTCTGTCTTGTCAGTATTTAAATGCAGAAAATTTAAAGTCATCCAGCTTTTGATGTCATTAAGACATGCCTGCAGTCGAAGTAATTGATTGGATTCATCAGGATTTATGGACAAATACAACTGAGTGTCATCAGCATAACAGTGGAAATTAATCCCATGCTGTCTGATAATTTTGCCAATCGGAAGCATATATATAGTAAAGAGAATTGGTCCAAGGACTGAACCCTGTGGTACTCCACAAGTGACCCTAGAGTTTGAAGAAGATTTATTATTAACATGAACAAACTGGAATCTGTCCGACAGATAAGATTTAAACCAGCCTAATGCTTTCCCCTTAACCCCTACAGTATGCTCAAGTCTTTGTAGGAGAATATTGTGATCAACTGTGTCAAATGCAGCACTGACATCTAGCAGGACAAGTACAGACACAAGTCCATTATCTGAGGCCATGAGAATATCATTAGTGACCTTCACCAGAGCTGTTTCAGTGCTATGATGAGCTCTGAAGCCTGACTGAAACTCCTCAAGTAGGTCATTACTTTGTAAATGTTCACATAGTTGATTAGCAACTACTTTCTCAAGAATTTTAGATAGGAAAAGAAGATTAGATATAGGTCTGTAGTTTACTAGCTCATCTTGATCAAGAGAAGGTTTCTTAAGTAAAGGTTTAATAACAGCTACTTTAAAAGCCTGTGGTACATATCCATTTACTAAGGATAGATTAATCATGTCCAAAATAGGGCCACTGATCAATGGGAATATCTCCTTAAACAACTTGGTTGGGATTGGGTCTAACATACAGGTAGAAGGTTTAGATGAAGCTAAAATTTTAGATAGCCCAGAAAGCTCTACTGCTTCTAAACAGTTCAGACACTGTGCATGTTCTAAAGATTCCTCCAACGCTGCCTCACTTACTGAGGACGAGGTAATCATGTTTGGGAGGATGCCAATTATTTTATTTTCAATGGCATCAATTTTATTTATGAAGAATCCCATAAAGTCATTACTGCTGAGAGCTAAGGGAATGGATGGATCAATTGAGCTGTGGCTCTGGGTAAGTTTAGCAACCGTACTGAAGAGAAATCTAGGATTATTTTTGTTCTCCTCAATTAATGATGAAAAATATGCTGCTCTAACTCTGCGAAGGCTCTTATTATACAACAATAGACTGTCTTTCCAGATTAGGTAGGATTCCTCTTGGTGTGTAGAGCGCCATTTTCTCTCCAATTTCCTAACATTGTGCTTCAAGGAACGCAGCTCTGAATTAAACCAGGGAGCCAGCTTCCTGTGAATTATCACCTTCTTTTTCAAGGGAGCTACATTGTCTAATGTAGAACGCAATGACGAAGTCACACTTTTAGCAAAGGTATCGATTTGTGAATGGGAAGAAACAGCATTGCTGCCATCTACAGGACATTTCTGCAATACTGAGGATATTAAAAGGGGGACAGACTCTTTAAAGTTTGATGCAGCATTGTCCGATAAAGATCTACTATAATGGAACCCTCTTTTGGGGGTGGAGAACTCAGCTAGATTAAACTCAAATGTTATTAAAAAATGATCAGATAGGACAGGGTTGTGAGAGAATACTGTTAATTCTTCACAATCAATGCCATATGTCAGCACAAAGTCCAAAGTATGGAGCCGAGAGTGCGTTGGCTTATGCACATTTTGAGCAAAACCAATTGAATCTAGGATAGTTTTAAAGGCTACACTATGGTTATCACATTCAGTGTCAACATGGATGTTAAAATCACCCACTATAATAACCTTGTCAGTATTTAACACCAAATCAGATAAGAAGTCTGACAGCTGATCCAAAAACTGAGTGTAAGGGCCTGGTGGACGATACAAAACAACAAACAGAAGAGGTTTTATTGCTTTGCAGTTTGGATGAGGGAAAATGTTCAAAAGAACTGTAATTATTCATTGGCCTGGGACTAATTAATAAATCAGACTGAAAGATGGTTGATGGTCCAACTAAACCAAACCGGATTGAATAGCATGTACCTGCAAGATGCTGTGGTAGCCATGCTGGTTCAGTATGCCTTTAAGTTTGAATAAATCCCCTAACCCAGCAAAGCACCCCCACACCATCACACATCCTCCTCCATGCTTCACGGTGGGAACCTGGCATATAGAGTCCATCCGTTCACCTTTTCTCCGTCGTAAAAAGACACGATGGTTGGAACCAAAGATTTCAAATTTGGACTCATCAGACCAAAGCACAGATTTCCTCTGGTTTTATGTCCATTCATTGTGTTCTTTAGCCTAATCAAGTGTCTTCTGCTTGTTGGCAGTCCTTAGCAGTGGTTTCCTAGCAGCTATTTTACCATGAAGGCCTGATTCACACAGTCTCCTCTTAACAGTTATTCTAGAGATGTGTCTGCTGCTAGAACTCTGTGTGGCGTTGACCTCCTCTCTAATCTGAGGTGCTGTTAACCTGTGATTTCTGAAGCTGGTGACTCTGATGAACTTATCCTCCGCAGCAGAGGTGACTCTAGGTCTTCCTTTCCTGGGGCGGTCCTCATGTCAGCCAGTTTCTTTGTAGTGCTTTATGGTTTTTGCCACTGTAGTTGTGGACACTTTCAAAGTTTTCCCAATTTTTCAGACTGACTGGCCTTAATTTCTTAAAGTAATGATGGCCAATTGTTTTTCTTTACTTAGAATTTGTATTATTGCAAGAAAAAAAGCAGCTAACAGTCTATTCAGTAGAACTATCAGCTGTGTATCCACCTGACTTCTGCACAACACAACTAAGGGTCCCAACCCATTTATAAGGCAATAAATCCACTTATTAAACCTGACAGTGGACACCTGTGAAGTGAAAATCATTTCAGGTGACTACATCTTGAAGCTCATCAAGAGAATGCAAAGTGTGTTCAAAGCAGTAATTAGAGCAAAAGGTGGCTACTTTGAAGAACCTAGAATATAAGATATTCCACATGTGTTAAAGCACAGTGAATTCAACATTCAAAGTGAATATATATATATATATATATATATATATATATATATATATATATATATATATATATATATATATACAGAGAGAGAGAGAGAGAGAGAGAGATCGATCTATTATTATTTATTATTATTTTCTACCTCACTCCTGTTTATATTGGCTGTTTTCCCAGATATATATCTAAAAAAATTCTCCTCCACAAAAATAAAGTTCCACACACAACACACCGTTTCATAAATGTTCCATTTATTGATTATGAGGTGTTAAAATACGCTGGATATGGTGATTAACTGTCACATTAATGAACAGCGACATCTGCTGGTCATTTAAAATACCTGTCCTGAGTGTCAAATTTGCAATGTCTGTCAATGTCAAAGAGGACAGGCTTGATCTGGGACACATGGAAGGTAGGATGTGTTCTGGAATGCGACGGGAGATGGAGTCGGACGGTAGTGGGGCTGAGGACAGAGATGATTTCGTAGGGGCCAGTGAAACGTGGTGACAGCTTTCGACAGGTAGATCTGGACTGGAGATCTCGGGTAGATAACCAGACCATTTGACCAGGGTGGTAGTTAGGTGCAGGAACTCTTCTACGGTCAGCAAAGCGGCGGTTCTGCTCGGCGGTTTGATTCAGTGCACGGATGGTTCGAGTCCAGATCTTGCACTTGCGGATGTGATGGTCAACGGATGGTACCGCGATCTCTTTGTGGTCGTCGGGGAAAAGTGGAGGTTGATACCCCAAAGAGGCCTCGAAGGGGGAGATGCCGGTGGCGGTGGAGACAAGACTGTTGTGGGCATACTCAACCCAGGGGAGGTAATGAGACCAGTCAGAAGGATTAGAGGAGGTGAGGCAATGGAGAGCGGTCTCCAGCTCCTGGTTTAGCCGCTCCGTCTGACCGTTGGTCTGCGGGTGGTAACCAGACGTTAGGGAGTACTTAGCGCCGAGGGCAGTGGCGAACTCTTTCCAAACCCGTGAGATAAATTGCGGACCACGGTCAGACAGGATATCCTGCGGGATGCCATGCAGACGGAACACATGCTTAACCAGGAGCTGGGCTGTCTGGAAAGCAGAGGGGAGTTTCCTGAGGGGAATGAGGTGGCAGGCCTTTGAAAACCGATCAGTAACAGTGAGGATGGTGGTCATTCCTTGGGACCTGGGTAGACCGGTGACAAAGTCGAGGGCAACATGGGACCAAGGGCGTTCGGGGATAGGCAGTGGCTGCAGCAAGGGGGGTCTATTGGTCGGTTTGTTTTGTGCACAGACGGGGCATGATTGGACGAACTCTTTAACGTCACTGGGAAGGTTGGGCCACCAAAAACGTCGGTTGATTAATGTGCGTGTCCTGTGACTTCCTGGATGGGCTGAGAATCTCTCAGCATGGGCCCATTGAAGGACGTGGGGCCGAACAGAGGAGGGCACATACGATCGATTAGGTGGTCCCGTACCAGGATCGGGGTCGGCAGGTAGGGCCTCAGAGATCTGCTCCAGAATCTTCCATTGGAGGGCTCCGAAGGAGCAGGTGGGCGGGAGAATGCTTGCAGGCTCCTTGTTGGAATCCTCGGGTGCGTACTGGCGGGAAAGGGCGTCGGGCTTCAGGTTCTTGGAACCCGGGCGGTAGGATATATTTAAATTAAAACGAGAAAAGAAGAGGGACCACCCTACCTGTCTGGGGTTTAGCCGTTTAGCAGTCTGTAAATAGGCCAAGTTCCTGTGGTCGGTCCATATCTGCACCGGCTGCTCGGACCCCTCAAGCCAATGGCGCCACTCTTCCAGGGCGAGTTTTATGGCCAAGAGTTCCCGGTCGCCCACATCATAGTTACGTTCAGCTGAGGTGAGGCGGCGGGAGAAAAAGGCACAAGGATGGAGCTTTTGGTCCTGATCTGAGTTCTGGGACAGAACAGCTCCCACTCCTGTATCAGAAGCGTCGATCTCCACGATTAACTGCTTGGAAGGGTCAGGGTGCTCGAGAATGGGTGCTCTGGAGAACCGATCCTTGAGGTTGTTGAAAGCTGCCTCCGCTTCAGAGTTCCACCTGAACGGGGACTTGACAGAGGTGAGAGCATGGAGTGGGGCAGCTATCTGGCTGTATCCACGAATGAAGCGTCGATAGAAGTTAGCAAAACCGAGGAACCGCTGAAGGTCCTTTCGGTTCTCGGGCACCGACCACTCCAGAACTGCCTTAATCTTGTTCGGGTCAGACCGGACCCGCCCCCCTTCCAGGATGAGACCAAGGAAGGTTATGGATGGCTGGTGGAATTCACATTTCTCAACTTTCACAAAGAGTCTGTTTTCCAGGAACCGCTGGAGGACGAGGCGGACATGCTGCTGGTGCTCGGAGAGGGTGCGAGAGTAGATAAGAATGTCATCCAGGTACACGAAGACAAACAGGTTAAGGAAATCTCGGAGGATATCATTCACAAGGGATTGAAAAACCGCTGGGGCGTTACAAAGACCAAAAGGCATTACTAAGTACTCGAAATGGCCCAGGGGTGTCCTGAACGCTGTTTTCCACTTGTCTCCCCAGCGGATCCGGACCAGGTGGTAAGCGTTACGCAGATCTAGTTTGGAAAAGACCGTAGCGGATTGGACCGGTTCGAGCGCGGAGGAAAGGAGTGGAAGAGGATACTTATTTTTCACCATTATGGCTTTGAGCCCACGGTAATCTATGCACGGGCGGAGGGTACCATCCTTCTTAGCAACGAAAAACAACCCGGCCCCGAGGGGGGAGGAGGATGGTCTAATTAACCCCGCTGCCAGGGACTCTTTAATATATTTTTCTAGCACCTGTCGTTAAGCTTGAGAGATGTTATACAGGCGGCTAGCGGGCAGCGGGGCACCCGGTAAGAAGTTGATTGCGCAATCGTAAGGTCGATGGGGCGGTAACGAGCCAGCCTGAGATTTACTGAAGACCACCTTAAGGTCGTGGTAAATCTCAGGTACAAGATGTAAATTCTCTGGATCTGCCTCGGTAGACGGCTGAACAGAGATCGGGCTGGTGGGGACCGCTGACAGCAGGCAGCTAGAATGACACTTGAGTGACCAGGCTTCTACACGCTTATCAGCCCAGTTGATGTGTGGGTTGTGTTGTTGCAGCCAGGTATAACCCAGAACAAGGGGCGCTTGTTTCACAGGAAAAACTAAAAAAGAAATCTGTTCTCTGTGATTTCCTGACACTACAAGCTCGAGAGGCTTAGTTTGAAGGGTGATCCTGGGAAGAGCCCCGCCATCTAAAGCTGAAACGTGAAGAGGAGTTGACAGGGGCACCGTGTCAATCTTAGCGCGCTGAACAAAAGAAAAGTCGATTAAATTAAAATCACACCCAGAGTCAATCAGGGCGGATAACTTAAAAGTTTCACGGGGCGTGACTATTGCTGCACGTAAACACAGGCGCGGAGAAGCGGGGACAGAGGACTTAACTTGGTCCACCGGCTTCCCCACAATTACCGACGGACCCAGTCTTTTGACCGCTCGGGACAATCGCTAATGAAATGGTTAGGAGAGGCGCAGTATATACATAATCTTTCAGCCATACGCTTCTGCCTCTCTTCAGGCGTGAGTCGTAACCGACCCAGCTGCATGGGCTCAGGAGGAGGTAAGGTTGGAGCAGCTGGCAGCGCGGGGACACGATCAGGGGGGCGAGATGGGAGAGTTCTCTCGGCTCGGCCTCGTGATCTTCCCCGCAGGCGATTGTCAAGACGGACCGCCAAAGCTATCAGCTCATTTAAGGACGTGGGTTCCTGCACCCTAGCTAATTCGTCCTTTAAAGGCTCATCGAGGGCTTGAAAAAACACTGATTTCAGTGCACGTTGTTCCCAACCAGCGGCCGCCGCGAGAGTCCTAAACTCAATCGCAAAGTCGGCTACTCGTCTACCACGCTGTCTGAGGGTGAGGAGTCGGCGAGAGTCCATGGCTTCATCTGACTCGGCGGAAAAAACCGTCTTAAATTCAGAAATAAATTCACTGAATGTACAGCCGAATTGTTGGCAGTCAGGGAAAAAGAGACTCCGCCCATCGGAGGGCTCTCCCTGTAAGCAGCCGTAAAATAAAAGTTATTTTTAAGTCATCACTGGGGAAAGAATGGGGGCTACGACTAAACGCTAGGGAACATTGAAAAAGAAACCCGCCACAGTCCCCATTATCCCCAGAAAATTTCTCGGGACTAGGAGAAAAGGTCTCCGGAGTGGGTGACGTCACGACTGACGCGGACGCGGGAGGCGGGTCTGGCACTGCGGGAGCAGCTGGCTGGGGACGAGATTGCAGGAAGTCAGTCAGCTGATTGAGCTGGGCGGCTACGCCTTGCAGCTGATTCTGTACGGATATGACAGTGACTTCTAACCCGCGAATCTGATCCTGCTGGGCGGAGAGCGCCCTGCCGAATGAATCCGCTGAGCTTGTCTGGCCAGAGTGTTCTTCTGTCATGTTTGGCTTTAAGTGTTTGGCCCACATGCAGATTTACACTCGGATACAGAGATCAGATTCAGAGATTTATTTTTGGAGGTGAAGGGATGACGCTCGAGGCGAACGAGGGCACGGCGGATCGGGATCCGAAACAACTAAAAGGGAAAGGAAGATGGTCAGAAAGTGAAGGACCACAGAGGAAACGACCTGAGAGACGTAAGCTTACCACCCGGACGCGGCAACCGGACCGGGGAGGGCAGTTAGGACTCGGCTTGTTGGTAACCGTTTGTTGGTGACAGGTGATTCAGTGACCGGAGGGCGTAGGCAGAGGAAGGTCCGAGCAGCGCCGCCGATCCAGAGATCCGGGACAGCAGAGGAAACCAGACAGGTTCGAGGTAGGTGGTGAACTCGGGAGGATGACTCGGTTCGAGAGTAGTGCTCGAGGGGTTCGTTCTGAGGAGACGCGAACACGCAGGAGGAGACCTGGGAGACACAAAGGGTAACAGTAAGCGCGGAGGAGAATATCTCGAGGAGAGAATAATGGCCTGGAGTCATACATCGACTGATAACACTCTGGCGTTCATCTGCTGTCCGCACGCCGTTCTTAAAGCGTGGCGGGATGCTGCTGAACCAATCCCTGGTGTGCGCGCCCCACCCGCCAGTCAACCAGAAACACCTGTGGAGAAAGCAGAGGCAGAGCCAGTGAGCAGGATGGCTCTGCTGACTGAGTCCTGACACTAATTATAAGTTTTTAATAATATTAAACATTTTTAACTAAGGAAGTCAGCATCAAGATTAACATTCTCTTTTTCAATGTAGACATGGCAAAATATAAATAAATGAACAGTTAGAAAAAAATTAAATGTAAAACATCCTATATAAATAGCATCCACAAAAACTATATTTAAATAGAAACTGTAAAATGTTACATTAGACAGATTTAAAAACTCTTTAAAGAAGTAATCTCTAACATCTTCAATTTAGCTTTAAAGTCACTCAGGGAGATCAAGCTGCAAGACATTTTCTGAAGGTTCCATGTGGTGAGGCGAGGTAGGCAAGAACTTCAGTGTGACTGTGATATGAAAACAAACAAAAAACATGTTACGTTGCAAAGAGGTTGGGAACAGATGCTCCTCAGGAATGAAAAACAACAAGGGGGATGAATAGTTTTGCCAGGCACTGCTCTTTTGCAAAAAGTGCAGTGCCTTGCAAAGATTAGAATTTTAATATCTTTCATAGCAGTATGATTTAACTTGTGTAAGCAAACACATTTATTGTGAATGATTTTATTTACATGTCTTTGTACTTTAGTTATATACACTGTGATAGATAGGTTGAGTTATTTGTTGTCAAACACTTCTGCTTGTGTTTAGGCATCTTGTGTACGTTATCTTCTCAAAAATCTTTAAAGACCTCCACTAAAAGAGGAACTGTTCTATTTGGATTTTGTGTAGAAAGAACATGGTGAGAAAACGAGACAGAGACTAATACTTTATTGCATGCTTTCTGCTGCTTCATGACTCATATTGGTATATTGGTATACATATACAGCAGAAACATCAGTCTACAGCCATTTCTACGTAAACTGTCATTTGCAACCTTGCCATGTCTTTTATGAACTTGTGTAAAATAAAATTATTTTTAAATATTCTGAAATCTTGTTTCTTGTTTGTCTTAGATTTTATATAGTGTTAATTAAATTGTGCAGTATCTGTATTGCAATGAGGGAAAGGAGAGAAGAAAAAACAAAAAGAGGACAAACACACCAAAGTGTAGTGTTACCTCTGATATTAAAACCCTGAGGCCCCTATTGAGCCCTAAATTGTTTATTTAGAGTGAAAGTTAAATTCAACTCACTTTTAATAGCAGTAATTTGCAACAAATATTTCAAGGCAATTTGCAAAAACAATCAGATCCAATTTTTATAGAGAAATAAATAATTCAATAAAACTGCATACATACCAGTTCAATCCTAGAGACAAAATGCAATGAAGTCAAGAACCAATATTCCTGCATTATTTGTCCCCTTTTCTCTGTTACATGGCACATCCACTGCAATTTACTAATCAGTTCATCTTTTCAATCTTTCTGGGAAGCAACGAGCCAGATCCAGAAGGACCACATTCATTATTTCAATAAATCATTGAAATCATTTCACCTTTCCATGGCTGATTTGCTTCATAGAGTTGCTTCATCCAGGTTCTAACTGCAGCGAGGCCATCTATGTGCACTTTAACCCAGATCCCTCCAGCCACCAACTGCAGTCTACCTGCGACCCTTATAGCGTCCCCTCTTCATCATGGTACCAGTTGAGCTTTTTTTTTTTTATAAACTCATGCTTGGACTTTGCTTCAGCTCTTTTTGGAATTTCATTCCAAACCTTCGCAACACTGACTGAAAAGCACATTCTCTTCATGGTGGTCCAAACTCTCAAGGTTCTGAAGTTGAGGTTTCCCCTGTAATCACAGCTCCCACTCTGTCAGTGAACAGTTTTTGAATATCATCTGGTAGTTGTTTGTTTCTGGCTTTATACATGAACTTAGCTGTTTGAACTTCTACTAGATCATGGAGATTGAGGAGGTGTGACTCTATAAATAATAAATTGGTATGGTCATGGAATCGAGCCTTATGAACCATTCTCTTCTTTTTTGTAATGGGCATAACGGTCGCAGCAAGGTTTTATAGGTGTTCCCCCACACTTCCACACTGTAATTTAAATAAGGTAAGATAATTGAGCAATGTAAAAGTATGAAGAGCATTGTCCCTGAAGAGTGTTGGTTGTGCTGTTCTTTTTATATCTCTCTTTGCAGGTGATGAAGCAGACTGAACACGTTTTATCATTCTCTCCCTTTTATCTCCTCTTTCTTTCACCTCTTCTCTTTCTTTTTTTTCTTCTTGTTCTTCCTTTCCTCTCCTAATTTCCCATTGTAGTGTCCATATAATTTGAAATACTCCCCGCAGGAATCACAATAAAACTATTTACATGCATAAATCAAGCGGAGCACTATGGCGAAAGCCGTACTGCTCCACTTCCCATCCATCCATCCATCCATTTTCTGACCCGCTTAATCCCTCATGGGGTCGCGGGGGTTGCTGGTGCCTATCTCCAGCGTTCACTGGTCGAGAGGCGGGGTACACCCTGGACAGGTCACAGAGACAAACGGGACAAACAACCATTCACACACACACTGACACCTAAGGACAATTTAGAGAAGCCAATTAACCTAAAACTGCTCCACTTGTGAAAGTAAAATCTTCTGAGCTCTTTTTGGCATTAAGACAACAAATCTTATTGCCACATTGCTAGACAGGACACTGAAGAAAAAAAGAAAAAAAAAAAATCTGCGGGGCAGCTAATGGAATACCGTAGATTTAGAACTATGACCAAAGTTTTCTAAAGAATTTTCCTATATTCATCGTCTTTTATCTGAGACGGCCCAAAATCACACCGAGTATTAAACAAGTTTTGCTAGATCCAACAAACCTTTTAGTCAGATAGGAGGTCCCATTCAGATGAAGTGGCTGCAAAACGAACAACATTTGAAACTGCCCCCAAGAGTCTGAAAATTTAAAGCTTCTCCCCAAGGTGGCTTCGTCTGGAAACCCCTATTTGCAAAACCAGCTACACATTGGCGTGTCTGTGAACGCGAACCAGCGTGGACCTCGCCTCTCCATTAACATGGATGCACTCACTTAAACAACAACAGTGGCGGACCTCAGAATTGTGATTGTGTTTCAGACACTATTACCTTTATTGTGGATTTTACACTAACAATTTTTGCTCCTTTACTGTGATTGTGAGACCACCTTGTCATTGGTCCACACAAAACGCCTCTTATCTCTCTCTTGTGTTCATTGCTTTTTTCCCCTGACCTTAATTCTTTACTTCTGTGGCAGCCTTACAGCATAGGTATTATAATGCATCATAAGGCTCCAGCTTCCTGCGGTTTTATCTTGATACTAAAATGTTTCTGTTTGGAAAGAGTATTTGGCTGTGTTTGGGTGTAGCTTGAGAAGACAGAGTCAAATGTACCCTGTTGTCGAAAAGGAATGAAAAGTACTATTTAGTCATATACATTCAAATGAAGGAGTTTTATCATAAGTATGTGTGACAAAAAGAAATTAAGAATTAAACTAAAATAATAATAATAAAAATGTTTGTCATATGCAGAGGAGCTTCCAATGTGTTTCAGAACCAAATGCATTATTGTTAAAATGGAATCATTTTACTGCATTTACTTGTATAAGCAAATTGATAATGATTGAGGGATGGTTAAACCTCTATTACTACTTTTACAGTGTTGGAGGTCAGTGCTATAGGCCTGTTGTTCTTGTTGTTTTTATACTTCTGTAAACATCTATCATATCTAGTTTCTGAGAAAACCTCAAAACACATTTAGATGTGTAACTCTTAAAAAGGAGAATTGAAACATTTATTTTTCGTTTAAGATATTTTTTTCATTGTTCTGAGAAAACCCTATAAATCTGCCTTGAAACCTAGCGTCCTGCACATATGTCCATGGTTTCATAAATAAATCCAATATCAGAAATGAACAGTGAATCCAAACAGCTATTGGCTTTGACTCCAGTGGACTATTTGTATTACAAAGCGAATGCAATGAGGTTGTTTTCAGTTCCTGAAAAGTTCTGATTTTGCATGTATAAAGCTCCTATCTGACAACGGCTCATCTACAAATAATATCTTATGATTTCATTTAACGCTAAATAAGTCCTGATCACTACCCTTTTTGACTTCCTTAAAGTAGACGTAGATAGTCAGCTCCCAGTTTGCAAGCTTTATTTGTTCATCTCGATGGGAAGAAGATACAATCTTCATGCCTAGACTCTTCACATTTAAGAGCTGCAGCTGTTTAAGGTAAATTTCATATTATTATTAGTAGGAATAATTACCCAAAGAATAGGTATAGGAAATCCATATGATGCCTACATCCACAGCAATACATGTTCCAGTGACCTTTTTTTTAAATTTTAACATTGCAATTGAATACATTTTTGTGTAAAGAAATGTCCTTGATCAAAGTATATGACGGAAAGCTAAACACAGGAAATATTTTGTGATTTCTTTCATGAATTGAATGTGACAAACGATTTGTAAGTGAGCTTTTCTTCTTGAATTACAAATGAATAAAGATGAGACATGAATGAGAACAAATAAGACATTTAGTTCCTTTTGACTTCATTGTGTTATATTTTCCAGGTTTTACAGGAAACGATGGAAGACCAGAACAACACCTACTTCAACAACACTGATGACTTCAACATCTTTGGCAACGGCAGTCAATGGGACACTGAATCAATTTTGCATGTGGTGGAATTAATAATTGTTTGCACCGGACTTCCTCTGATGCTGGTGGCCATCTGGGCCGTACTTCTTCGGGTACGTTCACTAGGATTCACTCTGTTTCTCTATCTTGCCATGAGTGTTGGTCTATCTGGAGACACTTTTAACACAGGTCTAAATGTAAAGTAATGATGTGTTTTCTTTCATCATTCTTTTTATGATGTTAATTTTTTTTTTTAAATTAACATCATATCTGATCCTCGTGGGTTAAACGTTTAAGTGCAATGCTAATTAATATTTATTTAGTAAGTATGTAAGTAAACTTTATTTCTATAGCACCTCATTTATATAGTACTTAAAAGTTTTCAGTTGGGTCTTCAGTTGCCTTATTACTAATGAAGTACATGCTATCTAATGGGTAATATGACGTTGTCTAAACCTAAAATTTTTACGCATCATTTCTATTTTTCTTGTAAATTTGGATACATTTGAAACATGCAAGAAACTACATTTCTGGACTTGCTTATAGCAGCTCTATCATGTTCGATGTTTGCTTGCAGGTCCAAAAAGATCACTCTGCTCCAGTCTACGTCATCAACCTTCTCATTTCTGATCTCATTCAGCTGTGCTGCCTTACTGCTTGGAAGGCATGTGAGTTTCATCACATCATCGACTACAGCTACACTTTTGCTGTAATGGCCAGTGTTGGATTCATGGTGTGCATCTCGATGGAGAGGTAACTATGTTTATATAAACATGGATTCAATTCTGTGTTTGAGTACAAGATCTATTAGACTGTCAGTGGGTTTCTCTCATTTCAGGTATTTGGTCATTGCCAAGCCGTTGTGGTACAGATTCAGAAGAAACATCAAGACGTCTCTCATGGTTTGCGCTGTTGTATGGACGCTGGCACTTGTTTGTGTTCTACCTCTTTATTTTAACATCCACCCTCGGGTTCAAGAAATCATCTGTGCTGTCTTCCTTCTCCTCCCCCTCCCTCTGTTCATCTTCTTCCTCGTTGGGACCATCAGAGCTCTGTCTGCTGCCCAGAGTGTCCCTGTAGAGGAAAAACGAAGGATAGTAGCAATTCTTGTTGTGGTGCTGCTTATTTACACGCTGCTGTTTCTTCCTAACATTACTTGGTCCATGGTTGAAGAAGCTAAACATTACCAGATTTTCACCAGCTTGGCTTGCATTGGTCTTTATTTAAGTCCTCTGGCTGACTTGACCATGTACTTTTGCATCAGGAAAAGTGCGATTGACAAACTTCTGAAATTACTCTGCCATTGTAAAATGTCAGGCAACCGGGAAACAAGCAGCACAGCTGTTGAAAATATGTCTGCAACATGCTCTGAGGCAGTCTAAGCTTTGCTTGGACCTGTGTGACTCTCCAGAGATGTATGTTAAACCTGCACAGTATTCAATTCAATTCAATTCAATTTTATTTATATAGCGCCAAATCATGAAACATGTCATCTCAAGGCACTTTACAAAATCAAGTTCAATCATATTATACAGATTGGGTCAGATTATACAGATTGGTCAAAATGTCCTATATAAGGAAACCAGTTGATTGCATCAAAGTCCCGACAAGCAGCATTCACTCCTGGAGAAGCGTAGAGCCACAGGGAGAGTCGTCTGCATTGTCCATGGCTTTGCTGCAATCCATCATACTGAGCAAGCATGAAGCGACAGTGGGAAGAAAAACCACCCATTAACGGGAAAAAAAAACCTCCGGCAGAACCGGGCTCAGTATGAACGGTCATCTGCCTCGACCCACTGGGGGTTACAGAAGACAGAGCAGAGACACAACAAGAGAGACAAAAAAGCACAGAAGGGTTCCTCTGAACCCGAGTACTCATCATGTTATCTGCAATTATCTTGTTGTAATGGGGATACACCTTAATTCTTCTGATCCCTCTAATCCAGACAGAGGAAATTAAATAATTTTCAATTTGTCTTATCAGCATTTTCTGTTTTTGAATTTATTTCTCCTACTATACATAAGCAAAAAGATTTGACATTTCATTTATATTGTTTTTAATCTGTGTTTTAAATATATCTAATGGATACTTAAATATACCTTTGTCTACGAAGTGTTAAAGAAGAAGAACGATATGTCACTGTATTAAATAAAACATCAATAAAAATTCTCTGCTTTTAAGCATCCCTGGTGTGGACAAAATGTATGTTCCCTTTAGAGATTAATGATGTAGAACTACAGCTCTATTCATGCTTATTCATAAAAAATTTTCATTCATTTTACTTTTAGTACAGAGAAGCATTATTTAAACAATTTAATCTGTGCAGGGTGCTTCACTTTTGGTATGTCAAAATAACAATTAACTTATTGTACTGTTGAATGTTTTCATTTTACTTATTAGGGCCACATGATATTGGAAAAATCCAACATTACAATATTTTTTAACCCTGCAATATACAGGACATAAATTTTACATCTTTGATAGAATGTGTAGTTGGCAGTAAACAAACCCTTGAATCTTTTGAGCTTTAACGCCTGAAATAAAATATTCTAGCTTCATAATAACTATAAATAACTAATGACTGTCAAAAAGGTTATTGAACGTTTTATTCAACAGCTGACATCTTTCACAGCCAAGCTGGACATTTTTTTCTAGTAAAAATTATTTACAAAAAAAATAAAATAAGAACAGCTTTACATCAAATTCCTATATCGTCCTCAGCTTCTTGTTTTATAAATAGTACTAGAAAATAAATAAGGAAGCTTTAACAAAATGTTTTAGGTACCCTAGAATTAACACAACACTGATTATTTTTTTATTTCCTACATAGCGGGACATGTGATGTGATTATTGCCCACACGTACATTGCCATGGCGATGCTCAAACAACATATTGTGCAGCTCAATCTCGATGTATCTGCCAAGAGTGAAAAGCTGACCACTCTTGGTTTATCTTTTTAACTGTCAGAAACATTTCTGAAAATTTCAATTCCTAAACAACCAGATAAAATAAATATAACAAACATGGTTAACAAGAATTAAAAAGCCTAAAAGACAATGACATAAAAATGTCGAATACATTTTTTACACAAAAATAGAAACAATATATACTTTACTGTAAAATATCCTCAACTATTTCATTTATGTGTTTCATCTACCCCAACACAAGCTGGTGACAGAGTCACCTACCAGGTGGGGCTCCCATCACAAAATGATTGCAAGGGTGTTGGAGCGACACAAAGTGATCTCACAGGTACTGGGAGCAGATATGAAGACCAGGCATTTGGTTCCCTCCTGACAAGACCTAGAAGGGCTGGAGAGTTTGCATGGGACCCTCAATCCATGGCAATTTGGCAGTCTGAATATATATATATATATATATATATATATATATATATATATATATATATACTGTATATATATATATGTATTCAGAATGCGAAAATTATCAGACAGCATGGGATACATTTCCCCTGTTATGCTGATGACACTCAGCTACATTTATCCTTAAATCCTGATGAATCCGATCAATTACTTTGACTACAGTCATGTCTTGATGACAACTTAAAAATTTCTAGTTTTAAACTCTGAAATGAAAGATTGTCATCTTTGGACCAGAGTTCTTGAAAATGAACTTCTTAATCAATCACTTAATATTAATGACATTAAATTGGTAATAAAGTAAAAAAAAAAATCTTGGTGTTATTTTTGACCAAGACCTGTCATTTAAATACCTTATTAAACAGGTTTCCTTTTCTCACCTCAGGAATATTGCCAAAATTAGAAATATTATGTCCAGGAATGAAAAACTACTTTGTGTATTTGTCACTTCAAGGCTGAACTTTTGCAATTCTTTACTATCAGGAAGTCCACAAAATACAGTTCACAGGAAGCCACAGCTCTCAACATACCGATGACAACAATCATCTCCAGCCCGGCGGGTTCTCCCGATGATTCATCGAGAGGAAATAGGAGGTTGGTGACCAGACTCTGCTCGCCATCAAACTTGGCTTAGAGAATCGGAGCCATTGGCTGGAGGAGACCCAACAACCCATCCTCAACTGGACCAACCATAAGAATCTATCTTATCTGCAAACCACCAATATACTCAACACCTGCCAATCCTTTTCCAGATTCAACTACATCATCACCTAAGAATGTCGAGCCAGATGCCCTCTCTTGATAATTTTCTCCGGCTGCAAACCTCGGTTCTCCTTCAACAAGCTCATGTCCTGTGCCATCAGGTCTCTCTCCTGGGATCTGGAGCACAGCCTCCAACAAACCCTTATCAATAAACCAGATCCTGAGGGAGGTCCACCTGGGCAAACCTACATGCATTTGTGATGATTAGAAGTGACATGTGGTGGTTTTCTTGTTGGTCTTCTGCTTCTTTTCATGGATAAAGTCAATATTTCCTCACAGTGTTCTTGTTTGTGTGTCTGCGGAGGGTTGTGTGTCTGTGTGTGTGAAGAGGAGACAGGATCTGATTGTCTGATTACAGCAGGATAATTGATTGTTTATAAGTCTGTTTTCTGCAATGACCTCTATAATAAATTAAATATAGGCATACAACAATATTTATCTTAATCTATTTAATTCTAAGCAGATTCAGCTGGTCTCTTTCTCGAGTTTGACCCATTGTGAGAGAAGAGTGGACGGCCTCTCCAACCTTTCTACTAATACTGCTTTCTTTCTGCTCATTTTGAGCCCTCTATATTTCAACCAACGTGTCAGCTGTTCTATGCCGGGTTTCTCCATGGAAGGAGGTTGAAATGAAGCTCCTGGGACATTTTCATCTTCCTAAATTATTAGTACTGCGGTTTTTGCTAATGTAATTTGCACTCTTCCTGTCCGTCCAGCCAGGAAACTGGGCTGTCTCGGGAAAATTGAGAAATACCCCATTCAATATCATGGTCAAGTAGCATGGTATAAAATAAGTCAAAACATTTGCAAGTACAGGTATTGGTTAAATAAATAAATGATCATTGAACTAAAAAAAAAAAATAAACTCATAGTGTTTGGCAACCAAAAAAACAATATGATGGTTCAAATAAACATCAATAATAAATTTATGTAAAGAGTGAAACACAACATGTTTTTCAATGTTGTTATTGATGAAAAGCTATCTTGGAAACTGCGTATTAGTTATTTACATTAAAAAGTGGCTAATTGTGTTGGGGTGATGAAACAATGTAGTTTCATTAAGCAAAGTGCATTATTGATTCTGTATCACTCCTTGATAATGTTTTATTTAAATTATAGTTCAGAATTTTGGGAAATTGTTCCAAGACAAATTTGTTACCTTTAATTACTCTGCAAAAACTAGCCAAATTGCATAAAAGTAAAATATAATGATCATACCAATCCACTTATTTTCAATACATTAAGTTTAAAATAGCAAAACTTGGTAAATTATAAGGTGGCCTAAATTATGTATAGGGCATCAGAAAACTCCCTGTCGGATAATATACAAAATCTATGTCACGTCAGATATGCTCATCGTGAATACAATCTGAGAGGAACTAATAAATTATATCAGCCAAAAGTAAGGATGTCATGGTTTAGTTTTGATCTATCTTTTTTCCTGTTAGTTTTCAGTTCCTCCTTCTCTTCTCACTCAGCTTACCCTCCACTCCCTCTGCAATCAGTCACACCCGTTGGACAATAATTAGTCAGAACTCACTCCACCTGCCAGCCTCCCTACATAAGCCTCCCTCAGTCTTCTCTTCCCTGCCGGTCCGTCATCAGACTCCACTCACTCCACGCCTGTCAACCTGGTTTGCCCCTGCTTGCTGCTGGAATCCTGCCACCTCTGTTTCTCAAGTTAGGCCTTTGGTCAGCTACTGGATTATTCTGCCATTTCTCTGCTTTAAGCCTCTGCTAGCTGTTGGATTTATCTGCCTCACCTGTGCTTCAGCTACTGGATTATTCTGCTACCTCTGAGCTTCAAGTAAGGCCTCTGCGAGCTGCTGGGTTTCCTGCCTCCTCTGTGCTCCAACGGCCCTGCTCTCAGGAACTCTCTCCGGTCTGTCAGCTCCCGCTCACATCTACACCCAGACCCGGCTGCAGAAACAAATTACAGGGGGGGCATTCCATTTTTTTAGGGGGGCACACTTTAAAAAAAAAAAAAAAATACATTTTATATATATATATATATATACACTTCAGGCTGAACAGTGGCTCTGTGACTACTGTAACGAACAAACAAATAGCAATAGTGTCAGTGTTGCCAAATTAGGCAGGTTTCCAACCAATTAGGCTTTTGAACACATTGAGCTAAAAAAAAACAGCTTATGGGCAGATAAAAAATTTCGGAAGCTTTCCATAACATTTGTTGGGCTTTTAGAAAGAATTACTAACAAAATATCAAAATAGTCATTATTTATTTTTTAAATATGTTGAATCTGTCGATCTGACATCGTCAATGAAAATTAGTTATAATGAATAATATTGATTGTTATAATAAAACAAGAAAAGAATAATGGTTAATCAAGTGTTTGGTCAGTGTAAACGCCCAAGAGGGGTTGAGTTCTACTTATCAACTTAAAAATATTTCATGACTGCGTGTAAGAGAAATGTTTAATTGAGCTATGCTGAGAGAAATTACGTTTATATTAAGGTAGATTTACAGCTCATGTTGGGAAGCTATTTCTAACTTATTTTTGTCCAGTTGATATATCCTGATTGTTAAAGAGATCTTGTGTGTTATTTGGTTGTCTGATTGTACATTTTGTTTGGAGCCCATATGCTCAGTTTTTTTCTTTGCTTCGGCGCAGTTGTGTGCTAATGACATGTTCTTATGTGTTTAATAGTTCTGTGCTTTTAACATGAGTTTCAGATTTGGCCTTGTTTTTTTATTTTAAGTTAGGCATGTTTTATGCTGGTTTGGGTTACTGGAAACTAACAGTGACATAGGGTAACCTGTAGCGCTGTGTCAACTTAAAAGTCCAGCATAAGCTACACGCTAATAAACATGAGCGCTGGTGTCAGGCTGAACACTGACTGAAGTACTAGAACAGGTTCTGTAATTACAGCAGCTATGAGAACAAGGAGCTGAACAGCTTGTGCTCGTAGCTGTCTAGCTAACCCTGCTAGCTGTCCTAGCTAACCCTCCTAGCGTTAATGTTTACTCCAGTTTAGACTTCAGTGCTGGCATTTCAAACAGAAATTAATAACGCTCCTTCCAGCTCGCTCTCTGCTTCGTTGTCACTTCTTGTAATTGTTTGGTAATCAGACCAAATTTTCATCCCGCTCTACCGACACCAACGGTGACCACAACCGAACTGCGGCGGCGGCGGCGACTGATGGCTATGACTCGGTGTCCCGCCCCACTCCAACTGTGATTGGCTAGCATTCTGCTGTCAGTCGTTGATTTGATTGGTTAAATTGTATGATTGACACATCAAAGATAGTACTAAAAGGACGATGGCCACTCCGAGGTAAAAAAAACAAACAAAAAAAAAGACAGCTTCCAGTCCAGGGCGGGCACAGCTGGCTCCCAGGGCGGGCACGGCCCCCCAATGCCCGCCCATGCCGCCGGGTCTGTCTACACCCCTGTTCCAGTCCAGTCCAGTCCTGCCTCTCTGGTCTCATCATCTACTACTCATTTATCAGTCAATGAACTCTCAGTAATTAGGCCCGTGTGTGTGGTGTGATTTCTGGGTTCATCAAGGAAAAATCTTGACAAAGGACAGCATTAAAATCCATGTGTCTCTTGGTGAAAGGAGTTCTGTTACGTAAAAGCCTTACAGAAGAGATAAAAACTTCTAAAAACAATTTTAAAGTAAGATTCAAAAGACATGAAATGAATATGTATTTGCAGGAAAGAGCCTGATTTTTACATCAAATTAATATACAATGTATATTTAATATTAATACTGAAATCGTTAATTTCTATTTGATATGAACTTTAACAGCGGACTCCCTTTAAGTTTTGTTTGTTTGCTGGGCTATATGTTCTGTGGGGGAGAGATGTAGGATCGGAGAATGTTTGGGCCTGTTTTAGTTTTGTCTGACTTTCTTTCTGTTAGGGTGGATCTTTAGTGTGAATACTTGTAGTATAGTGTTTACTCTGAAGAGTGAGTAGTTTAGAGTTGGGTTTTGGAACATTATAAGCATTGCTACTGTCATCCCCTTTTCAAACCAGGTATTGTTCTTTTCCCTTTTTGGATTATAAACATGAATACGGATTATTTCACTTGCGGGAACCAATAAACACGTTTATTTGGCGTTCTGTTAGAAACAGTTCAGTGTAGTACAGCCACTACTGTGTCCTCCCAGATTAGTTGATCTACCTTGTCTTCCTCTCCCTCTCATTCACAAGATGATTTCTTATGGGCCCCTTTCCATTTCCCCGTCTATCCTGCACCACTCTACTCATTCCACCCACATTCCACTCCACTGTACCCCTTCAGGTTTTCAACAGACCCGGTAAGGCGGCGGCTTTGAGCCCCACCTTCTGTTTTACGCCCTGCTGGTATTAAGCTTTACAGTGTAGCATTAACTCTGAAGAAATATGTAGCCATCCTCTGTTAAAAGAGCCAGGACCAACATCCTCCAGGGGGCACAGGGGTGGGAGATGTCAGTCGATCTGGAGAAGAAGCTCGCTTTCCCACCCATCGTCCAGACCACCTTGAGGCCTGACGTTGTCACCTGGTCAGAGCAAGCTAAGAAAATCATCCTGGTGGAACTGACTGTGCCTTGGGAGGAAGGCTGTGATGAGGCCCATGAGAGGAAGAACCTAAAATACCAGGACCTCATTATGGACTGCAAAGACAAAGGCTGGCAAGCATGGCTGTTTCCAGTGGAGGTCGAGTGCAGAGGGTTCCCACCACAGTCAATGTGGTCTGTGTTCACTGCACTTGGCATATCTGGCAAGGAGAGGAAGACAGCTGTGCGCAGTATTAGGGAGGCAGCAGAGAGAGCCTCATGCTGGTTGTGGTTTAAGAGGGAGGAGGGGGACTGGAGGCCTGGAGATGATGGGCAGTGACCTGGCCACCACTGCTGACCCACCAGCTGGAGGGTGTAGCGGTTAAGGGTCGAAACACCCCGTGAAGGTTGGGCACCCTCTGATGACATCATCTCCGGGCCAAAACCCACCCAAAGTCACTTTAGGGAGTGGCTGTAAGTATAGCATCACGTGATGTATTCAACAAGTAAGAAAGGGTGTAATAAATAAGTGAATAAATAATCATAAATAACAAGATAAATAAAACAAAAAAATAGAAGATTTAAATGCAAGATTATCTTGAATGTTTTTAAAGCTAAAATAATCCACCGGTTAAATATCTGGATCACAGGCTGAATACAAGTATTGATTTGTCTGTGCGTGTGTGGGAGACACAGACAGAAGCGCAGAGGGGAGAAGAGAATGCTCTGTTCCACACCGAGTTCAAATTTAGGGCTTTTTATTTTTATAGGCTGAATAAAGGGTAGTTACACACTGCCTTTTTGGTGAAGTGTGCCTGGGGTCAGATCCTCTTCCACTGCAGTAGAGCATCAACACAACAGCTTCTTCTCTTTGCAGACGCTGCTACCCTGCCCTGAAGTAGCCTCCATGCTGCCGGGAGTTTGCTCACACCACAGTGGCTTCCATGAGAGAAGGCGCCACTGTCTGTGTGAAGCCCAAGCTGGGCTTTGCTTCACGCTGCTGAAGGAGCATTGGCTCTCCCACAGAAAGCTGCTGTTATGACTCTGCCAAACAGCAATGGTTCCATCAGCAGTCAGGAAAAATGACTTTTTGGACCACACACTGTTTACAGACAAAAATTCACTGCTTCAAGGGTAGCTTGCTCTCTCAGTAGTATTGAGTCGGCAAATCACAGTTGATTTTTTTTTTTTCCTCTCGCTCCACTGCCTCGTCCATGCCTCGCCCATGGACCAGTGTTGCCAGATATTTTGAGACAAACAAGCAACAGGTGATATAAAAAAACAAGCCCAAAACAAGCGGCAACCCACCACACAGACACAGAGTTAGGTCACAGACGTTATACCCATATATTCTTCACTCCGCAATGTTTAGACGGAACACGGAAATGTTTTCTTGCCGAAATACTTTTCTTGGCTCGTAAATAAAGATAGACATGGTATTACGTATTAATTGTTGTTCATTATTAGTTGTTAAAAAACTTTCACTCTCTCTGTCAGTGCGGCTCAGCTGCACTGAAAAAAAAACCCATTTCACACGGCCAGTGTACCAAATACAAGGAGGACATACTCGTTTGTCATATTTATGACACTCCACAGCTTCTATAGTTGTTATTAGGCGCTTAACAGAGAGGTCAATTGAAATTCATTTAGCACACCACTGGTTTGCAGTAAAGCTACACACTGGGCCTTTAACTTAATTATTTTCCCTTTTGGACCAATATGGCTATTACATGTTCTCCAGTGAGTCCGGGTTGGGATTTGCATGCCTACCTCCCTGACAAACACAGCAGAGAGCAGCAACGTTATTTGTTGCCTTTACAACTTGATGTGCTTGTAGATAACGTTACTTCCTCATTGCGTTTTGCATTAGACAACACAGCCCCCTTGAGAAAGAAGGAAATGATTCATAGGAGGCTGATTCCCTGGTTTAATTTAGAGCTGTTTAATTTGAAGCACAATGTTGGAGGCTGGAGAGAAAATTGTGCTTTGCATATCTAGAGGAATCCAACCTAATCTGGAAAAAAATCTGCTTTTGTATACAAAGACCCCTCACATAGTTAGAGCAGCATATTTTTCATCTTTAATAGGTTTAATAGTCGGAGGTTAGTGAGCTCAACGCCACACTTGAGCTGCCAGGACCTTCAGATAGGCAAATAGTAACAAATAAAAGCAAAGAGCAAGCTGTCAGATGGCATAGATAAGGTGATCCTCCCAAAACTCCAAGCCAAAAAAGATCATCCACTATACCTTTAATAATGCTAACAATGGATCTTACCAGTACATCTACGTTGTCTAATCATCTCACTCTAACAATGCAGTGAATGAGAGTGTTCCTCTTGTAACAATAGGTGGTCATTAGAGAAGTATTGGTTGGTGCTTAGGCTGATGGTCCTCTTATGCGTTTAAACAACCAACTTTGATTCTCGCTATCAGCCTTGATGATCTACTATGAATAGGTATTGCTTATAAGGCTAATTTAACCTGTAACTCAGACTCAAAGAGTATGAGTATCTTGGAAAAGAAACATGGGTTCTTCAACAAAGAAGAACCCATCCAGAGGACCTACTCAATATTATTTTACTTGGTTTATTGAGATGCATCAGGATATGATAAATATATTTTTATTATAATGATTTAAATCTTTGAAAGCCCAACAAGGACAATGTCTCATTAAAATTATGACAATAAAATACAATTAAATCAAAAAGACCAATAATAGACAATAATTCAAAAATAATGGTAAATATACTTTAAATTATTGCATTTCTGTAACTTACAGGGGAGTGATGACTGTGAAGAGATAAAAAATAAAAATTAAGATTCCAATATTGCTCTTCTAATAAGCATGGAGGTAAGTTTGATTGAACAGCTATGTGGTTTTATTAGGATAATTAATCATGTTTAGTCTACTTGTTATTGCTGTATTCCACGTGGAGAATACTACGTTTGATGAGAAGATTACAAACTGAAACAAAAGAAAGATTAGACAAATAAAAAAAGTGTTTTTTGAGAAATTAGATATTTCTACGCAAAACACAAGTGAACACAAAATAGCATACACATAAAATTATTTGAGATGCAATAGAAAATTCTATAAAGAAAAAGACAAATGGATGACAATATCGGACAAACCATTAGTCCAAAGGAAATATTATTTATTCATAAGATTTCCTCATTAGTAGATGTTTTTTTTTGTTTCAGAAAGTATTAAACTAAAGCATTAATTGCTTAAACACACTTCAAAGCTTTAGAGTGATCACTTTCTTCATAACAACACTAAGTGCTACAGGAAGGAAAAAAAAGCTTGATTTCATATCAGAACACCCATTTCTATTTCAGCTGACCAGTTAGATAGACGTGAGCGGTCCAAAAAGGATCTCTGGCTGCAGAACAAACAAAAGGTAAATTTATACTTTTACAATTACTTATACAAATATTATTGTTCTGTTTTTAAAGCTTATTTGTTGTTCTGCTGTTGAGGTGATGGTAAGCATGCTTGGGAGATGAAGCACGGAAGCAAATGCTTCTGATATTTGGTTAATGTGCTAATTAGTTGATGTGTGTGGTGATGAACAACTGCTGAAACATTTTCAGTGCATAGAAAAGTATTTTTTTAAATTCAAAACCAGTATGGCTGGACAATAAAGAATGTTTTAATGATTTTACTCAACAAATATACTTTTTAAAATTATATATCATTGTGTCGGCTTAAATATTGGGTTCTCGGCATACAAGCTCAACAGGTCCTCCATCTTCATTCGTCTGTCTACCCTGTTCTGGTCTAAGTTTGTCGTCTTCCAGGATTCTCTGTCCCTGTATGCTTTTTAAACTTTGTTTATCCATTAAAATTAATCGTCTACTCATCATGTGCCTCTTGCATTTGCTTTGATCTGACTCCTAAAATCTTGACAGAAAATCCTTCATCAATATTATTCAATTAGGTTTTCTACTTTAACATTTCAATTTACATGTTAGAATAGAAAAATAGTCATAAATGTAAGATTTACACAAACATAATCACTTATGTTTATAAGTACAACTGTCTTCAAAATTCAGGTTCCACACTGACGATGGAAGAGTTGGAGTACAACTACAGATCAGAAGAATATGATTATGGATCTGATGAGAACAGAACTGGTGATGAAAATGGCAATTTTTTGTATATACCAATTGTAAAATTGGTGGACTGGATCACTATTGGAGTTGGACTTCCTTTGACTCTTATAGTGATTGTTGCACTTTTTCTCCAGGTAAGTACAAAATAAGTTATATCTATTTATCAATAATGAATTTTCTATTTACACTTTAAACAATGGTTTGTTGTCATTACAGGTTCAAGTCTGCCATTTCTTACCCTTAGAAATACTGGAATATATGAAACAGGCAATGTTTGACTTGTTAAGTGTTCTTGTGTCATTGGTTATTTTTTTCTCTCTCTTTCTTGTAGGTGAAAAAGAGTCAGAGTCACCCAGTCTACGTCATCAACCTTCTCTTTTCTGATCTCATTCAGTTCTGCTGCAGAATTACATATTTAGTTAGCCCAGAAAAAGGCTCTGGCATCTTGTTTTTTGGTTTAATCGCCAGTGTTGGATTCATGGTCTGTATCTCCTGTGAAAGGTAACCAAACTTGTCTCTTTATGCTTCTTTTCTGTCTCACATAATCCCATTAGTCTGTATCTGATCGTCTCCATTGACTAAACAGTTTTCTGTTGTTACAGGTATTTGGTTGTTGCCAAGCCACTGTGGTACAGATTCAGGAGAAACATCAAGACATATGTGGTGGTTTGTGTCGTGGTCTGGGTTCTTCCCGTTCCTTTTCTCCTAATCTTTTTCATGCCTTTTACTCATAGGATTTTTTCCCCCATCTTGTCATGTGCTCTCCTCCTGCCATTTCCTTTCTTCATCTTCTGCTTGGTTGGGACTATTAAAGCTCTTTCTGGAGCCCTCAGTGTCCCAGCAGATGAAAAACGACGAATTGCAGCCATTCAGGTTGCAGTGCTGCTAATTTACACTCTGCTTTTCCTGCCTATAATTGTTTATCTCTTCAAAGACCAAAAAGTAATTCTTAGTAAAAATTTTAACGTTTGTGTTTTTCTTAGTCCTCTTGCAGACACCACATTGTATTTGTTATGTCGGAAAAGCATTCTGGATAAGTTTCTGGCTTCACTCTGTTCTTGTTAAGCATCAGAGACTCAGGAGATGAGCAGCAAGGATACTGAAAGTGTGACTGCTCCAAATACTGAGAATTTTTAGGTTTTAATATTTTAAGCATTCGCAACAATCAATTTACTATAGCTTTGAGGTACTTCTGTTTTTTTAAAAAATGTTTCATATAAATAATTCTTCGGCAAAATATCTAAACTAGTTCATGTTTCATTCCCACAGCACTATGAGTATTTATTTACTTTTCTTAGGTTTTTCCGATCGCTTGTTTACTTAACATCTTTGTATAGTAATAATAATAATAATAGTAATAATAACAATAATAATATATCATTGTTGAATCACGTTATTTGTTAATCTTTTATCAAATTATGTACAAAAAAAGAAAAAAGTTACATAGTTTCACCCTTTGCTCTGTGATAACAGTACAATATCTATGATGAACTACAAGAATGGAAAGTATCGCTACATTATTGTAATTGTGTCTGAAATTGGGTTTCAGAGTATGCAACTCTAAATTAAACCAAGGAGCCAGCTTCTTTTTCATGGGGTACGTTGTCTAATATAAAATGCAACGAAGAAGTAACTCCATTGTTATGAACTCCAACATGTGGAAATTTAAAAGAAGCGTCTCATATTAGCTGAAACGCAATGCAGAAATTCAAAATTTACAAGAAATGTACAAGACACTGCTGATCAAAGGAGGCCCAGGGTCAGAGGTCAGCTCACTGTCTTCTGTCAAAGGAGACAGTGAGTCTACAAGCACGAACGGCCCTCGATGTTGTCATGGTGGAGTCATGGCTCATTCCAAGGCAAACTGGAACTTTTTGCAACCTGTATCCAAGAAGACTGTGGAAGACAGAGAGCAGAAAGGAAGTCCATATACAGCCTGCAGTGTAGCAATACACCAGTCACTTCGTCCTCGCCTTAGAGACTCAGCTTCTCTTCTTCACGGTGTAATTTGTGTATTAAATCTCTTATTTATATGTCAATCATGTTGTTACTCACACACATATATATGCTTAGAGCACGGTTAGAAGAGAGCTTTTCAGTTCTTTTGGCTTTTTGCAGCTTTTTGCAGTATTTTGAGGGTCTTTGGGGAAAGACAGACCCAGAGAGAGAGACCGAAGATCTGTAACACTGGACCAAAAGTTTTTTAAACTTTGTCGTTTTTTTATGACATTTTTTGTATCTGTTCTTTTTAATCTTTAATAAATTTTAGCCTTTTTGATCACATTTTATTGACTCAAAAACCTCACCTCTTGGAGTTGTTCTTTTGGTAAGTGTCCTTCCATCTGTGATTAAAGGTTTTGGTCCTTGACTGGGTGATAAAATAAAGGCTTGTGCTGAAATAGTTTTAACTCCCTCCTGGAGTCACACCGTAGGTCCCCATCGGGGAAAAGAAGGCGTCTTCTCTGAAGGAATCCATAACTTAAAGGGAGACTGCAGGTCCGGACACTGCAGGAAAAGGTTTTCATCCTAAGAAGAAAAGGGTTAGGGTTAGGGTTAGGGACACTCAGCAGGCAGCGTTTTACGCTGATTGGCTGCTGGTATTTATAAAACAGTTTGACACAATGACAAACATAAAATGGAGAAACAAAGGTTGATAAAACCAAACGGGACGGAGGAGTGGTGCCTGCTGTTGGCACAACTCGTGGAGGAGGATAGAGTGATGCTGACAGCCAAATACGTTGCTGGGTTCACGGGGGAAACAAAGAGGGAGACTTGGGAGCGCATTGCCGAGCAGATTAATGCATTGTTCCCCCTGCTAACACACAGCAGGCGGGAATATAAGAAGCGGAGTGTTGCAATCAAAGGCAAGAGAGGAAATTGCAGCGCACAAGCAAACCTTTGCAAATTCAAAAGAGCAGTCATTTAGGATATGACTACTGACATCCTGCAAATTACAGCAAAAACATATTTGCATCACTTGTTAAGAATACTGCTGGTGAACCTGACATTCAGCCAGACACAGAGCTTTGTTTTTAAATAATAAAGAAATGTCTTTTCACTATACTGAGTGTGTGTCTGTCCATTCTTTTGTCATTTAGTGTCCTATTATTCAGTCACTCATCTCGGCATTGCTGTACCAGAGTTACACCCTTAGTATGTCCTGCTACTGAAACTTTGTAATATACGAGTAGTGATGATGAAGTGAATGCTATCTACACATTAATGATGGTATGATTGTTATGGAAATATTAGGGCTGGGCAAGTTAACGCGTTAATTTTGCGTTAATTCATTAGACTATTAACGGCGATATTTACTTTATCGCGCATTAACGCATGTTGCTCACATGCTTTTATTTTGTGAAGGTCTGTTGCTGCGGTGTAGGGATTTGAATCAGAACAGTAGGTAGCGATAATGCGCCAATAACCTCGCTGTCAGCCCAGCCTCGGATTCAAACAGGAAGAAAGGTGCTGGCTGGAAAAAGGAAAATGCGGAAAAAAACAAAGCCGACCTGGGGAAGGCGGTGTTTCCCGCAGGAATTTGCTTAAGCGAGGCGGTGAGTTGGCGGCCGGAACAAGTTTTGTGCCGTCGGTGAAGTCGCTTCTTGCTTCAAAGTGTCCATGTATTTTTGCCTGTTTTTTTCCCTGCCATTCACTATATGCAGGCAAGTAAGCAACAACAAAAAAACACATGTTAACGTCAAATAAACATGCAAGCATATCGAGTTAGCAAGCATTTCAGTTTAAAGTTCTTCCAGCAACGAATATGACAGAAACAAGTTAGTTGTAACCACTGCCAAGTTAAACTTTCTTATCACCGGAGCACCTTGAGCTTAACATATCACCTAAATGCCAAACACACTGTAGACATCACCAAACAATTCAATGACTCAGAGAAGCTAACCAATGTAATGGCGAAGTGGATAGCTACTGTAGACCTTTTTTTGTGCTTCACACTTTGGTATTGAACATAAAATGGTAATGCTGCTCCCTGCTGTTACCTCAGAAATTGCCTGTTTTTGGTAGATTTTTTCCCCATAAAGAGAATTTCCTGTCAGTGGCAATAAGCTTTAATTTATTATTATTGCTATTTTTCGTTTTGCATGTTTAAGTTGAGCTTTACACTAAACATGTGTTACTGATAAGTGCTACAAAAACACTTTTGTTCATATGGCAGCAGAACATTAAAATAAAAGTGCTCTTTACACTACTTTTGAATTAATTCTTGGAGTTTGTAAATACAATGCGATTAATCATGATTAATCAGGCAAATTATGCGATTAATCGCGATTAAAGATTTTTATCGTTGCGCAGCCCTAGGAAAGATGTGCTCATTCACTCAGTGTTTAGGGGGTGTATCATCAGCCAAACAGCTCTCACGGGTGGCAGATACTGTCTGGCCAGGTCGGACACAACCATCACTGGGCTGACTGAAGGCATCTATGGCTCACTTATTCGGCTGACTGGACTGCATCAAAGGTGGTCAAACTTGTTTTTATTGGGGTAGGCTGATTATGTAGCTTACAATCCCATTTGTTGCCATCCCTGATATGTTTACAACAATGTACTGATGATAAGGCAGATATTTACTTTCACATTTCTGCAGCACCGAGGATTCAGGGCTGTTGACATCAATGGTCATGCACAGTCAGCTTATGATTGCAATTTTTCCTGTGCTTGCTCCCTCCCTTCTTTTGAAGGAGGAGAATTATAAACTGAAAATAGAGTATTTAAAAAATAAAATGCAATAGTATGCTGTGACTGCTGCGCTGACTGAGGCATTCTTAATGCTCACTTACTTTGGTTCAATACAGACATCAATACACTGATTGAATGTGATCTAAAGTGCAACTGAGTAAATTGAGCTCTGTAACCAAGTAAAAGCAAGGGTACCCTCTTGCTTATGATAATCACCTTCATCATCATTATGTCTGTCAACATTGTCCGGCTCATCCTCTGGAGGTTCTGTGATTGCCTGGACTTACTAATGTTGTGGCGTACTATACAGGCTACTATTACTTTGCACACCTTTCCTCTCCTCAGAGCCCTAACTCTCCATGCAAATGTTACGCCCCCAAGGTCTAGGGGTTCAGGGGCGACAACATAAAAATGTGTCCAGAGAAATGAGTGTAATAAAAAAGGTGATTTATTACAAAAATATGTTTTTTACAAACACAAAACAATACAACCCAGTTTAAAACAAAATAAAGGTCCGACAATCCTAACAGTGCTTAGTGTAAATTAAATTACTAAGTGTTCAAACAGGTCAGTTTAAAGTAACTCAAACCAACCCAAACGAGAAAAGAAACACACACACATGCAAAGGGAACACAGAGTTTCCCAAACAAGCTTCTAGCTTGTACAAGGTTAACCTAAAGCAGATTCAAAGTACTTAACCAAACTAGTAAGCACAACTAATTAGAATTGCCAAAAACAATTGAAAACGCAAAAGGTGGGGGAACAGCTTAACAAAAGCTGAAGCGGCTTTTTACTTGTCAGAGTTTTCTAAGATGAACCCTGGATGCACACCACACACACGGAGCTTTATTTCTGAGAGTTTATTGAATGAAGAATGAGCAGTGGATGAAGGAAACCAGAGAGGCTGCACCAGACTGGAACTGGGGGTGTAGATGGAAGCAGGGGCTGACGGACAGGGAGAGTTCTGGGGAGAGCAGGGCTGCTGGAGTACAGGGGCAGCAGGAGATCCAGGCGACAAAGCAGCGAGCAAACTTGGAGCACAGGCAGTCGAGTAACAGAGCAGAGTGCAAACTTAGAGCACAGGAGTGGCAGGAAAATCCAGCGGCTAGCAGAGGCCTTACTAGAAGCACAGATGAGGCAGGAAACCCAGCAGCTGGCAGAGGCTTAACTTGAGGCACAGAGGTGGCAGGAATGCAGCAGCTAGCAGAGGCAAACCAGGCTGACAGACAAGAAATGAGTGAAGACTGATGATGAACCGGCAGGGAAGAGAAGACTGAGGGAGGCTTATGTAGGGAGGCTGGCAGGTGGAGTGAGTTCTGACTAATTAGTGTCTAACAGGTGTGACTGACTGCTGAGGGAGTGGAGGGTGTGTTTAGTGAGAGGAGGAGGAGGAACGGAAAAATAACAGCGAAAAAAGCTAGACCAAAACAAACCATGACAGTACTAGCTGTCCCCCTTGAAGGAATGAGTTCTGGAGTCTTTTATACTGGTACGGGTGGGTCTCATCAGCGGTCTGATTGGCGTGGCAGTCCTCTGCTGGTCCAATGAGGTTGCAGCTCCTCTGCAGCCTCCCGGCAGCCAATCAGGAAGGTGTTCTGTCACGGCTGAATCTGCATAATAAACAAGCTTGCACAGCCTCCAGAGACCAGGGACCGTAACACAACACATGAAACTTCTATTTCAGATATCCAGTACCCATCTCAACCACTGCCCAAGTTCTCTTATAGGCCTTACGCAGATTTCAGAGAATAGTTTCACTCAAAACAGCACACTGACAATAAAACTGCTAATAATAATAAACATAGATGACAGCAAAATATTTATATGGGAAATACTGTATTCTAAGCATTTCCAATGTATAATACCAAGATAAAAACTCTTTATTGTCACCATATGTTACCATAGTAAACATTTTTGAGACAGACACCAGCTCAGGATGCAAACAGATAACATATAAAGCGCAGACACAACAAGACTTATTTGAAGAGTTTTTCTTTATTTGTAGGCTATAATCTTACATATATTACCTGCTGTAATTTTGTTGTGGCCCTGGATCTGGACAGAGTTATGGTGTTAAAAGCTATGGTCTGCATGGATAACCACTGTCTCCTAACAGGCGGGAACCAGCCAGCGCGTAGGGGGTCTCAGGCCGCTTTCAGACAAGATTCTGCCATCATGCGTTGAGCCGGGCCATTTTGCCACTACAACCAGAATGACAAAATTTCCAAAGCCAATCTGTGTTTTGATGCTGTAATAACATCAGTCACTTATGACTCTGCAGACAGAGGTTGGTGACAAACCCAAGTCATACAAAGCTGCTCGTTGCAAGGAGCCAGGTATCACAATGTTGTGATGACCTTCGTTTAAGGGGTTACTACGCTGGGTAGGACAGATAAGTTCATCCCTGAGAAGGTCAACCACAAACATGATCCCGGAACTATTAACCCAGTAGCATCTTTATTTTCTACGTTGTTAATTTTACAAAGAATATCTCTTCTTTCTCATGGCCATTCTGACATTTTCACTACTTAAGGTCACTAAAATTCTCCCTCACTACTCCTAAAATCTCAGGAGCTGTCCTAGGGGCTAAGGTGCTTTGTGAGTAACTTTTATCTTACTGAGGTAAAATTCTAAGAAAAGTCATAGAATGACCATGGTCGGGGATGCTAGTGTGGCTATGTAACAGCACTAAGGCTGTCAGCTGGGACCTGGATATGGAGTCACAGCATTTCTGGATTTTCTTTGCTTTCTGAATCAGTTGCTTTTAGTTTTAACAGTGTTTGTAGAAGTGATTTATATGAGAATTAAGCTATGATTCCAACATTTCTGTGGATGCATATACGTCTAAATTTAATTGCTTTCAGTAATAAGAGATCGAAAATTGTAATGATTACTGGAACTGAACCAAATATTCAGCCAGACACAAGGGAGAACGTTAAGTAGGTTTATTAAATGAAAGAACAAACAGAAAAAGTCCTTGTGAGAGTCCAGAGGGGAGACAGATAAATATATGCTTAGGATCATGTTGGTGGTGAGAAAAAAAATCCATCACTAGTAAACAGCTGAAGACCCTAACAGGGTAGATTGGGTTGAAGTAATGAATGATAGATGTTGATGTTTTCCATCCTATTAGAATCTGGTAAATTTAAGATGTATACATTTAAGATGTACAAGTTTTATATCACTAATTGGATTTGATGTTGTTGAATAATAGCAGATGATTGGGAGAACCCATCTGTGCTAAAAAATGTAAAAAAACACTTTTCTTAAAAGAACCCCACTCCCGGCGGCCTCTTCGCGGGGCCTGGCCCCCCGTCGCGGGGGCGGGGCGCCCCTGGGGCCTCTGGCCCCCAGGGCCCATGGCCGGGACCACTCCAGCGGGGCTGGCTGCCGGCGGAGCCCACGGGCTCGTCCCCGCGGCTCTTGAGGGCGTCGGCATTGCGGTGGCTGGGGGATTTCCTCGGGGTCATCTCTGCTCCTTCCTTGGGGGGTGGGGTTGCAGATATCCTGTGTCGGCCCCTCCTGGGCGATCTGCTTTAGGGACCCCTTTGGGAGTCCGGGGTTATGGGTCCCCTGACTCCTGCCTCTGTGCTCGGGGAAGGCGGGCCTTTGGTTCTCCACAACCACTAGCAAGCTATTTCCTTTTGGAAAATTTTCACCTAAACTAGTGCACTCTCACAAACTCCCACAGGTGCTGGGTCCCAGGTATTAATTCAATTCAATTCAATTTTATTTATATAGCGCCAAATCATGAAACATGTCATCTCAAGGCACTTTACAAAATCAAGTTCAATCATATTATACAGATTGGGTCAGATTATACAGATTGGTCAAAATGTCCTATATAAGGAAACCAGTTGATTGCATCAAAGTCCCGACAAGCAGCATTCACTCCTGGGGAACCGTAGAGCCACAGGGAGAGTCGTCTGCATTGTACATGGCTTTGCTGCAATCCCTCATACTGAGCAAGCATGAAGCGACAGTGGGAAGAAAAACCACCCATTAACGGGAAAAAAAAACCTCCGGCAGAACCGGGCTCAGTATGAACGGTCATCTGCCTCGACCGACTGGGGTTACAGAAGACAGAGCAGAGACACAACAAGAGAGACAAAAAGCACAGAAGCACACATTGATCTAGTAATCTGTTCTACATTAGATGGTAGTAACGGGTGAGCCGTCTTCTCTGGATGATGTCAAAGTTAACAGAACGCCAGACCAGGTGTACCTACTATGAAGAAAAAGAGAGAGAGCAAAAAGTTAAAAGCTGAAATGACGACAGTCATTTCAATGTAATACAATGCAAAACTGGAGAACCGTAGAATGAAGAACAGTAGAAATCAGTAGAGTGAGAAAATTAGACCCTGATGTCCTCCAGCAGACTAAGCCTATCACAGCACAACTATAGAGATAGCTCAGGGTAACATGAGCCACTCTAACTATAAGCTTTGTCAAATAGGAAAGTTTTAAGATTAGTCTTAAAAGTAGACAGGGTGTCTGCCTCACGGACCAAAACTGGGAGTTGGTTCCACAGGAGAGGAGCCTGATAGCTAAAGGATCTGCCTCCCATTCTACTTTTAGAGACTCTAGGAACCACCAGCAGACCTGCAGTCTGAGAGCGAAGTGCTCTGTTAGGAACATACGGGGTAATCAGAGCTCTGATATATGATGGAGCTTGGTTATTAAGGGCTTTATACGTTAGAAGAAGAATTTTAAATTCTATTCTTGATTTAACAGGAAGCCAATGAAGGGAAGCTAAAATTGGAGAAATATGATCCCTCTTGTTGATTTTCATCAGGACTCTTGCCGCAGCATTTTGGATCAGCTGAAGACTTCGAACTGCATTTTGTGGACTTCCTGATAGTAAAGAATTACAATAGTCCAGCCTTGAAGTAACAAATGCATGGACTAGTTTTTCAGCATCACCCCTGGACAGAATGTTTCTAATTTTGGCGATATTCCGGAGGTGAAAAAAGGAAACTCTGGAAACCTGTTTAATATGGGATTTAAATGACATGTCTTGGTCGAAAACAACACCAAGGTTTTTAACTTTATTACCAGAGGCCAAGTTAATGCCATCCAGATTAAGTGATTGATTAAGAAGTTTATTTTTTGAGGACTCTGGCCCAAAGATTACAACTTCTGTCTTGTCAGAATTTAAATGCAGGAAATTTAAAGTCATCCAGCTTTTGATGTCATAAGTGTTCACTTATATACAGTAATCTTATAATTTATTTATTTATGTTCTTTCACTTTCTTTTTTCAAGTATCACATTACACATGTCAGCTTACATAATAATATATATGATTTAGCAATGGCATCTAGGTGTTATTCGATTGTATCTGTTGCTTTATGTCTGTTGGTTGTGCTGTTCTTTTTGCATCTCTCTTTCCAGGTGACGGAGCAGACGGAGAAGGTTTTATCATTCTCTCCCTTTTATCTCCTCTTTCTTTCACCTCTACTCTTTTTTTTCTTTTCTTTCTCTTTCACTTTTTGTTCTTCCTTTACTCTCCCATTGTCATGTCCATATAATTTGAAATTCTCCTTGCAGGAATCACAATAAAGCTATTTACAAGCATAAATCAAGTGGAGCACTATGGCGAAAGCTGTTCGCTCCACTTGTAAAAGCAAAATCTGTCGAGCTCTATCTGGCATTGAGACATCAATTCCTATTGCCACATTGCTAGACAGGACACTGGAAGAAAAAAAAAAAAAAAAAAAAAAAAAAAGAACCTTCTGTTGAGAAGAAATTGAAAATATAAAAAGCTCTGAAAAGAAAAAGGACAGAGAATCCTCTATCCTATTTGTGGATGCTTTAATTATTTAACTCACCATAGATAGCATGCATTGTCTCTTGGGTATCCTCCATAAGACATTTGATAAGTGTAAGACATAGATGTACAATAAAATAGAAATTATAATCAATAAAAAGTGAACGAAAAAGAAGGTGAACATAAGAAAATGCACCACACACACACATACATGCATACATATCATCTGAACACAGAATATAGCTTAGAAAAGGCAGGAAAGCAGAACCAGACTTGACAGAGGAATGATGGTTGATGATGCAGGAATGCAGGGATGAGCAGGGAACCAGAATAAGCAGGCTGAGCAAGCCTGTGGAACTCAGAGAACAGGACAGAACTGAGCAGCACACAGGCAATGGAAACGTATGTCAGTGAGGGCTGAACACTAGCAGATATTCCAAGTCCAAAAGCCTGAGCACACAGAAACTGGGAGTGTCAAGGCCGGAGTGCACATGAGGAGAAACAAGACACTCTGGTGGTGAGTGGATGACTGAGGCATGTGCAGGTAGGCATGTGAACAGGAGAGCAGAGGTGACTCTAATTAGTTCAGCAGGAGGATCTGATCAGAGTGCTGGCAGAGGAGTAGACACAGCTAATAGGATGGTGGTTCCATCACTACATGATGGACATAAATACATTTAATTCACATAAGATGCTTTGGTTCCCATTATGTCTATTGTTCTTTACTGGAAGCTGATTTTACCAGAAATAATGATGTCAGACTGGATGACAATACTGTAACAATACTTCAAATTCCTGTAATTCATCATAGGTATCATACTGTCAACAGTTCCACCATAAAATTTCAATAGTTTCAGGGGAACAGATAACAGTGAACGTAACAACGGCAGTAAAAAAATCATTTGATAACTGAACCAATTCATGTCACAGGAAACTTTCTGAATAATTTGCATAAATACAAAATGATCAAAAAACCCAGAGAAAATTAATAAAAGATGAACATTTTACAGTAGCAGATTGCTTGCATTTTGTTGTCATTAGATAACCGATACTTTGCTGACCAGTGATTTTAAAGAAACTTTTTACAAAAGAGTATGTTACTAATCGGCACAAAAACAGTTACAGTAAACTGATTGTTGTGGAGGCTTCAGATATGAACACCTACACAGTCTCAGTATTTGCCACAGTCGTGCTTTCAATATCCCTGGTGCTCATCTCCTGACTGTCAGGTGTTTCACAAGAACAGAGTGAAGCCAGAAACTTATCCAGGAAGCTTTTCCGACTTAACAAATACAAAGTTGTGTTTGCAAGGGGACTAAGAAACAGACAAATATTACAAATATAAATACTTATAGAACTATATTTATTTAACAGGACAATTATGATGGGCATGAAAAGCAGAGTGTAAATTAGCAGTACTGCAACCTGAATGGCTGCAATTCGTCGTTTTTCATCTGCTGGGACAGTGAGGGCTCCAGAAAGGGCTTTAATAGTCCCAACCAAGCAAAAGATGAAGACGGGGATGGGCAGGAAGTGAAGACATGCAAACCTGATTGGACCACCAGGAGTTAGCAGAAAAAGAACAGAAAGTACCCAGACCACGACACAGGCAAACACAGATTTGTTGATGTTTCTCCTGAATCTGTGCCACAGTGGTTTGGCAACAACCAAATACCTGTAACAACAGAAATAGCTATTCAGTCTATGGAGACTATCAGGTAAAGACTAGTGGGATGTAAAAGAAGCATTAAAGGGAACCATATACTTACCTTTCCAGGGAGATACAGACCATGAATCCAAGACTGGCGTATAGACCAATGCAAAAGATGACAGCACTGATATAACAATCCTCAATTAATGTAATTCTGCCAAAGAACTGAATGAGATCAGAAAAGAGAAGATTGATGACGAAGATAGGGTTCTTTTTCGCCTGCAAGAAAGAAAACAGAAAAAAGTAACTAATGTCACAAGAATATTAATACTTAAAATGTTTCCTGTTTGAAACACACCAGTCATTTTTAAGGGTAAGAAAAGGCAACTTAGACCTTAAACGAGAGAAAGCTATTATTTTAAGAGTAAGTACAAAGTCAATTAGTACATTCCTTGTTTCTGAATAGATTTGTCATTTTGAACTCACCTGTAGAAAAACTGCAACTATTACTATCAGAGTGAAAAGAAGTCCAATGCCAATGGTAATCCAATCCACCAAATTAACAATTTTTATTGCCAAAAAGAATTTATACATGCTCGAGCTCGAGCTAGAGCTGACATTGAAACTTTTTTCACTTGATGTCGTGTTTAGGACCAAATCGACACTCTGTTCCCCTGAGCTGTTGTTGTATTCCAAATCCTCCATTCTTCTGTGTTAAACTTTGAAGACAGTGGTATCTGTAAACACAAGAAAAATCTTTCTTTGTCATTATAATTGTTCACAAGTGGTTTTAAGATGTAATGATCTAAAAATGTATTAGTGAATGTGGATATTTTTCTTCATCATTCACACTCCTGGCTGTGGTGTCACCTGCTGGAAAAGTTGCTCATCACCCTAATAGGAATTGCAGAGTTTGTGTATTTGAGGGCTTCATCTGGGATTTGGAGGCCAAGAGCCCGTCTGATCTCCTACCAGAGCTTTCTACTATTGTGGACACAGTTTTCCAAAGGCCGAGTGTGCAGACCAAGATTCTTTGTAACACACCCCAGCTTGCGATGGCTCATTGTCATGTCTGGCTGAATCAGACGAACCTGTCGGATGCCGCGCATGCTACTGTTATAGGACGTAGGGTTTCACCTAGTCATGTGTTCGGCCGTGTGGCTGAGGCAGCACTGGACGAGGCCCAGCAACCAGGCTTTGAAAGCAGTCTATCTTCCACCAGGGATTTTCGAGGACGGCCCCTCGTTTTGCACCTGAGAGATATTTTTCAGGGTCAGGGTTCTTCTCAAGATTCTTAGGCTTTAGGGCAGCTGCTCTTCACCCAGTTGGCCAGCTAAGGGTTAAACCCACTCTGGAGACTGTAGTGCTCAGGGCCCACCCAGCTCCAGTCATCAGTGCTTTTTTGAAATATTTTATTTTCAGTTTTTTTTTTTATATATGCAATGTATAGAAACACAAAAAAGAACAAATCACTCCTTATTATGAAAAAAAGTAAGTGTACCATATCAGTACAAATAATTACACAAAGTACTTGGTTGTGAGAGATGTAACAATATGGTCTAAGTATGGCTGCCAAATTTTCAAAAAGGTTTTATGGTATTTCCAACCAGAGGGATGCAAGCAGCAGAGATGTGTTTTATAAAAACGGCTCTGCTTCTTGATCTGGACCCTAGGCTGTCAGCATTTTTGAGAACTAATATATCCAGCCAGATTCCTAGAAACAAAATCTGCTCCTGGGTGCTTCGGCGATGTGACGGTTTCCTGGGGTTCCTGTCTGCCAGTCACTGGGATGGGGGAAGCGGCTTTGGTTACTCTTTGGCACCTTTGCTTTACTCTGGTGTCAGTCAAATTATTTGGGCTAGACCCAGAACCTTAACACAAACAATACTGAGCATTTTTCTTAAGGATAAACGTTGAGGCTGATTGAAGAAATTAACTCTTGCCAGCAGAAACACTTCTGGACCACATCATGAAACCCCTTTTGGATTCTGTGCCACTACTCGGATCAAAACAAGTGGTACCAGTCCCAGTTCCAGAAGGTTCCTGCCCTGGCTACACAAATCTTTAAAGCAATATTTTAACTTTACTCTGGTGTCAGTCGAATTATCCGGTCCAGACCCAGGACCTTAACACAACCAATTGTGAGCATTTTTCATATGGATAAATCTTAGATTCACAATCAGACATACTTTAATAATCCCAGAAAGAAATTACTTAAATATATATTAATACACTCTCTCTCTCTCTCTCTCTCTCTCTCCCTCTCTCTCTCTCTCTCTCTCTCTATATATATATATATATCCATCCATCCATTTTCCTATATATATATATATATATATATATATATATATATATATATATATATATATATATATATATACAGTTGTGGTCAAAAGTGTACATACACTTGTAAAAAAATCATAATGTTATGGCTGTCTTGAGTCTTCAATAAGTTCTACAACTCTTATTTTTCTGTGATAGAGTGATCGGAACACATACATGTTTGTCACAAAAAACAGTCATAAAGTTTGGTTCTTTCATAAATTTATTATGGGTCTGCTGAAAATGTCACCAAATCTGCTGGGTCAAAAATATACATACAGCAACAAAATTTGTCAACTTTGGTGATGTAGCGAGTTGTGTCAATCAAATTAGCTTCATGTCATGGCCTCTTCACTTCTTCTAAGTGATTCTGATTGACTACAGCTGTTGACTTCTCATGAGCCCATTTGAATAGGGCTCATTTGACCCAGTGATTAGACTCAGCTACAAAAGCTACAATGGGAAAGTCAAAGGAACTCGAGTTATTGCGAATTATTGACTTGAACAAGTCAGGGAAGTCACTTGGAGCCATTTCAAAGCAGCTACAGGTCCCAAGAGCAACTGTGCAGACAATTATACGCAAGTATAAAGTGCATGGAACAGTTGTGTCACTGCCACGATCAGGAAGAAAACGCAAGCTATCACATGCTGCCGAGAGGAGATTGGTCAGGATGGTCAAGAGTCAACCAAGAATCACCAAGAAGCAGGTCTGCAAGGATTTGGAAGCTGATGGAACACAGGTGTCAGTCTCCACAGTCAAGCGTGTTTTACATCGGCATGGACTGAGAGGCTGCCGTGCAAGAAAGAAGCCCTTGCTCCAGAAAAGGCACCTTATGACTCAGCTGAAGTTTGCTGCTGATCACATGGACAAAGATAAAACCTTCTGGAGGAAAGTTCTCTGGTCAGACGAAACAAAAATTGAGCTGTTTGGCCACAACACCCAGCAATATGTTTGGAGGAGAAAAGGTGAGGCCTTTAATCCCAGGAACACCATGCCTACTGTCAAGCATGGTGGTGGTAGTATTATGCTCTGGGGATGTTTTGCTGCCAGTGGAACTGGTTCTTTGCAGAAAGTAAATGGGATAATGAAGAAGGAGGATTACCTCCAAATTCTGCAGGAAAACTTAAAACCATCAGCCCGAAGGTTGGGTCTTGGGCGCAGTTGGGTGTTCCAACAAGACAATGACCCAAAACACACATCAAAAGTGGTAAAGGAATGGCTAAACCAGGCTAGAATTAAGGTTTTAGAATGGCCTTCCCAAAGTCCTGACTTAAACCCCATTGAGAACATGTGGACAGTGCTAAAGAAACAGGTTCATGCAAGAAAACCATCACATTTAGCTGAACTGCACCAATTCTGTCAAGAAGAGTGGTCAAACATTCGACCTGAAGCTTGCCAGGACCTTGTGGATGGCTACCAAAAGCGCCTAGTTGCCGTGAAAATGGCCAAGGGACATGTAACCAAATACTAATGTTGCTGTATGTATATTTTTGACCCAGCAGATTTGGTGACATTTTCAGCAGACCCATAATAAATTTATGAAAGAACCAAACTTTATGACTGTTTTTGTGACAAACATGTATGTGTTCCGATCACTCTATCTGTCACGGCGGAGCGGAAGGACCCAGAATTCAACCAGACAGAGGGTGCTTTGTTTTGTTTATTCAAACGAAAAAAGACAGCTGCGCGCTGTGGGACTGTCCTCAGCGTCCCTGGCCGGGAGGTCTGGAGAGAGGAACAGCAGGTGAGTTATTTCGCCAACACTTCGGGGCTGATGTGTTAAAGGGAGAATAACCACTGACCTCTTAGAATGCGGGAGGCGGGAGAGAACAAAGGAGGGCCGGCGACCGTGGGTAGGCGGACCCGCCGGAGATGGTTGTTCAGCTCGGGGGAGAAGCCTTTTACAGTCACTGGTTGCTCGAGGGACGAGCCGATGTTCAGATCCGTTAGGGATCGTGGGCAGAGGGTATGTCCAGTTGTCGTGTTCCGATGTCCAGTCCAGGGTCAGATCCAGGTCAGAGGTCCGGGGAAGGTCCGAGGGGAAATCCAAGGCGAAGTCGAGGTGCAGTTCCAGGTCGGTACACAGATTGGCTAGGCAAAACAGGCAGGGGTCAAGCAAGCTCAGAAAACGAGAAGACAGATCGGGTCAGGAAACAGGCAGTCAGGTACTCAAGAGAAAACGCTGGATTAGTCTAACCAAATGGCTCGAAAAAATCTGGCACTCGTCTCTGGTTAGGAGAGAGATTAAATAGTGACAGGGACAGGTGAACGAGGTGAGTGGTGATGAGAGAAAGGCGGAGCTATCCAGGTGTGTTGGGTGATGAATCAAACCAGTGTGAGTGCCACGATCATGATAGAGCCCCCCCCTCAAGGGCGGATTCCAGACGCCCTCTTGGGCTGGTTGGGATGGCCCTTGTGGAAGTCACTGATAAGCCTCTTGTCAATAATGAATCTGGATGGGATCCACGAACGTTCTTCTGGCCCGTAACCCTCCCAATCGACGAGATACTGGATGCCTCTGCCCCTCCTTCTAGATTTGATGATGCGCCTTACCGTGTAGACGGGATC